>JALGQZ010000005.1:19656867-20256867 GCA_023105745.1 Austropuccinia psidii
TTTTAATTAATTTTAATTAATTTTAATTAATTTTAATTAATTTTAATTAATTTTAATTAATTTTAATTAATTTTAATTAATTTTAATTAATTTTAATTAATTTTAATTAATTTTAATTAATTTTAATTAATTTTAATTAATTTTAATTAATTTTAATTAATTTTAATTAATTTTAATTAATTTTAATTAATTTTAATTAATTTTAATTAATTTTAATTAATTTTAATTAATTTTAATTAATTTTAATTAATTTTAATTAATTTTAATTGATTTTAATTAATTTTAATTAATTTTAATTAATTTTAATTAATTTTAATTGATTTTAATTAATTTTAATTAATTTTAATTAATTTTAATTAATTTTAATTAATTTTAATTAATTTTAATTAATTTTAATTGATTTTAATTAATTTTAATTAATTTTAATTAATTTTAATTAATTTTAATTAATTTTAATTAATTTTAATTAATTTTAATTAATTTTAATTAATTTTAATTAATTTTAATTAATTTTAATTAATTTTAATTAATTTTAATTAATCTTAATTAATTTTAATTAATTTTAATTAATTTTAATTAATTTTAATTAATTTTAATTAATTTTAATTAATTTTAATTAATTTTAATTAATTTTAATTAATTTTAATTAATTTTAATTAATTTTAATTAATTTTAATTAATTTTAATTAATTTTAATTGATTTTAATTAATTTTAATTAATTTTAATTAATTTTAATTAATTTTAATTAATTTTAATTAATTTTAATTAATTTTAATTAATTTTAATTGATTTTAATTAATTTTAATTAATTTTAATTAATTTTAATTAATTTTAATTGATTTTAATTAATTTTAATTAATTTTAATTAATTTTAATTAATTTTAATTAATTTTAATTAATTTTAATTAATTGTAATTAATTTTAATTAATTTTAATTAATTTTAATTAATTTTAATTAATTTTAATTAATTTTAATTAATTTTAATTAATTGTAATTAATTTTAATTAATTTTAATTAATTTTAATTAATTTTAATTAATTTTAATTAATTTTAATTAATTTTAATTAATTTTAATTAATTTTAATTAATTTTAATTAATTTTAATTAATTTTAATTAATTTTAATTAATTTTAATTAATTGTAATTAATTTTAATTAATTTTAATTAATTTTAATTAATTTTAATTAATTTTAATTAATTTTAATTAATTTTAATTAATTTTAATTAATTTTAATTAATTTTAATTAATTTTAATTAATTTTAATTAATTTTAATTAATTTCAATTAATTTTAATTAATTTTGATTAATTTTAATTAATTTTAATTAATTTTAGTTAATTTTAATTAATTTTGATTAATTTTAATTAATTTTAATTAATTTTAGTTAATTTTTATTAATTTTGATTAATTTTAAGTAATTTTAATTAATTTTGATTAATTTTAATTAATTTTAATTAACCTTAATTAATTTCCATTTATATTAATTAAAATAAATTCAAAATACTCATAATTAATTTGGGTTATTGGTAAACCCACATAAGCAATTTGGGAAAAACATACAAGCCCTTATGTGGACATGCCATAAATTGTTAGAATTATCTAATTATTTAGAAAGAGAATAAGGGTTTTTTTCTAATTAAAATTTAGCTAAAAAAACTACCTGTATTGAGAAAAGCCCAATTTATGGCATTGTTTGTTCCATAAATGGCATAAATGCCATTCTTGATGCCACTTATGGCATTGTTAATTCCATAAATGGAATAAATGTAGCATAAGTGTCATTGTTGATGCCATAACTGGCATCAAAAATGATATTGGAATTCCATGAGTAATGTCATAAATGCAATTTCTATGTCATTATTGATTCCATTTATGGTGCATTTAATTCTATAAATGGCCATTTTAGATCATTCTTGATGCCATAGATATACTACTAACACTATTTATGGCATGGTTCTTCTGTGGTTGATGCCATAAATAGCATTTTTCACTTCTTTTAATTAATGAATTATATTGATAAATCATTTTTTCAACCAAAATTCGAGATTTTCGTTTCGAATTTTAATTTGGAGGTTGCAAAATTCGAATGGATCTGTTTTTCATAAATTTTTCTTCGAATTTTTGGGTTTTCATTTTGTGGTTCAAAAATTCGAATTCGAATTCGAATTTTTCGAATAGTGAAAATCGAATTTTTCAAATAGCTATGCCTTGGAAAGGTTCAATACCAATGGAGAAAGGGATAATACATATAAAAACCAAAAATAACTATGACTTCATACTTCAAATCAAAATTTTTACTTACAGTCCATTCTTTATGATTCCATGTGAAACACTGAATCTTCAGAAATTCACAGAAAATAAAACCTTTGATGTAATTTCCAATAACATTAATAGCTTTGAGAAAGAAATTTTCAGTTTGAAATAAAAGAAGATCTAAATTTGTTACCACTCTATTTTGTAACCATAAAAGGGTTAGTAGTCACATAAAATGACTTAATTAAGTAAGTATTATAATATTACATGGCAACAAGATCCAAAGAAGATAATTGATTTCCTACTCATTGGATTTTTAGACTGCTCCATGGCAAGCCTCTATGCACTATTTTTTACTTAAAAGAGGCCTTCTCTTTCTGTTCTTTCCTAGAATCGTCATATTATTCAATCTTATCATTAGTACCAACAAGTAAGTATTAGTTAAATATTTTCTTAAGTTCTCTAATTATCTCATAATAAATCAGAAATAAATCAAATCAAATAAGTATACTATTTTTAATAATTTTTAACTATTATATTCCTTTATTATTGCTATAAATTGATTTCAATCCTTTAGATCCACAAATAATCCATCAAATCACTCTGCCCATTCTTTTCAAGGTATTTTTGGAGTATTAGTGAGTTTTTTGGTTTAATTCTGAATTTTTTGCTCTAATATGTATTTTTCTTCAACAGTTTTAATTATAGTTATTCTCACAAAAGATAATTATAAGTTAAAATAACTTGATATTATTTTAATAAGAGGTTTTATTATTAATACTTCTCTTAGTTGATTATAGTAGACAATTACTGCTTAATTTTATCATTTCTATTAGCATATAACAATTAAAAGAAATAATTAAGCAATTATTTATATATTTGTGTTTATAATGAGCTCATTTATTATAACTCATACAAACAGTGTCAGTACTCTTGATTAATAGTAATACTTTAAAGAGTTTCATAGACAAATATTAAAAGAAGCCCTTGAACTACATATTGAGAGAACCTCAGAGCTTGGTGTAGTAAGGAAGTTTGGTCACAATCACCATGAGCAAAGTGGCTATACCTGAAAGCAGGTGTTGCATTTGGAATTTGATATTTCAGATAGAGTGGATTTAGGTTCAAGATAGGAAAGGAACTAAATTCCTAAATATAAGATTTAGAAAAAAACTTAAGCCACGTATGCAAGCCACAAAGTATTCATAAAATTGGCTCAATATCAGTATTTGGTCAGTATTGTCAAAGCCCAACAATTCAAAAATACATGATGAACAGATTTATTTTTTTTCCCCTTTGTTCAAATATTATTTATTACTTTGTATCATCTTATTTGCAAAAGGTTCAACCTCTTGGTATTTACCTATAGATTTTCACATATATATCACACTTTCAATATGAACTTCCTCCCAATCTCACTCATGGGAAAGATATAATTTTAAAATTGGGACCATTCAATTTGAAAAGAAGCTCATAATGAATTTTAAAATTTCTTTGAAAATTTGGCACTGCCTGAATATATACACATTATGAAAAATTTAGCATACCATTCAATAGTTTTCTCTTATAAATATCTGTATTTTGTGAGGCATTATATGCCGTAGTTTTTCTCTATTTTAAGATCAAAGGTTTAATCAGAATTGAGACAAGATTTGAATATTTAGGGTACATATTCATTTTCAGGAGAGGCCAATCAAAATTTAGTTTATATTGAGCTGATACCACCCCTATTTTAACCCATCAACTACATTGAATGAGACTCTTACCCTTATATCTAGATGAAATAATTTTTTAAAGTAGAATATATGGTTTTACTTTCATGATTGAGGAATTATTTATTATACTATCCCATGGTGTAATCTAAAAACTATTTTTATATTTATATAAAAAAGTTGGTTAATAATATAACTTTAAATCTTTCTAAAAATAAAAAATGTCAGATTCTTCAATTCTGTGGAAAATGCAATTTCTATTTATTGATACAAATTTAATTCAGGTTTGCATAGGGCTGTGGAGAAATTATGATTTCTAAAATCACTATATTGATTTGAGGTGTTACTCAAATATGTGAGAAGCAAGATCATTTGAGTTTCTTCTTTGAGGAGATTAGGTTAATATCTGTATAGAAAGGATTAATGAAGATAGGATAATGCAAGTTTTTTTGAGATTTGAGGAAATCTAATCTTCATGTGTCAACATGGCCATCCATTCTTGTCATAAATTATTTAATTATGTAAAAGAATTTCATTAAGAAAACTTCTTACATAATTATTGTGATAATTTTTACTGTATTCTAAAACCTTTTTTTATTTTCAATTCAACACACCTAATATTTAAACAATTTTTGATGATTAGGATATATGGAGAGCTCTCCATGAAATAAGAAACTTGTTATCTCACATGAAATTGATGGGTTTATAGCTTTTATTATCTTCAAATAGATTTTTTAATTTCTAAATACTACATAATTCAATCTCAGATTATCAGGAGTAATTCAGAAGGCAGTTTTTTTACTTTCTATAAGCTGAAATTTCCTCAAATGTTTCAGGTGAACTTTATATTCTATTATTTATAGCTTAACTTAAGCTTATATATAGATTAAATATATATTTTAAACAGTTAAAATCTTCATATTTATGAGTAACTGAGACAACTAATTTATCTTTCTTTGAAACAATAAGACCCCTATACAATTTTAAGGGAAAAGAACTTGTATAAATAGGATCTTTTGACAGATTTATTTCTAAAAATATATGTATAGAGCTCCTCTGAGTCTTTTAAATTAATAGTTATTTAAATAAGCTCATAAAACCTAAACAAATTATAAATTGAGAATAATAAGATATTTATAAATTGGAGGTAAACAGATCATATACACAGCTCTCTCAAGTGCTTTTAAAGTATAATATGAGAACATTTAGTTTTTTTTCTTTTCTATTTATTATTTGCAAAAGGTTAAAGTATTTATTAAATTAACATTTCAAAAAGAAATTTCACAGAAATAATTTGTACCCTTTGGAGACTTGAGCTTTGGGTGGCACAAATATTACTTCAGAGCCCTATCCAATCAGAATTGAAAAATGGTCTGAATCATGTCTCAAGTATTTAATCTTAATTTTCAAGATCTATCAAGTAGTTTATCCATTCAATCTTCGTTTTGTGATGGAAATTTATGAACAGTGTCTTTTCACAAATTTTCAAACCCATATTTTAATTTTTTTACAAAAAACAAAGTGATTATTAAAAAGAATAACAAATAGTATTTTTTATCAATGGAAATATGATAAAATTTGCAGGTATATCTTGTTTAAAATAAAGGAAAAATGTGTTTAACCTTCACAAAGGGAAGAAACTTGATCAATTTGAATATTGACAATATTTGAACAGGCTTAAAGGGAAATCAACCTTTTTTTTGAAAAATAAACCTATTCTATATTGCCAGATAGCTATCAGAAATTAATTGAACTGGCCCTTTATTCTTGAAAAAATGAAAATGATTCTCATTTTTATTAGTTTTATCAGAAGGCTATTGAGCTTAAAAGCTCAAACTGGTCTTTGAAAAATTATTTTATAACATAAATAATATTCAATTTGATTGTTGAAAGAGGAATTAGAACCAAAAAAACCACAAAAAATATCTCAAAAATATTATTTTAGAAAAGATTTTGAATAAAATCCAGAAATACCTCAAAAGAGGAAAGGTAACAAATTATCAAATTGTGAAGTGAATTGGTTGATATTATTTAAATAAATATTTTTTCATATTTTTGAATAAACGAAATAGGAGGAACTGTTTTTTCTGCTAGGCTAAATGAATTTTGACCATTTTTTTACTGTTTTGAGTCTTTTTACAATTTTTTTAAATTGTTGTGTTATTTTGGTGATTTTATCACTTTTTGCTTTTTTTCATTTTTATTTATTTTATTTTCAATATTTTTAATTTGATTTTGTTTAGTTTTCAATTAAAACTACAGTAGCAGGCTTTGAAAGGCCTGCTACTGTAAAATTATTTACAAGTGTCAGCTTTGTTTCAGTACCAGGCCTGTGATAGCTTCTACTGTAAAATTGTTGATGATTGTTTACAAATTTACAGTGGGAGCCATTACAGGCCCTGTACTGTAATTTTATGTGAAAAGTTGCATTTCTCCAACCTCAGGGGCTGTAATTAATAAAGCCCACTATTCCTCTTGTAAAATAAGAAGTACTACTCTCAAAAAGGCAACAGTAAGGTATTTTTCTCATTGAAAAGATAAATTTTGGTTTTTGTAATAGAATTGATGCAAATTTTTGAGGATACAAAGAAATAAGAAAATTAAAAAATAAAAAAAATAAAAAAACTTAAATTCCATAGATTCATATCGATGAAGAAGAAAAAATAGACACATTTTTTATATTTTTTTCGAAATATTTTCAGTTAAAGAGATTGCAAAGCCTTCTCATTTTGCTTCGGAGGTTCCACAAGCTTAGCCATTTTTGAAATAAGCATATTCAACAATCCAGTTTTATTAGAAGAGGATTCGGTTGAAAAAATCTGATATATATATATTCAAGCCATTTTTTGAGATGGAAATAAGAATTAAAGTTTTTATAAAGTAATGATAGGTCATCAATAAATAAAGATAAGAGATTGATAAATCTTATAGACTTCCTTTTACTTCTTTGGGCTTTAAAAAACTGGAATCATTTAAATTGAAAATATATTTTTACATTCAACTTTTTATCATAGGGAGTATTCACTTGAAGATTAAAGTACAAATGGAACCAATTTTCATATAATATACTATATACTTGGTCCATACCATTAAGAAAGGAAGAAAATCCTTGAGATTCTGAAAAATTTAAGTGGCATGAAATAACTTGGAATACTAACAAACTTTTAAATCTTGGGTTCAACCTAGTTCACAGGAAGGGTCCAAGCTGTGTCTATTGGTGGTCTAACCTAATTTCCAAATGAAACACCTCCTTTCAGGTGTAGCCATTTTTCTCATTATTAATGGGGAAGCAAAAATAACTATACCTGTCACAGTCACATGGAATAATGTGAAATACAAAATGGTTGGTAAATTTAGAGCTTTGGATACTTACACCGTCCCTGACAAGTACCCTGTACCAAAAATTCAAATCTCCCTTACTCAAATATCTCAAGAGGTGTAAATAAGCACTATGAAATCCTCAAAGAGAGTCCACCAGAATGTGGGTACACCAAGAGAGAGAGAATACTTTATAGTTCAAATAATGATTAATTGATTTTTCCCTGAAGATCTTTCAGGAGGATGGTTGATCATTCATATTGATAAAATTCCTTTTTTTCTAGGACTTGGGAATAAAACATAACTAGATTATCTAGGGGTTTGGGAGCAATCCAATTATTAAACATGAATATTTTCTCAGATAAATGTCATTCTTGATTAAAAGAACTCAAAGAACTAGGACATTTAGTATCTGGTCTATCCCTTGTAATAGAAAAAATGAATTTTCAGATGTCTTATTAAAGGCTATTTTTTGAAACAAAAAGTAGATCCAATGATTATAAGGGTTTATGGCTATTACAGACAGCATATTACATTTTTTTATTGATTTAAACACCTTTTCATAATCTGTGTGACAAAGGCTTGGGGTTTTAAATGACCATTGACAGATTCAAAGACTTTTAATTTCTGAGATAAGCCTTAACCACTTCTCTTCTACTACTGATACAATATTTTTATCTCCCCTTTCATATTTATATTGATGAATCAAGAGATGTACTGGGAGATGCACTTCATCTATTACAAAATATTCATGAAAAACCTGTGGAAGGACCCCCATGTTTTATATATAGAAAAATCAAACCAGCTTAAGCCAGATATGGAGCAAGTCAAATGGAATTTCTATGCCATTTTTAGATGTTGAATAATCACTTCTGGGTTTTTCTGGTCATTACAGACAGAATATTAAACAAATTTTCATCAATTAAAAAATGTCTTTATAAGTTTTGTGACAAGGATGCAGTATTGAAAATTACTGTTGATAAGTTCAAATCCTTAACAACTGGTCCATTACTACTAATTCCAGATTTTAACCTACCCTTTAAGCTTTATATTGATTCATGTAGAGATGGGCTAGGAGCTGAACTTCATCAAGTACAAATTATTAATGACAAACCTGTGGGAGCATCCATATGTTTTATTTGTAGGAAAATAAAACCAACTGAAGAAAGTTATGGGGAAATTCAGATAGAGTTTCTACACCTTTTGTGGGATTTTCAAAACTAAATTATTTCCTTTAATGATGGTTTTTTAAAGTAATAACATATTCTACCTCTGTAAAATCATTCTTTAACATGAGTATACCCAACAGACATATGCTTAGATGGCAAATTTCCATAAGATGATATCAATGAAATATTACCATTGTACACAAAGAAAGTAATATTGACAAACGTCCAGATGGATTAAGCAGATGGTCATTATCCAGTTATATTCAAAATCCTGCTTTTATTTTAGAAGAAGCTTCTCCTCAAATACCAATAGAAGAAATGGGTTACAGACCTGAACACTACCTTCTTTGAAGAAGTAACAAACATCCATACCCAGGACAGGAGTTTTATCATTTCTATAAAAATTACTTTTTAAATACTTAAAAGATACTTCCTTCATATATTCCCTGTATGAATTATGGAAAAATTTAAATTATTAAGGAATATTTTGCTTAATTTATGGGATAATCTACCATATAACAAAGAATATCTGTGAATAGTTATTTAATCAATCTTGTATTGAAAGAGTGCCATGACAGGCCATTATCAGGAAACCTCTCTGAAGATGAAACAAGAGAAAATATTAAGACATGTATATTGTGTCCAATGTGGTAAAAAAATGTTTCAGAATACTGAAAGACCTTTGACAGATGTCAGAAAGCTGATAAATCCATTGGCAAGAGACTTGGAAATATGATAAAACCCAAGATCTCAGTAAACCTTGGGAAATTTTCCATATGTATTAGGTAACTGGCCTACCACAAGGGGGTGAAAGAAGCTATAATTATTTCCTGGTTCTTTCTGACAGATTCTATAAGACTCAGATTCTAGCACTATGAAAAAATATTCACTAATTATTTAGGAACAAACTGTCTTTATCTACAGCTTACCACAAAAACGCTGATGGCTTATCTGAAATAATTATAGAAACCTTGGAAGACATGTTCAGAAGATTCTTTTGATATGTCTTGGAGCTCAAATATTGTTATGGATTCACCCATTATTTGTGTAACCTTCTACCTGTACTAAGACTGGAATATAAAACATCTTCTCATTCCATTTCTGATGAGACTCTTTCATTTCTAAAAGCTCAAGACTATCCCATCCTTTTTTGAGGAACTATTTGGTTTAGACAGGTCCCACAGCTTCTATCTTCAAAGGATTTCCAGAAAAATATGTTAATTATGTAGTAAGATGCATGCAGGACTCATTTACATATTCCAAAGATAGATGGGATAGCTCACATGCTACCACAGACTTCAAAGTGAAGGACCTAGTACTTGTATCCAATACTAAATTCAAAAAATTTAAGGGGTTTCAAAATTCTTGGAGACTCCTTTTCAGGAAGCTTTGTTATTAAAGCTCTTAATGCAGGAAAGGCTTTATAATCATGATTTTTTCAATAACTTAATAATGAGCATCCTAAATTTCCAGTAATCTTAATTAAAGATTAGAAAGCTGGTGATTCTGGAAAATTCACCTTAAGGAATAGAACTCCCCAGAATATAACTCCTGTTGAAACATCTGTTACCAAGAGAATTACTAAAGCTCTCAAAGAAAGAAGACTGAGGACCAAGAAGGTAAGGGAATGCCTTGTCAGATATAGTGATCCAACTTTTGAATATGTATGGTTAGAAGAAAATGAAACACCTGATGCCACCAAGCTTCCCAGAAGTTTAGAACACTATAGAGATTTTGAAATAAAATAATATTTGCAATGGTACATTATTTCCTCTTAGCCCCAAATTGGTTGGACAACACATAAAATTACATAATTAGAAAGTTATGATATTCTTACATTATAAAGAATCATAAAATCATACATAGAATTACAAAAACTGATTTCTCATAAATCATTTTCTCACTTTTCTCCTTTCTATGCCTATTTGAGCTGTTTCAAAGGCCTGAAAGGATGCTTTAGTTGCCCTTTTTTAGAGAATAATGATTTTTTATCATTTAAATCATTATATTTTCATTAAAACATCTATATAACCTAAGAAATAATAATTGTAAATTTTGAATATTACAAGCTCTTCAGATACTTCTGAGCTCAAATAATATTACCATAAAATTAGTATTGTATCTACATTCTTTGTATTTTTGATCTTCTATCTGCTCTTGATTCTTTTAAATTCACAAATAATCAAGAAAAACACCTTTTTTGTATTATTACTGAAGTATTGGTTAGTTTTTTCTTTCAATTATGGAAAATTTCTGAATATTTTTTGAAAACACCATAATAATTACTCATGTTAAATATAATTATAAATTAGAATAATTCCATACTAATGGGTGTCAAATATAGAAATGTCCACATTAGAAAAATGTGGGATTTAACACACAAACTCCATTGTAAAAAATCTAGGTTTTTAAGTCATAAATAGCATGGTTTTTTAGCTTAGTCCCCTGTTATTTGGTGTTAAAATACAAATTTCTGTGAGAATCTGGTGTTTCATTATCTCAAAATAAAAATCAACCTTAACTCAACCAAATTTCATTCCTCAACCAAAGAAAAAAATTATCCCTAAAGCAAAGTTTTTTGCAGAAAAATCTCAAATGCACTCAAAAACTATTCATCCAACAGTTCATTTTCCTTTTCTCTTCAAGCAATTTCATTCTTTTGTTCCTAAAATTATAAATTTTTTGAAACCAATTTTGATGAATTCTTTTAAACCTTCAAAATATAGTTTCATTTCTTTCTTCTTTAGAATTATAAGATAACCTGAATTTTGGGACTTGAACAAATCATTCTAATGATCCTATGAGCCTTTGAGATATGACCACATATTCAAAAATTTCACAAAAAATATTACAGAACTGATTTTAATATTTTTCATTTAGATTCAAATCTTAAAAACAATTTAAATAAGGGAAAATGCCTTAAAAAGGGATAAATTCTTGATTATCTCAGCAAAAATAAATAAAAATTTGAAATAAATGTCACAATTGTATTTCCCATTGAGAAATACATATATGAATTTCTTATGTCATATCTGTCAACTTAATACTTACTGGGGAACCTGGATATCTGCACTTTTATGATCATTACATATATTCACGGTTTTCAGCTCATATCTTTTGAAATACTTATGATAAATAATTTATATTATATAAATTCTACCATTGAATAATTGTAATAATAAATATATAAGCTATATTTGGTAAGCTATAAACAAGATTAAGAATAATAAGGAGAAATTGGTCAAAATAGCAATACCAGTTGGTCACTCAAGCTGACAAGTTGTAAGCCTTGAGTTATAGTTTACATACCCAAATAGGCCACAATTATCTTAAAAATAAATTCTGAATTATGCATAACTCATAAGTCATGCATATATCCAAAATTCATCATTTTTGATTTCAGAAAAGATGAATACCTTTTTATTGAGTAAGTAAATCCATGGATTTAAGGCCAGATTTGGATTCTACACAACAATTCACCTAGGGTAGCTCCATAGAGTGAATAAGCTCAAATTAACTCTTTGAGGTCGTAATATGGAAAATAATTCAATACAACATCATCAATACCACATAAAAGATCAGTGAAAAATTTTGTTTTTCTTAATTTCATGCCAAAATAATGGGAATGTGAGAAATCCCATGTTACATATGCACTGAGAATAGTGTTATGCATGTTTTGAGCACTTAATATCATGGTATTCTTAGATTGACTTTTGGTAAACCCATAGTGGATATCTCACTTGAAGCTTAAATTTCTATTTTGACATAAAAAATAAGCAAGGGGGACAAAAGACATCAAAGAAAGCCAGGGTACCCAACTTCTGAGGCCTCAGAGCCATGGACAGGTCTAAAGCTTGTATACATGGCTGATATTGGCCCAATAATTAAACTAAAACACTTTGGGAACTTGGTTACCATGTTATAACTACAGTAAATCCTAAGAAAATAGCAAATAACCTGCTATTTTGACATGCCAAGCAGGTAAAGAGCTACTTAGACTCCTGTAACCATGTCAATTCTTAGTGACTTTCCATGGATAAACCCCAAAAGAGTAATTAAAACCCTTTTTGGACTTGTATCCATTGATTTACCTCATAGCAATCAGTAAAACACTGATATTTGCAATTCTATGTAGAAATGAGGTAAAAACTTCAAAAATTCATTAAAAATACAATTATTAATTAATCTCTCTGAAAGGTTCAGTACCAATGGAGAACTGTATTATCCATGGTACAACCAAAAATAATTATGGCTTTACTAGTAAAATTAAAAGTTTTACTTACAGTCCATTTTGGATTATTCTATGTGAAACACTGAATCTTCAGAAATTCACAGTAAATACAACCTGTGATTAAATTGCCAATAGCATTGATAGCTTTGAGAAATCAATGACTATTTTGTAATAAAAGAATATTTACAGATGTTACTCCTTTTATTCTTAACCATATTGGGGTTGGTAGTCACGTAAAAGCATCAATTAAGTAATTATGATAATCTTACGTGACAACAGATGATGCAATCAATAATCCAAAAGGGTTTATTGTTTTCTCACTCACTGGTTTTTGAGTTTGCTCCATGGCACGCCTCTGTGAGCTGTTGTTGACTTAAAAGAGGCCTCCTCTTGCTGTTTTGTCCACATCATCATCTTATTATCATTTAAACCATTATTACCAACAAGTAAGTATTAGTTAAAGCTATTCTTAAGTGTTTTAATTCTTTCAGAATCAATTAGAAAGACGTTAAATCATAGAATCCAACTATATATTGTTGTAATACTGTTATAAATACATTTTGATCCCTTAAATCCACAATTCTACATCAAATCTCTCTATCTTATCTTTCGATAAGCGCTTTGGAATATTAGTGAGTGATTTATCCTTAATTCTTAAAGGTTTTTTCTGAAATTAGCTTTCTTCAAGAATTACCATTATAATTATTCTTGCAAAAGATAATTATATACTAAAGTAACTTTATTATTTTAATAAAAAGAAGTTTTATTATTAAATTCTTCTTGTAGACAATTACTTGCTCACTTTTAAAATCACTAGTAGTGTTTAACACGTGAAAGAAATAATTCTTTAATTATTCAATTGTGGTTATAATAGCACTTTTTTATTATATTTCATAAGAACAGTCATAGTACTGTTGATTAATAGTAATATTGTAAGGTTTTACTATGAAACAATAAGTAAAAATTACTAATTTATTACTTATTGTACTCTGAATGTCCTTATGAATTGAATAAATAAGATTAAAAATATAATAATAATAAATAATTATTATTATTATGGCGTAAAATAATTATATTATTAAATAAATATAATAATATAATTTATATTATGAAAATATAATATAATAAATAAATATATTAATATAAAATGATTAATATATTTAAAAAGCTCTTTATTATTGTTACCAACAAATAATAAAGGCGTAAAAAATTGCTTTTTCTTAATAAAAAACAACTAATAACAATAATATTACTAATATTAAAGTTATGAATTAATATAAATACTATTTATATTAATTAGAGAATTATTAAGAGAGTAATAATAGGGAAATTATTATAATAAGAGAAAATAACCTACTTTTAACACTTAATATAATAATTTTGAAATATTTTACGCCAAAAAATATAAATACAACCTTTTCAAATTGTATTTACAATAAAAATAAAGAAAATTACAAATTATTCTGGATTTTTACGTGGAAATGAGTTTTTTAGAGAGATTTTTAACAAAAACAATTAAATAAATGATTTAATCACGTCAAAATAGATGATTATAATAAGGTTGTCTTTGGTCTTTAATAATATAATAGTTTTATATATAAAGAATAAAGAAATTACCTTTGATTTAATTGATTTAATGTTTTTGATGCGTCTGAGGGGAAAATAGAGTAAAAAGAGCTCTATTTAAAGTAAATACCTCCCTCCTAGAGTCCAACAGGCTTCTAGTAGACGTGTACTGATCATATCCACTGGAATTGATCAATATTTTAAGGTTTGATGATGATTACATCATGATCAAACCATATTACATCATTATTACACCATTATTTAGAGTTATCACTATAACTCTAAGTTTGATGACATCAGAGGCTTGGCAGAACCCCAAATTTCGTGTATTTTATTAGTTTTAATCATAAACTAATAGTATTCACCAATTTTATCACTCTTAAGACTGTTAAGCTTAATTTAAGGTTACTGTGAGTGATCATAACTGCTCCAATTAAGTTCAAACTTTGATCCTCAATAACGTTTACGATTTTCACGCTACAGCAATTCAAAGAGTGAATTCTGATAGCCTGGCATAACCTTATCATGCTGCCAAGAGCTTTTGATTACATCATCAAAACTCTAATTTTGATGATTTTTCTTGTAACTCATCTTTTCTGTCAAAATTCAATATTTTAAACTTCAAACCTTGATTTCAGGGGGTTATACCCTGAATTTAATAATAAAAATTACATAATTCTTCACGAATGAACTAGTAGAATCCAACTGTATACTTCTTTTTAAGTTTGGAACACTTTCACAACAAAGTGGTCAACAGCTTTGTTGATTTTTGTCAATATTTCATCATAGGTTTTAACCTTGTTTATAATTTGTAAAATAAAGTTCATATCTGTGTTCTTAAAGTAATTACGTGGTAACTTTATTTTTGGTTCATCATTCTATCATGTATAGCTTAGGAGATATTAGCTATGATCCTTGAGTATATGCATTGACCAAAAAAGTGCATATATTCAGGTTAATTCCTTAAGTATTAACTTTGGAAATTAGCTTATTAATTTTTTTATGTGTGGACTTTCGTGGGGAATCCACTGGTACAATTTATTTCACATGTTGTTTCATTAGTTCTTGAGATAAATAAGGTTTTATGGTTTTTATAAGGTATTATACCTTATAACTCATTAAATATTGACTTTACAGATATGCCATAAAAATGGTATATGTGTATTTTACCATGGGGAATTCAATGGTATAATTTTTTTTACATGTCGATTCATTGGTTTTTAAGTTAAACCAATTTTTGTACCAATTTATGGTATTTTTTGTATATTTAAGTAATTATTTTTAATGTATAATTATTCTAAGTAATTATATTAAAGGTATAATTATTCTAAGTCTTTTTTGTGACCTTATTGGGTATGTGGTCATATCTCAAAGGCTCACAAATATTATCATCAGTTTCATAGACACATCTTACAAAAGTGGTCAAAACTTAAATCAAAGTGAATCTCCAGATTTTAATAGCTAATAGGAGAATAATGAGGTAATTCTTAACATGATATTAAAGCTATAATTCTATGAAATCATGGTTTATGGTCTAAAATAGCTAATTTTGACAGAAAAGTTGAATTACAAAAAGAATCATCAAGAATAGAGTTTTGATAACAAAATTTAATCCTCTTTGAACATTAGTGGGGTCATGGAAAGGTATTAGAATGCACTCACTGAGCTGCAGCTGTGTGATAGAACTAAGATTTATTAAAGATTCAAGTTCAGGCTTAAAAATGATCATTTTTGATCTTTGACTTTAATTGTATTTTACGTTTAACAGTTTCATAAGAGGTAAAAGTGGTGTATCTTGGTATTTTATGATTCAAAACACCGTAATCCACAAGAACAAGTCCTATAAAACTTATCATGTCAGGAAATTACAGCTACAGTAATAACTCTACAATATGGCATGATAATTAGATAAAAAGGTTTAATAATGATTTGATATTCACAAAGCCTTATCATATTAATATATTCAAGTGTATAACATCATTAAACATCTTCTAGTATTTATCTGGTCACTAAAAGGAAGGATATTAACTATATAAATACCCTTTCTTCCTCTGTTTTACCCTCAGACACATCAAGTTTAATAAAACATAAAATAAAAGATAATATTATTTATTCTTTATATATAAAACTCTTATATTTTTAAATACCAAAGTCATATCTTGTAGTAATCACTATATATTACATGATTAAATTAATATTTTATTGTTATTTTTTAAAATTCTCTAAAATTTTCTAAATACACTCAAAAAATGAAAAAATTGTATTTCTATCTATTTCTTATTCTAACTAAAATTTGAATGAGTTTAATTTACATTATTAGGCATAAAATTAATTAAAAATATTAAATTAAGTGTTAAAATTTGGTTTTTTTTCTATTATATTTATTTTCTCTATTATCATTCTTTAATAATTCTTTTATCAATATAAATAGTATCTATATTAATATATAACGTTAATATTGGTAATATTATTTCTATAGCTTGTTTTTCATTATTAAATCACAATATCTAACATATTTATTAATTTTGGTAATAATGAAAAATTTCCATAAATATATTATTTTATTAAATTTTGATATATCACTTTTATCATATTATTTTTATAATATAGTTTATATCATTTTATTATTTTCAAATAATATAAGTATTTTACACCATAATTAAGATGATATCTTATGATAATAATTATTTTTGATTTTATTATTCATTTCTATTAGGACATTAAGAGTACAATAATTTAAATATAAATAATTTTTACTTATTTTTTCATAGTGAAACATTACAGACTCTGCTTCGCAATTTCTTTCTCATTGAGGTATTTTTCAATATTTGTTAAATTTTATAACCTTTTCCAAGCTCATTCAGCTTTGAAATATAATTTCAATCTTTTCTTCCTTAAAATCACAATTCAATTTTAATTTCAGGACTCAACCAAATTATTTCAAGGATTCTCCTGATCTATATAGTTCTCATGGAGTTTTTTTGTAATTTGTATAAGCTTAAATTTATTTTATTTTGATTTTAAAAACCATTCATTTGATTCAAAATGAAATACCAATTTTTTACAAATTCTTCTATAAAATGATGGAATAATATAATTTTTTGACACAAACAGCTTAATTTAAGATTCTACATCTTGTGAGCCAAAATTTGAATTAGTATAAAAAGAGATCAAATATCTTAAGCACAAATATCATCCTTTATAAGTTGATTTTCTAATTTCTCTCAAAGAATTGAACTTATTCTTTATATAATTAATTAAGTTTGAACTTCAATCACATTAAGTAAAATATTATTATACCTTTTCTTTTTGTAATGAGTTCAATTAAAATAAATCAATCAATAAGCTATATTGATAATTTTTTTGGATACAATCTAATAATATTGAGTTCCAATATCAATCTCAATTTTCAATAGATAATAATTTTCTGAAATGATCAACTTGATTGAACCCAGTTTTTAATATGTACAATAATGAAAGAAAATCTCTTTGAGTTTGAATTCATCCATAAGACTTCAATATAAAAACACAAATGCTTCTAGCTTGGTATGTAAAAAATTTATGTGTGATTTAAAAAATTCATTCTTGAATTTTGGAAGCTTGTATGCAGTATTTGGAACCAAAAACCTGTTTTTTAGCACTATTAAATTCCACAGCATTTGAGGTATGGTATTTCCAAATTACCAGATGTTACACTTGGAATTGGATGGAAAAAATCAAGATTTGGAACTTGGAATTTGTTATATTTTACACCCCCTATTATTTTTACCAAGTAATATTATCTTATACCTCCTTTAGTGTATTCTAGAGAAAATTAATTCATATCTAATTATTATTAATGTTAGGGTTCTGGTAAAAGCCTGTAAACATTTATTAAATACATGGGAGTAACCTAATATTTCAGAAAGCAATTACTCAGGCTTGGTTTTGAGGAATTCTTTGATTTTTTTGCAATGTTTTTTCTGGAATGGGATGTCAAGATCCCCAAATGTTTTCAATTTTTTTGCTGAATTTTTCAAACAAAAAACATTGAGAATCTTCCCACTTATAGATTTTCATACTTCTTTTCATAAAATAAAGAGTATGATTTTAAAAATCAAAAACCAGAAGCCCATAGTTTTGGAATTTCTTGTGGTGGAACAAGCAAAGGTCCAAAAAATCGTGTTTTTTCCAATATTATTTTCATTTTTGTAATATGAATATCTTCAAGTACAAAAATGCCATATTTCTAGTTGAAAAGGTGACCAAGGTGGGATTCAACCAATAAATATCACTTAGGAGGGGATAATTGGCATAATTGTATTTATAATAAAGTCAATCTGAATCAACCTCTAAAATGGTGGTTTCTGTATGAGAGGGGAAGAAGATTAGACAAATATATATTTCTGGGTTTCTTAAGTTTATCTTACTACCCCAAAGCTTGTTTTGGGGCATAAAATTTCCAATTCACAGTAATTGGGGGACAGGGTAAACTTCATAAATGAGAACAAATATCCAAAAAACAGATCAAAATGGGTGGATTGTAATTTGGAGGATGGAAACAAGGGGGGGAAGAGAAAAATTGGACTGTGGGATGAAATAAAACTGGTCTTTAATACTTATTTACAATTGAATACCCCATATTATGAATGGAAATCCACTTGCTCTTTGGAGCCTGAACAACATCTTCATACCACCAAATTCTTTCCAAGTAAGAGGACACTGAGGATACCAAAGTATTAATGGGTTCATAAATTTCTTTATCTTTTTAAATTTCCTCATTCAAGTAACCCCTGAAATCAGCTCATTTATCTTGTGTCATGTGAATGTAATGGGAAACTGTTATATAGCCACAGTTTCAATCACCCTGCACATTGATGGGAATGAATGTGTATTTCAGAATAGATTTAGGAAATTATTCTGAGCTAGGTAACTAATAATAATGGGTCAAAGCAACTACTAAGTATTAAAATAAACAAAAAAACTCTACATTAAAATGAATCAACAACTGAAAAAGAGCTTGGAAAATTAATCCCTTTTGTGATTATTTCTTTTAAATTCTCATAGGTTGAGTCAATTTTATTAGAGATCTTAAAGGTTTTTGCTGGCTTGTGGGACTGTATTTGTGAGGTTCTGTTACTCTTGGACAATATTCTGGGCCTTCTGAGGGTGATGACTGATTTTTCATATTCATTCAATTCAGTTTCTGAGGGTAGTAAATCTTATGAAGTGATTCATTTTTATTGTGAGGCCTCTGAATCTTAAGAATACTCAGATGAACCCACTTCCATAATTTGAGGGGGGGCAATCGACTGTGATACTGAAGTTTCTGTGCTGTTCATTTTTGATGGGGGTCTTCCTCTTCTCTTGGATTGACTTACAATTATTTCAAGTCTTGAGGTATCCCTTTTATTTTTGGCTCCTTGAGGTCTTTCATGGATATTTTTCATTAAATTGGGTCTTTATAATATTCTTGATCCTTTTGACTCTTTCTAATTTGATCAAAAGGTACTTTTTCAGTCAAAAAATCTTGAAAATTATGTAGAATTGAGGTTATTTATTCCATTGGTCCTTGAAAAAGGTGTTCCCCAATATCTTCAAGTATTCTTTTGGCTTAATTTATTCATTGTTCCTCAACAGTTTGACCATCCCCTTGATAGCCATTCTGAGAAGAATATTACAAATAAAATCATTTAATTTGAAACAAAACTAATAAATTGAAGTTTAGAAAATCTGCACAGTTAAATTGAAATGCTACTGGGGGTGGAAGTTTGATAGCTGGAGCCATTGGTGTTTGGAAAATTCCTTTTTATTCTTTTGCTTTCAAGGTATGCCTTCAGAATTGCTGTATTTGTTGGTTTATTTTTCATAGGGGGAAAATTTTGTTTTGAAGTTTTCAAAATAAACCTGCAGGGCATAATGAGACACCTTTCCATTGAGGGAAAAAATGTCAGGAGGGAAATTCTTTATATTGATAATAGCTTATTTTGAGATTCCATTAAATATTTCAATTAATTCTTTCTTGAAAGCCATGTGAAGGGCCCTAATAAACTCCAGGAGAGTACCAGTGAAATTGTGGAGCCAAATATTAACTATGGCATGGGCACCTTCAACCCTTGAGGTGGAGCTCACACCCAGTGACAATGTTAGGTGGTCCAGGCTGTCATATAATACTCCTTCAGGGGAAAATGGGTTCTTTCTAAATATTAAAACACCTTAGAATGTTTGACTTTCTTTTGTAGCTTCTTCCAGTTATTTTTGAAAGACTTTTCAGTTTATGAATACATAACATGATAAATGAATCACAAATTCATTAATAAACACAATAATATTAATAAAAGCTGAAATTAAAATCTATTTAATTATTTTCAAAGACCCATAAAACTTCTAAAATAAGTCCCATGACCAATTTTCTTAATTCAATGAGAAGATACATCTTTATTGATGTTCCAAATGCATAACATGGCTTCTGAGTCTGGGAAGAGCTTTTGAAGAGAAATTTTCAAGGTCAAATCCCTTTAAATAACCATAACTGAAGGGGAAAAAATATTGGTGTTGTTGAGGACTTTTTCTATGTATTCATTAAAGTCCCAAGTATATTAGGATTCAGTTTCATCCTTAATTAAACAAGATTCTCCATAAAAGGTCTTATTTGTTAATCTGAATCCAACAATATGAAAAAGGGCATTCTGTACTTATTGGTTATATAAGTACAATCCATAAGATTCAAATGAATAAGTCCATGAGGAATTTTCATGGAAAGGGGGTGAGTGAAAAAAATTAGTTAATGTGTCCCCCAGTATCTCTTGCAGAGGACAACACAAAACTTTCTTCTTTGAGGATATAAATGAAAGAATCAATGGGCCTTATTCCTTTCAGCTTTTCATTGTTCATGTTCTTGACTTTTTTGTAAATATCTTGAAGGATTACAGGCCTGTAAGGCTACCTCTGGCTGCATAATTGGGCATGAATTCGTCTTGGCATGAGCAGTGATTCAGAAATTGGATAAATTTGGGATGTTTCTTTCTTGTTGAATTTTTTGAAAACAGGATTTTCCCTGATATTTTCAGTGGCATCATGACTGTGTTCATTATCTTTGTCTTTAAGACTTCAAGTGGTACTCTTCACATATTTTCTTACATTAATGCTATAGATACAGTCAAGCCTTCTTCAAGGGAATTTTTTGGAGGAGTTTCTGTGTTAATTGAGGGTCTCAGACCTATCACAACCTATTTCAATTTGTTTTTGGGTCATATTGGACCTGAGGGTGGACACAGAATACCCCTGTGCCCTGGAAACGTTATTCACATGCTGCCAAAGAAGCTCAAGGGTTTGAAATTCACCTTCAATAGGGGTTTGAAGTTTTTTTTTAGGGAAAATGTTGTATAAATTCAAAAAATGGGGTGAATTTTGGGATTTTGAATGGGGAAAGAACCTTTTGAAATATGAAAAATAGGGGTTAAAAGGTGTGAAAAGTGAAACAAAGTGGTTTAAATTAACGATTAATGGAAGAGGGAAGGTAAAAAAAGGGAATCGTAGAGGCTTGATGTAAAATGAAGTCTTTGGAGGGAAAATAAAATGAGTTTTGAAAGCTTTGTAATGCTGTTTTTGCAAAAAATGGGGGGGATATTGTGGATTATTTGGGTGTTTGGTTATTTTTGGGGGGATGTTGAAAAATGTGTAGAAAAAATGGGTGCGGGGGGTTTTGGTATTTTGGGGAGTTCTTTGCCAAATACAGTTTTTTGTCTCATTTTAATTGGAAATGGGTTCAGGGCACCCCTTATGTGTTCTTACCAAAATGCTTATGTGGGTTTACAAAAGACCCATTATTATTATTATTATGTAGTAATCTAAGCGTTAAATAGTGGCCTATGAATTTATTGGTTAAAATAAATCTTATCAGTCCAATAAGAAAAGTCATAGTACTCTGTATCCATTGCAATATTATCAACAGCTTCATCATAAAAACTTACAAAAATGTATTTTCTTCAAATAAAAAATCTGGAGAATGATTTTCAGTAGTCTCTACAGTTTATTTTTACTATCTCACATATTTGAGGTATTATTTCTGGGGGGTATTTATCTGGTTATCCCGGGTGATTTCCTTTTCTGTGGATTTGTTTTCATGCGGGTGATCTGAATTGTTTTTCTTGGGAGCTTCTTCAGTGTACTTGATAATGTAAGAGAAATGCCATGTAATATTGCTCTGTCTGTATCTGAGGTGGCAGTGTAACTTTGAAATTTTGGAGACTGTGAAGACCATGTGTGGAATAAATTTTCAGAATTGGGTAACTTTTGACTTCAAGATATTGATTTTTAAGTGCAGGTCCCTTTTACCAGTCATATTATTTGAGTTGTAATTAAGATTTTTATAAGCTGTTTAAATATTTAATCTCAAAGGGCTGTGCAATATTTTTTGTATTTTTTTTGTGATTTTATCTTTTCATATATATTGTTTGGAGATTATGTTTTCTATAACACATGAAGTCGTCCTTGATGAGGGTGGTAATAAATTATGAGTGAAGTAGAGCTTATTGGGACAAAAAAAATTATTTTTTTAGGAGAATTAAGTATGGTTCAGCCTTTGGATGGACTTGATTACTTCATTTGTATACCTGTGAGCTTGAGTTTGGCCAAAAGATAGTATTTAAGACCACAGTAGCTGAAAAAATATCTATATTAGGCTTATAGTTCGATGAGAAGTTTAATTAGCCTAGCCTTTTCATTGATTAACCTTAAAAATTTCGATTTGGTTCAGCATTTGAGACATATAGGTAAAAAAATATCAAAGTTAGACTCAAATATTTTCAGAATTAAATTATACTGTAAGTTAAGAATTTCCTTAAGTTAAATGAAAAAGGTTCTAGTTTTTTCCACCTTTGAGTTTATCTTTCTGAAAAAAATTTAGTGCATACTAATTTTCTTGAGACTAAGTTGTATGCCTTGGGGTATTATTTTTACTATGCAAAAGTGATCTACATTCAATTTTGAGAAAAAGGAATATTCCTTAAAATTTAATTTCTGAATAAAAGAAATAAATTACAAAAAATATGCTGAAGTATATGAGATCTGATGAGAAACTTTATTAAGATTCTCTTTTGGAAGGTATTCAAAAATCTCATAAATTAAAAGAATGAAAAAGAAATAAAATTAATTCTTCTACTAATATTTTATGAAGCTCAGATATCGTCATTATTTAAAAAGAGCTTTCATATATCTTAATTAAATGATATAGATATAAAATAGAATTATTATCTTATTAATAATATGCAAATATAGAATTATTTATTTCTTGATATTCATCAAGTTAAAGTTTAATTCTGGATATTGAGAGTATTTAAAACCCTTTGAAGTATCCAACAGCCCTTGGAAAAGAAAACTCTAAGTTTTTTTGCATATTGAAATACTAATTCAAATTAAAATCTAAAAAAACTCTTTTAAGCCTGTATAGATTTAAGAAATCAAAGATCCAATCATGAGATATTATGATTAAATAACTGAGTTTCAATTTGAAAATACTCTTTATAAGAATTTATCTCAAAGTTTCTTTTAATATTAATAACGTTGAGAATGGATTAAGTGGCTCCAGCCATAATGACAAAAAGGGAACCTTTGTTGAGAGAAAGGACTGGGATTAAATCAATTGAAATTATTTCTTCCCCGAGGAATCAACAAGAAGTTCTCATAAGTGGTCCGTGGATTTCAGTACTAAGATTGGCTTATAAAGAACACGTAACCAATAAGGATGAGAAGGAGAAGTTAAGTAACTCTTTATTTTGATCCTAATTATTTACACCTCATACACACTCTTATACAATATTTCATGAAAGTGGTTGTCCTTTCTCATAAAGATCTATAACAACAATTTCCTTACTGAAATTTCTATTGTGTTGTGTGCTGGTGTCTAGTATAAACAAGTCTTCTCTATTTTTTTATTAATTATTGTTATTGTGTGTTCCATTTATTATTATTTCTGAGTGTCTGTACGTACTTATGTAATATCTTTAATATTTATTGTTGTTCACCTTTTGGGTACTTGAATTTCTGACTTGATTTCTCTGAATTTGCTTTTATTTTAACACGAAAATTTTATTTTTTCAAAAGATTTGAGACACAAATCTTGTAGAAAATATATTAATTTCACAATTATATCGGCTATTAAAAGATTAAATATTTATTGAGATATAAATTCCAATAATAAATATCGCCTAATAACCATTTAAAAAAAGCTACTAAAGCTTTCATTAAAAATCCTCAGATAATTTAGTATCACTAATACACTTCTCATATTATTATTTGAACATATTTATCTTTAATTTATATCTGATTACTGTTCCAAAGAGGATATTTTTAAGTAGAAATTTTAATTAAATTTGAAATCATTTAGAATCAGGGCCAAAGAATCTCTTTAATTAGAAATCTATAGTCAGCTTTAACTTATGATTCATTTCCTCCTTCGATGAAAAATTTTAAACTTTGCAATACCTATCTTTTAGTTTTTGATATTTAAGTTCCACTTTTCTTCTGATAAATTGACCGTTATTAAGATATCCATGTTGCTTTATCTTTATATTTAATAAAAATTTGTGGGAAATTCACATTTGAGAATCTGGGATGTTCGCCATTAGTCTTTAAGTCCTGCAAGGTTTAGATTTAATTGATCTTTTGAGCACAAAAAGAGATAATTTATGATTTCATCTTAATTAAAAAATTGCATAATATTTTGAAGTTCTTCCCTCTGAGGTAACCAAAAAGTACAATAATGAACTTTTTTTAAGAGATTTTCTTCTTGAAATTAATTTGAATATATATATAATGGATACATTAATTAATTTCAAACTAAGTCCAGAATCATAGGATTGGGAATAAACCACTTAGGTTCATTATTAAGGTGCAGAACATGATTCTTTTAGCTTTTCCTATAGGTTATACAGCCAAAAAATGGACACTATAGGTCACAGGGAATAAGATACTACCTAAAGTCTACTATTTACTAACCAATAACTGTACAGAGAAATAACCTGGCAAAATCCATATGAAAATATGTCCACTAGATTTTTGAAGGAAAAACTCGATAAATCTGTGGTAGCCCATAAGCCATATAATTATTTCTTTTCTCTGTGAAAATCTAATAGAAGCTTTTCCAAAAACTTATAAAACTTCAGAAATTTAAACAACTACTTTTTGAGCTTACCAAAACACATAGAGCCATAAATTTCTTTGTTTTTTCGCTGAAAACTTTCATATTAACGTATGATTTATGGTTTATGGAAGGTAAACAACAACCTGTAGGATATTGGTCAAGCCAATAAAACAACACTTCCCATAGACTTCTTCAACCCATAAATTTTGGTTTTAACCACCAAATAGGCTAGGACAGAGTTTACTCTAGCTTGAGAAGAATTTATAGCCAAATTTTTATTATAAAAGTTAGCATCAAAATATTGTCAGTTTTTCTTGAATTTCCCTGAGTTTCTCTGAAAATAATGCAAACTTGCTCATTTTTAGATTCATTCAGAATTACATATTATCTATACCCATTCTTGGGTATTTGCCTCAACTCAATACAAAAGCTGAGCTTTTAAGTCTTTACAGTATGTTCCGTTGACAAATATGTATTTTGAGAAGTCACAAGTTGATTCAGGACAATTAAAGGGTTCCATAAAGACACAATTAGTTACATTACAATATTGTTGAGGAGCCTCACAAAAGGAGAAAAAATAGGAGATAAATGGTAACAATAAGAAAATGAAATACTATGGGGAAAATGTGTTATTGATGAAGCATACTCTTCGCGCAACTTGTGGGTTCTACTCTTAAATTAGCTAGCATAGTTTTGGGGGTGTGCCAATTTATTTGGAAGCTCATTGGCTTTTCCTTGATGTCCGAGGAAGTCCTGTTAAGTGAAGTACAGTATTTGGGACAGAAGGATACTCCATGGCTTCCAACTTGCAGAGTGTGTTCTGTTGAGTCTGAAGGGTGAGGAGGTCTCAAGGGCAGCAAAAATAACTGAGGCGCCAATACTGAATATTCATTTCATGACACCAGGCCAGGCTTTTGAGAAAGCATCTGACGTCCTTTCCATGACATCACTTCTTTGCTCGCCTCGTGTTCGCAACTTCGCATTCGCAAGCTTCCTTCACCTCTTTCCCTTGGATTCTTTTCTACGAGGCGTCATCGACCATGCCTTCAGATAGCGAAGATCCCAACGCCATCGCGGAGTATGGGTCCGAACTCCTCCGTTCCGGGCTGGATACCGAGTGTGACCCAGTCTGCCCTCCAAGTGGTCCATTCGCGGCCTCCTCCCATGCCGGCCCTTCTCTGAACTCTTCCTCCAGGATCACTGCTGATGACGAGGAGGAAATTTCAAACGACGCAGATCCCACCGGTTTACCTAGCGGATCTGATGTTCCGGCTTCGAAAAAAAATAAGAAGAAAAAACCTAAAGGGAAAGCCAAAAATACTTTGGTACCGACGACTGATGACAGTATCAATGCTAGACAGCCTCAGGTGGGCACGTTTCTTGAACCTGAAAGCCATCGAGCCTTAGTTGACAAAGTAAGTAAACGAAATCTCGCAAGACTTCAGAATTTTCATTTCACAACTTCTCTTGGCCATCGCGTTTTGCTTGTGTCAGCTTCGCCTTGAAAGCGGCGATTGGATGGCCGATCGGATAGCTGCCATGGAAAATCAAGAATTCTCCAAGATCATAAGTGCAATTCGACTTTTGGAGGTATTAGGCAAGAAAACTGGAGCGACCGGGAAAAACAAGAAGGATATGGCGGATCATAAATTTTGGGCGACCCAGCCTGTCAGGCGTTTGGATGAAGGTCATTTTTTTTCTCGTTTGTGCCCGTTAGTCAGTTACTCCACAAAAAAATAGAAAAAATCAAAAATAGGGTTTATCATTGTAGTTTTTGTCATTTGATCGATTTGGCTCACTTCCTGCCACTTGGGTTTTGCAGATGATTCAAATTTTGAGGAAGGCGAGATTGAACCAAGCAGGCCAGAGGATGAAATCAGGAAAACGCCTCTCACCTTACCTGATGGATATGAATGGTGTACTCTTGATTTAAGTAATGAAGCTCAAGTAAATTTCTCCGGCAGAGCAGCTTTCATGCATGGTTCCACTCGGCTAATCATTACTGATCTATTAAACAAAGTTGCACGAACTTTACGATTTATTAACGTTGAACTATGTGGAGGATGATGATGCGATGTTTCGCTTTGACTACACTGCTCCTTTCATAGAATGGTTAGTTATCAACCAACATTCTTTTTTGATTCTGATCTAATTGTGTTGAAATATTGTGTTTAACCAACAGGGCTTTGCGACCCCCAGATTTTGTTCAAGATTGGCATGTGGCAGTTCGGGTCACGTCCGGAAAACGTCGTCTGATTGCCTTCATTGCTGGGGTTCCTATGAGTCTACAAGTTCGATCTGTGTAAATTTCCTCCCCCTCCCTGCTTTTTTTGTACCTTGGGCAAAATTGACGTCATTTTTGAACCTCTCCACGTTTGCTTAGCCGTAAGGATTGCGCCGAAATCAACTTTCTCTGCATTCACAAAAAATTGCGCTCCAAACGCCTCGCACCTGTTCTTATCAAGGAAATAACACGAAGGTGCCACCTTAAAGGAATTTTTCAAGCCATCTATACCGCTGGGATATTTTTACCCACGCCAATATCACGATGCCAGTTAGTCGTTTTATGAATTTAGTTGGGAAGGTATATTAGGTTTTCGCTAACTGCTGGTCTTGGCCTCAAATATTAAGATACTTTCACCGTAATCTCAACCCAGCAAAACTTATTGCCACCGGGTTTTCTCCTCAGCCTCGAGGTGTATCCATTGCCCGGCTCAAGCGTATGTATGAATGCCCCCATGAACCTCAATTACCTGGCTTCAGAGAGATTGAAGAAAGAGATGTCAACGCCGTGGGCTCATTGTTACGACGCTATATGAGTCGATTTGATTTGTTTCCAATCATGACGGACGATGAAGTAAGACATAACTTCATTAGCGGCAAAGGCAAAGGACCAATAGTTAATGGCAGACGGAGCGAGCAAGTCACTTGGAGCTTTGTTGTGGAAGTAAGAAATAAGCTCTATTTTCTTGGATGTTTTGAGAGCTGCTACCGCTGAATCCTTGTATGCTCGTGCCTGGCTTATAGAATCCAGATTCACATTTGATCACAGATTTTGTCTCTTTCTACCATTTACCATCGACCGCCATGAAGTTTACTCCTCATCAAACAATTGATGCGGCATATCTCTTTTACTATGCTACAACTGCAGCCTTCACTGCTTCACGCCTTGGTAATTCACCTGAGACCCCAGCAAAGTTGGCTGGGGCTTCCTCAGAATATGCCAAAGGTTCGGCTTTCTCCGAGCAGCATGATTGGTCGCGTGAAACGCCTGAACAGAGGCAAATACTACAAAAGCGTTTGATCAGTTTGATTGGTGATGCGCTCACAGTAGCTCAAGCTGCAAGTGTTTGGCCAGTCTCTCATGAAACATTTCTCTTGACTGATGGTTTTAACTTCTCAAATGTTTTAGGCAAAATTTGATGTATTCAACGCCCTCACCTTGATGGATAATTCGTTATTTGTAAAACAGCTTCAGTTTGGGGCTGGTGATGGGTATCTGCATTATTACCTTTACAATTGGAAAGGTATGCTTGTTGGTTCTATCAGAAGTTTTGCGACGCGTATTTGACTGTTTTCGTTTGGTTTTTTATCGTTCTCAGTTCATCAGATTCGTGGCGGAGTTTTTGGCGACCCCGTTGTAGATCTTCCCCCAAAAGTAACTCTGTCGGAAAACCAAAACGCTCAGATTGGGAGTGGTATTGGTGTAGTTATGTTGTAGTGGGTTCATATCAATTAAGTGTTACCACTCAATTCTTCTTGGTTTCCGGCCAGTCTTTTCATTCAAGTTTCATATTCTTCAAGGATGTCCATCTGTTTAGCAAGCTGAATATTTCATTGTCATAGAAATTTATTTACTGCTAGAGTATCCTTACAGTCATGCCACGCTTGCACAAGCTGGACGTAGTTTCCGCGTCTTGACATCGCAAATTCAATATAAGTTTGCAAAGACTCCGACAACATTGATTACATGTTACTGGCTCGTTTTCAGACTTGAGAATTTCTATTTTTGATTTCACCTCGTTTAGCGCTTCAATTAGAGACATTGTTTTCACAAGTAATAGACAATCAATCACATGCGTTCAAAGAATGACTGCAATCCCTACTGAAATCGTTTTGTATGTTCAAAGGCTCAATTCAAGATCACCGGTCACCGAGTGTGCTTCTTCAAAGCCACCTAATGGAGTGTCTTTAGCATTCGCTTGAGATGTTGATGCCAAAAGTAAAGCTGATGACAATGCCGTAAATCATCATTTGAAGAAATAGGTCAATGTACTGTACTCTGCCTATCCTCTTGTCGCTTATACAAAGGTTTGAGGCCGGTAGGTAAGGAAATACAAGCAAAATGTGTAACAGGCTACTACTAGATGTAATAAAAAGTTGATGCTTTACTTGCGCAAACCTTCCATATTTAAGTCTCAAAGACTCAAGTTGGAAAGTTTTATCTTAAAAACTATTTGTTTTGTTGCCTTATGATTGTCTCGCCACAAAACGGGAAAAACTACTCTTAAAGAAAACTTGATATATAATAAAATATGAATATCTTGAAGACAACGAGGATTGAATCTACTATTTCAGGTATGATAAAATGATTACAAATATGTCTTCACAGTTAATTAGTTGAAATATAATCTAATTAGAAAAAAAGGCAAAAAATTCAAATCATAATTGGTGATTATGTTTTAATTTTGTTTTTTTGGGGAAAAAAGAAACCCAAAAGATATAAAAGAGCTGTATGATTATAAGCTTTCAAGATATTGGGGGAAAAGAAAAAGGAGATAAGTATGAAAACTGGTTTTCCATTGGCTGATTGTTTTCTCAAAAAGAAAATAATCCAGTTAATTATTTATTTGAATTTGACTTGAAGCTCATAATGTAGTTAGGGATTGGATGAAAAAGATATATAAGCTGTAGGCCTTGACTCCAACAATAAAAAAAATACATAATTATCAAATATTTTCAATAATAATAATAATATATTTCATGGAATTAATGAAATTATGCCAAGGCACCTATGCATACTTTGTTCCTGAAATCAATTCAATAATTTGAATTGATACATCAACCCCACTTTTCTTTTAGATAGACATCAAAGAATGTCAAATTAGAATAAAAAATTATTCAAAAAACAAATAATGGCTATAAGTAAGGTTTTTCTTTACTTTGGGTAACAATTAAAACTACCCCATAAAAAGAAGTTTTTTAAAAAGAAGAGAATAGTTTGCTTGTTTTTGTTTTTGGCTTATTTTGTCATTATTTCTTCAACACTTATGAAAAAATTTGGAAGAAAAATAATAAAACACTCATAATAATTTATTTGGATTAATTTTTAAAGGGAGGTACTTTTAAAGATATAAAAATAGTCTTTTGAGCTCTTCCAGAGTTATTTGGAAGGTAAGCTATTCAACGACAAAAAAACTGTTCCAAAAAAGTCATTCTTTGGAATTTATTACTTTCTTGATGACTTATTTATTAAAATACGACCTATCAGAGGTATCAAGTTTTGTGAAGATGGCCATTTTGAAATAAGATGAAATTGCCACTTTGGTTTAGTAAACTACATTTGAGAGTCTTTTGGTAACTGGAAAATCGAAAAATTTATAGGCTTTTTTGAAATTCAAAGGATGTTGAGGAGATAAGTTCATTTAAACAGGAAACACAAGAAAGAACTTCTTTGGAATATTAAGAACGAATACTTTGTCTTGATACAAACTAAATTAAATCATGGTGTTAATGTGTGGCATTTAACAGAGGTTCTTTATCTTCTAAAAATTCAATTTTTTGTGTCATAAAACTCTAATTTTTGAGACCATATTAAATCAATAATTTGAAAGTTCTTTTTTTTCGGAAACAAAAAATTGCAAAAAAGAAGGAAATTATCTTTTTCTGGATGGAATATTAGTTCATCTTATTTCAAAAAACAAAACAGCCTTTATAAATTCCTGAAAGCACAAGGAATTGAAAAGATTCTTCCATTTCTTTCATTTTTCTTGGAAGGAAAATATGGGGTGTTATATATTTTGAATTTTTTTTTCTAAAAAGAAATATGTGTAAAAAACAATTTCCTTTTATGAAAGATACCTTCTAGTATTTTTTATAAAGGAATGATTTTATCTTTTCCAAAGAATAACCCTATCGTTCCCTCAATTAAAAAAAAATTCTGAACAAAACATTCTCTTTTTTTCAGGAAGAAAATATTGAATCCTCATTTTTTGTCTTCATAAAAAAATGTGAAATTTTTTTGGTTTTTTGCACTTTCTTGTAATAATTTTTTTTTAAATAAGAACTCATATTATGATATTTGTAGTTTTTGAAGAAAATTTGGGTCCCTTTGGATTTCATCATTTTCAATGAATTTCCTTTCACCAAAATCACTCCTCATTGCAAGTTTTGGTATTTACCACTAGCTAGATGTGTGGTGGGCTGACAAAGTATCACAATAGTTTTATTTGGTTCTTGCAAAGACTTTCTGAATCCTGAAAGGATCCACCAATTACTTAAGAACTTACATCATTACGCTTCCTGATTTCTCTGTCTTCTCTAGGATTCTGGTAAAATCACATAAGCCCTTGTGTTTTTTTTTACCAAATTATGGCCAAAAACACATAACTTTATGGTAAAAATGTGCAAATAGACCATTTTTCAACAAAATACCTCAAAAAATGTTTTTTAAACTTATATAGATCATTTTTTTGTATTTAGGTGGATTCTGTGTTACTCTCATTTGTTCAGTATTTTTTTTACAATCATTTTTTAAATTGAACAATTCATAAAAATGGAAAAATTAAAAAATTAAGACAAAAAATTCCACTTATAGATTTGGCCACTTTTTTCTCAGAGAAGGTGAGTTTATTGAGGACTGATAAGAATTTTCCACCAACTTTTTAAAAAGATTTTGAGGTTCAAAGATTAAGATGAAAACCCCCTTTTTAGGCTCAATATTTTACCCTAAATTGTTTTTTCAAAAGTTGAGGAAAGATTCTCAAAATCTCTCAAGAAGCTTACCTTTCTTTAAAAAAAAAGTGGCCAACTCCATAAGTGGAATCTTTTCTCTGAATTTTGAAATTATTTTGGAAAAATCACTAAAAACAATAAGAGTAATATAGAAGCCACCTCAAAACCAAGAAAGGATAATTGAAATAAGGTTCAAAAACTCTTTTTAAGGTTCTTTTTTGAAAAATGGCCTATAAAAATGGGTTTACCCTAAAATTATGTGTTTTTGCCATACATTTGTAGAAACACCTAATTTTTTTTGTAAAAGCATGTAAGGGCTTTCATTTTTTTCCTAAAAGATTACATTCTTTTACAAGAAACCTTTCTACATATACCTTTATAAGATCTTCACTAAACAATTTCTGGCTTCAAAACACCAACAAGGCTTTATATTTATTTCTTCTAATGGTATGAAGACTTGGAGCCCCTTTCCATTTATTAATATCCCACCTCCTAAATCCCAAGATTTTTCAAAGAAAAAGCTATTAATTTCACAGATAAATAGTTGCTTTTTCTGTTTTTAAATGTAAATACCTTACATTTTTCAAAGAAAATAAGAAAAATTCATAATTGGAATATTGCTTTATAATAACTTATCTCAAGAATTTATTCAATTCCCTTTATTTTTTAATTTTGTAAAAGATTCACATCTTTCATAACTAGATGTAAAGAGAACTTGAATCAAAATAAAAGTTGCTGTTTTCAAAAATAATATTACTCCAGATGCTCAAGGATATACTTCAGCATCAATGAAAAGAAGGATAAGTAAATTTCATCACTCATTTGAGTGTTTTTTCCTTTCTCAATTTTTCAAATCTATAAAGCTAAAAAGAAGTATAAATAAGTCATTTAATAATGGAAAAAGTATACATAAAATAAGGTTTACAAAGGATAATTATGAATAGAAACTATCTCAGAATTTTAAAAAGATCAAAAAATAAAAATTTGATAGAAACATTAAAATATTCTCAAAACAAGTTTTTTTTGAATGAAATGCTTTGAAATCATTATTATCATTCATATTAGAAATTAAATATGTGGCACCAAATTAGCTGAAACCTATTTCTAAATTGGCTCAAGATAATTAAATTTCTTTTCTTTTTAATCATTATTCAAATATTAAGCTATATATTATTAGATCAAAGATAAAAATATCATACAAGATAATTCCCTGTGAATTCCTTAAGAAAGGATGAAAGAATGTATTTAAATATAAATATTTTAGTTTTCATTAAGGTAAATTATTTAGTGTTGTAGGATTTCTTTGAAATATCAAAGCTACTATTTTTATAACAGAATTATAATGAGAGAAGATAACCCTTAATTGGGACCATTTAAATAATTTTGTATAATATATATGAATAAAAGGAGCTATTATAGTTCAGATATTGATGTATAGGGTTTACTATTTCAATGAAAATCATTCTTATTTATCATCATATTTCGTCAAAAACTGCAGATTGAAACTCATCTTTTCATTTTCCCAAAGTTATTTTCACATTTTTTTGTTTATGTGCAATTAATTATAGATCTCATTGTTTTTTATTTTCATTTGCTTATCTATTAAATATTTCTCTTTATTTTGTGTTTCCCTTTATCACAAGAATGTTTTTGAATTTCTTTTGGGAATCATTGAGTTTGAGAAAGTATTAATTAGAAACTTTATTTCCCCAATAATTGAATATTTAACTAATGATATCGATAGATGAGGAAAGGTTCAAGAAACTAAGATAGAAAAAAAAATTGATTTTTTGAAAAAAAATAATCATGAGAATTTGAGATATGACCACCTATCCACAAAGGTCTCAAAAAGACTTGACCATACTTATTTTAATAATAAGAATTGAAACTATTATCTTAAGATAAGTAAGAATGCCTTAAAAAACATAAAGCCTTGATTATCTAACAAAACAATGAATAAAAATTTGAGATAAATTACACAATGGAATTGCCAATGAGAAAATACACATATAACATTTTTATGTCATATCTGAAATGTCAATAATTTCTGAGATAACCTGAATATTTGCACTTTTATGATCAGCAAATATATTCATGGTTTTCAGATAATATCTTTTTAATTATGCATGATAGAGAGTTGTACCAAAAAAAATGACCACTTAATTACTGTAAAAATATAGATATAAACTTTATTTGGAAATCTATAAAGAAGGTTATAAATTACAAGGGTCTATTGATCAAAATAGTTATAGCTGTTGACCACTTTGTTGTGAAAGTGGTACAAACTTAAGAAGCTTGGATATTGAGATTCTAATAGGTCATAGGTGAAGAATGATTTTTTTTCATCATTATATTCAATGTATAACCCCTTGAAATCATGGTTTGAAGTTGAAAATAGTAAGTTTTGACAGAAAAGATGAGTTACAAGAAAAATCATCAAAAATAGTGATTTGATTATGTCATTAAACTCTCTTGAAAGCTTAGTAAGGGAATTCCAAGCTATCATAATTCACTCTTTGAATGGCTTTAGCATGTAAAACTCAAAAGGTATTAATGATCAAAGTTTAAGCTTAAAATTGATCATTTATGATCACTCACTGTAATCTTATTTTAAGGTTGACTGTTATATAAGTGATACAATTGTTGAATACTGGCCTATTATGATCAAAAATAATAAAATTAATGAAGTTTAGACTTCTGCCAAGCCTATGATGCCAGCAAACTTAGAGTTACAGTGATAACTCTAAATAATGGCATAATAATGAGACAAGATGGTTTAATTATGATGTAATCATCACTAAACCTTAAGATAATGATCAATTCCAGTGAATACCATCAGTCAACATGTACTAGAAGACTTCTGGACTATAAGGAGTAGGATCTTACAATAAATATAGCTCTTTTCCCTCTTTTTCCTCCTTGAATGCAAGAAAAAAACTAAAAATATTAAATTCAAAGGTAATAAATTTCTTCTTTTTATATAATTCTATTATATTATCAAATATATAAGTTCGTCTTTATATTAATCATCAATTTTTACATGATAAAACTACTATTCAAATTGTTTTTGTTAAATTTCTCTCCAAATCTCTAATTCCTCATAAAATCAAGAAAATTTGTAATTTCTTTATCTTTTATTTGTAAATACAAGTTAAATAAGTATTATTTAAATTATTTGGCGTGAAATAATTCAAAATTATTCTATTGAGTGTTGAAAGTAGGTTATATTTCCCTTTTTTGATAATAATGTGCATTTATTATTATTGTTAATAATTCTTTATGTATATAAATAGTATTTATATTAATATATAACTTTAATATTAGTAATATTATTCTTATCAATTGTTTTTCATTAATATGTCACAATTTTTCATGAATTCATTATTTGTTTGTAACAATAATAATTTGCCATAAATATATTAATTATTAAATATTAATATATTTATTTTTATAATATTTTTTTTTTAATATAACTCATAATATTATATTTATTTAATGATATAAATATTTTTAAACCATAATTATAATGATTCTGTATTACTACACTTATTATTTATCTTATTAATTACTTCAATAAGGACATTTGGGGTAAAATAAGTAAAATATTGGTAATATTTACTTATTGTTTCATAGTAAAACATTACAACTGTAAAAAAGAAAATGATATTGATATTTTTCACAATTAAAAAGAGGTTTAAAAATCTGTAAAAAATGTTTTTCAAAGAAATATTTTGATGTTTTTTTGAAGCAATTTTCAAACAAAAAGTAAAGTTTTCCATACAAATCAGCATTTAGCTTATTTTATTGTGAATAAAGAACTCCCTAGAAATGTTCCTTGTAAATTCATGTAGAGAAACAAAAGCTAAAATTAATATATATCTATATAAGATATTATCCTTAGACCTTATAGACCAAAATAAGTTAATATGGCTTTTCATATTTGAAATTTGTTGAATTGTTCAAATGATGAGTTAATACTCACTAGAGAGATATATAGACTAAATTTTTTGAATTTAAAAAACATTTTCTTTCAATAAAAATATCTATCATCATATTTTTTATTTTCATTCCTTTGTAAGATTAAGACAGAAATATAAGTTATGAATCAATATATTCAGTTTTCTTATATTTCAAAATATTATCTACTTTTCTTTTGGAACAGTTAGCTAGTATCTCTGGAAAAAAATCTTTTTTCAAGCTGAAATATTTTTTTAGGCTAATTTTCTTTGAATGTGCATTTGAATTAATTTATTTATCTCTGAGAGGGAAAAAGTTAGAATCACCTAATTTTCATAACCAATTATGAAATTTCAATTTTTTATAGATTATAATTTTTATTCAAAATTTTCACAAGAATATTCTTAATTAAATTTGGGATCATTTTAATTTAAGATATAATATGAAACCCGAAAGAATTTCCTTTATTTAAAAGTCATTCTTAAATCCAGAAATAATTCAGAGGAATTCCATTATATACTCTTACTGTTTAATTATGATATGACTTGGAAGTGTATTGTATCTTATTATGAATAAAGTCTCATTATGTAGTTCATTGAATAAGAAACTCAATAAAAATTAATAATAATTATTTTATATATTTGTTACAAAATTTATCTTTTGACATAATCAAGTCTATGTAAATAAACTTTCAAAAAATTACATATTTCAATTTCTCAAAGCTCACAAATCCAAAAGAAAGAATCATTTAAAAGATACCAGACCACATCCAGATATGATTCAAGATTTAGTTAGTTATGAAAGAGAATAATTCCTGATAGCTACCAGCTTAAATATCAAAAGCCATGCTGTGAATAGAAAAATATTCAAGCTTCTCTTGTCTAAAAGAATCTAGTTTTAGCTATTTCAGAAATATTCTCTTCAGAGAATGACATGAGGCTAGGAACTTATTCTAAAACCTCTTTCTTAACTTAAAGATTTGTTTCTCACTCAATATTATGATCTCAAGAATGTGGGTCAATCTTCATCTCCCAGGGTTCTATATGATAATTTATACCTGGTTCCACACAAAAGAATAGATAATTTCTCAATTTATAAAGAGGATTATCTCTTTGATAGTTTATTTATCACATTTTTCATCTCTTTTAGAAGACTTAAGAGCAATTTCACCCCCTTTTAAATATTATTCAGAATTTTCCAATTTTACAAAACAATTCAGCTTATTCAGGAAAATGGAATTTTTTTAAATTGTAAGTGGAACTTTTTCACCGCATTTCTAATGGCCATGGATCCTAATCTTAAAAGATGCGAAGTATCTCTGTATTTCATTATGGAAAAATAACTCATATAATACTTTATTTGATTCAGGAAATGTGAATTTTAAGATAAGTATATAGCCTGGAGAGCTTAGCAATAGTGCCTTGAAGTCTCTCATATCATGAAAATCAAAGGATTACCTGGACTTATTGTATTTGTTTGGTAAATGAAAATTCCATATATCAAAAGGAAATAAATAAATGAAATGGATAGTTTTATTGAGCAAACATATAATACTTCTACTTTTTTCTGAGGATTAACTTTCTGACTAGGGATTTTCTCTTGTATTTTGATGAAAAAAGTAGACCTCTGGGAATTGGACCCCCAGGAAAGTGCTTATGTGATTGGGTATTTTGTTAGTCATACTCTCTCTTGAAGATGATTGAACTATTTTTATATTTCCCCACCAATGTTTTCAGAAGGTCAAGATTTGGTTGAAAGCACTATTTTCATTCCTCCAAGCTCAACAATCTCACAGCTTTATTCTAATTCAATACAAATTGGCATTTCTTTGTCTTATTTTAATCAATTTACCATTAATTATGTTGATATAAATTTTGCTTTGTATTTTTCCCTCCTTCATTTAGAAAACTTTAGTACAGATAAGTATTTATTTAAGTGTATTTTTCCAATCAATTGAGATTAAACTTGTTTAATCTCCGCTGTAATTACTTACTCCAATTGAAATGAGCTAAAATAATTTAGGTAAAGAATTTTGATCACACATGAGTCCTTCCTACCCTTGAAATTGAAACATTTGAATCTTGAAGACTATTCTGATAATTTTAAAAAAACTAATTAAAAAATATTAAAGTAATTTTTTTATTTTATTCTTGGAAAATAAATTATGTTTCATTTTACGTAAAAAAGTGAATACAGAGATTTGAATCCATATTTACATGGTTAGTTTCCAAAGAATCAGCCCCATAATTGAATGAAAAATATCCCAAAATACTTCTGTAGTAACACTTGAGGCGCTTTTCTTATTAATATAGATTCCTTCTCTATTAACTATTTTCATTTATAACATGTGTGTGTTTTTGAAAGACAAAATTAATCTCTGTTAAATCAGGTTGTCCTGGCCCACATCATGAATCTCATATATTTCAAGAAATGGCATGTTGTCCAAGGAAATAAATGTATTTCTTCTACAAGAATGAAGAAGAATAATAGTAAGCAGAAAAAAAAAGCCAACCAAGTAAATCTTTCTTACACTTCTTCAACATGTTTAGAAGGAGTAAAGTAATGAGAAAGGATATGATCACCAAGACAAAACGAACAATCAGGGAAAGGGTCAAAATGACTAACTTCAGATCCTCAGTAATAACTATAAAAAGATAAGAGAAAACAAATGTTAAAAATAGATCCAGCAGATAAATTAAATGGGGGAAAGGGCCCAGGGGATGAAATAGTGGCCAGTATATGAGAATGATTGACTAAGTGATCTTTGGAGGTTGAAAACCCAGCTTTATGATTTGTGGACAGCTGTATTGAATATTTTGAAAATTTATACCTTTGAAAAATTGGGAAATGAACTGGGTATATTGAAATACCCACAAAATCGAGTTGAATTGACCAAACGGGCCAATTCCATACAGGTTGCTTTTAATGCAGTCTGTATGTGATTAATTGCGTTTTCCATGATTTAATGAGCTTTGAAACCTTGGAGACCTGTCTTGGATCATACTTGGACTAAGTCCTTGATGATACATGGACAGTATTCCGTTGGATAAATACTATATGCTTGAGGGTAAAGCCCTATTGAAAGTGGAGGCTGGTGTTGAAAGGCTTCAACTGTTCATTCTGGTACTTGTACTCTTGAAGCGGTTGAAATTCGAGGAGTTGAGCCTTGAGAAAATTACAAAAACTGAAGAATGAGAGGAACTGTATGGCAGGGGAAGAATTACCAGAAACACTGAGGGAAAATTATATTATGCTCATTTTGAGGGAGTAAGGTGTCTATAAATGAAGTGAAGGTGAAAAATGATTGAGTTTTATATTATGATTCTATTGATAGACTGGAGAATATGGTGGTTTTCTGGCCTCAAGAGTCTAATAGGCCATATCGCCATTTTTGGGAGAGTTTTTCCCAGGGGGCCAAATTGAGATCTTTACACCCCTACAGACTGTAGAAACTAAAATATGACCAATGGGCTGTAGACGCCATAAGAGGACCCCTGAGGGGTCAGGAAAAAAAATATCCTAATGAAAGCATGGTAAACAAGTGGACAAACAGGTTATTGTCCAAGAATTTCCATATAAGTTGATAATGAAAATCTGTCCAAAAATGGCGAAACAAATTTTACCATGAAGTTTACAATGGTTGACTCCGACCTGTTTAATGTGGTTTGTGAAACTTACCTCATTATCCAGAAAATTCATAATATAATTTATGGCTAGCTCATTCACGGGTTAAAGTAAAGCCATTGAGATTCTGAAAGAAAGGTGAAGCTTTTTGTAACTTTTGAACTAAACTTAGTAAAAAGGAGAACATTTTTGAGTATGAAATTTCGTTAATTCTTGAAATAAATTATCATACTATATTAATTTATTGGGGTTTAAGATCAGAAAAATAATTAAAATATATAGAAAAATAAATGTAATTAAATGAAAGTGAATATATACACACTACAAAACCAAAAAACCCAAAGGTTATTCTTTAAAACAAAGAAGCCAATTCTCATATTAAACCAAGTGTTTTTGATTAATTTTAAGATAAAATTAAATTTAAAGCTTATTCCTGATATCTAGAAGACAGATATAGAAAAACTATTACACTCAAAAAACTCCATCCCTAGCTTTGATAATAAGAATTAAATTCTGGTATATAATAGAACATGTTTATGAAGTTAAAAAGAATCCAGTTTTGAAATAATAAACTTCAAACAAATTTCAGCTCAAAAAAATTGAATATTTGGTGGGATAAGTCCCATTATAAGATAATGGTATTCTTTACTCAAGAAAGGTTATTGAAAAGTTTACTTTTCCTCATGTTTAAGCTTATGTTCAGTTTTTTTTCCTTTGATTAGAACAACGTATCCTCCTTTCGAAATTTGGAATTTCCTATTAAACCCCTTTCCTGAGTTTCAGATTCCATTTATCTTTTTTTGAAGATCTCCATTCCATTTCAAAAAATATTCATCATAGAAATAATGATAATTATTTTGTTTGTCTTATAATTCTCAAACTTTGAGTAAGCTGATAGTTAATTCTTAAATATCAGTCAAGGATTAATATTAAAAAAGAAAAGGATTTCTTATGTTAATGGCTGGCTAAGCTGAGATAATCAGAGCTCTATTACTTTCTTCAGAAGAGAATGTTCACAGCCCTTCGGGCTCCGATAATTAATGAAGTCATGTTCTAAATCAGGATTTTGAATTATTTTCGTATTTCAAATTATAGTCATATCCAAGTATTTGGGGTCTAAGTATTCAATCATTATTTACATGAAAAAAATCATTTTTCTTAAATTGATATCCCCATAACAGAACTCAACCTCATATTTTAGTTGAGCTATCTTTCACCAATTATTTCAGGAAAATACTTATGAAAAATGATTCATTGAAAGCCATATTATTGAATGCCTTTCTCAAGCCATACTCAAAATAACAGTTATTTGGGGTTATGTAGTTACCTTTTTCCCAGCTGAGCCATCTCAGGATAAAATAGACATAGAAATTTCAGCTTGAAATCAATGGAATTAGCACTCTTTGACTAATGACTAAATCTTATTTCAAATCCAGTCAGATTTTTTAGAACTGAAAAATTCCCGTATTTTTATTCCTTTTTTAATAGTTAAAAATATTGGATTATTCTCTTTGTGGAATAAAATGAGGTAGCACCTCAAAAGGAGAATTTACACAAAAAAGCTTTGAGTTTATGTTTCAGATGTGTAATTATTTTCTTCTTGTTTGTTGAAGTACTTGATTATCTTCACCTGCATTCTAATATCAATTTGAATATTTTTCGGTGGCTGGTTCAGAAAATTATACTCAAAATACTATACTAGGAATTTGTGGATAATCAAATAACTATCAATTTGGAAATGAAAATACAATAAAACCCTAATACAGATGATAAGTATTGAAAGAGATAACTTCATATTCCAAAGTTACTAGGATAACACTCATAATAATAATAAAAATAATTAGTGCTTGTCTATTATACTAGGATACAAACTAATATGAGAATTAAGCTACTAATACAGTATAAGACTTAATTAATGCATCAGTATCAAATTTCTGATAATAAAAATGCATTAATATATTATGGTAATACTCAATTTATATGCTTATGAGCTTAGCTACTGAGGAGTAAATAATGAAAAATATCTCTTCAAAAATTCTCAAATTATTGAGTTTACCAATATGAGTAAGCTTTCTTTTAATAGCTCAAATATTATGCTACTGAGTCTGGGTACTAAAAGATGAAGAAAAGAAAATATAGTGATATTTTATAATGGTAGCTGCCTGAGAGCCAACTTATGAGAAAACATATCAAGAGGCTATGCTTATATTTTGAGCTCTACTGTTAGATATGAGAAAAAAGGAGTCTGAAGGAAGGAAAGACCTCTATTTTCCTATAGCTTTAGCCTCTGTATAAGAAGCTATAGAAAGTGGGAGTTATAAGCTCACTGAGATTAAATTCTCTTTTTGAATTAAATAACCCATATAAATAAGGTTTTTTTAATAAAACCATAGGTTTGGTGCCTGTGCTTTCGCTTTATAGGGCTTTGAAAAATTCTGAAATTTATCATACAATTAATTGAGCTATTCAGGGTATGGATTTTATTGTTAGAATTTAATGCAGGTTATTGAGTGCTTTTATGCAGACACATTTCTCCCCGAGGCATATGACCTGTATCTTATTCGATTATTTTTAAGTGAAGTTTGATATGCCTATATCAATTCAGCTTAAGGGCCCAAATATTATCTTCAATTTGAATTTAAAAGGGAGCTAGCTGGTTAAGTATAGGTACTTATTTACTACTGATAGAGAAAAATAGCAGAATAAAAGGCGCAGTACTGACAGGATTTTTACAAGTAATATTTCTAATAGGCTTCCTCTACTAGCGTCACATAAGTTCTCTATTAAACACAATAGAATTTGCATTTAATAACTTCCGACAAAAAAAAGAATTGGAAAAATTATGTTCTAAATTAATAATAGTTAATCACATATATAGGAGTAATTAATCAGATTAGCAGTGATGATACTGGAAGAACAAGCTCTACTCATCATAGGGGTCATGAAATATTTAAGGCATAAACTCAAGGTTACTCAAGACGCTTCTGGAGGTAATAGTAACCTTTAGAAAGATGCTAAAATCTCTTTAAGAAGGAAAAATAAGATTCTCATATTGATAATGAAGATCATCCCTTGGAAAAAAGTTTAAAATAATGAAAAGGGTACTTATTCTTTCTTTGAAATGGAATGCACTAATTAAACTCCAAGAAGATGATTAAATGAAATTATGGAAAGGATTTAAACTCAAATCTGAAAGATAAGGCTCTTTTAGTAGGGGAATAGCTCTCAAGTCATAAAAATGAGTAGAGTAAGGTATCGCTTAGGGAATCCTTGCGATTTTTTTAATTCTTCTACTGTATTCTCAAATTGAGAGGGAAATTTAGTATTTCCAAGGGAAGGGGGTTTTTCAATTTTCCAAATCAGGAAACTTCCTACGTATACAGCCCACCTATTAAAATCAAATTTCAGGAGTTATATTATATAGATTTAAAAATTTCCATCTTTCAAAACTATCCTCACAATATAGATTCATAGTTGAAGAGGGCTTAATAGCTCAATTAAAGCTCAGTAATTCCACTTATAAAAGTTCAGACAGTTTGCAAATCAGGAAATTCCATAAATCTGGGTGGAATAATCATATTAAAGCTCAGGAATTCCACCCAACAGCTTCATATAATTCCCAAATTGGGATAATCTCTACATATAAAAATTGCATCATCCAGTAAAGCTTGAGAAGCCTAGAAAAGCCATATTTGTGGGCTAAAAGCTCCATTTTGAAACACAATTTAGCCCTTAAAAGTTAGGCTTTTCAGATTTCAAACAGCAATTTGTTAATCAAATGAAAATAAAGAAAGAGTTTAAGACCCTTTTTCTAAAGCTCCTCTTGGCGCCCCAAAAGGTATAAATAGAGGTCTTTTACCCCCTTTTCAGACCATTCCTCAATCCTAGGCAGAGGCTTACCTCCAAATCAGATTTTTGGGTATCCCCCATCCAACATAAGTAAATTTCTGGTAATATTTTATGAGTAGCATTCATCTTAATTAATTCATTTACATAAGTTTTCTTAAACAATTTTACACATTATTCATAAATGTTTTTCATTGACTATAGCCATATTTGTACCATCGCTATAGTTTCGCAGTAGAATTTTCTAAAGAAAATTTATCAATAAAGGAAGTTAAAATTTTGTCTGTATCAATATAATTATAAATAATTTACTATTGATAGCTATGATTATCCTCATAGAAATGTTTTATTACCAGGGGGTCGTCCCAAAGAATGATTTGATCAGATTCTATCCTATTATGAAAAAAAAAAATTAAACAAGGGAAATTTTTCTTAATAGTAGTGTTGTCAATAAAAGTTATCATCAATATTAAAAAATTATTAGTAGCTTGAAATTGAAGCTTCTCTTGGTATTTTTTATCATTTTCAAATTGGATCAATTTTCCAAAGCATCTTTTCTGGGAAGTTAAATAAGAGTCTGATAAGAGTCTGTTTAATAGCTGTTTCTGATTCAGTCACCATAAAAAAAAATTAAAATGATTTTTGGGTTTAATTAAGGTTGATTCAGAATTACAGGAAGGGAAGTTCGAATTCTTCTGATGAAAAAGCAGAAAAAAGGGTCAAAATTCATGAAAGAAATTGAAAAATTTCTATTTTCAGTTCCACTTTCAGATACCTCATTCATCACATAGCAGGAGCCTTGTTTCTTTATCGCTTCACTTGCTAAGAAAAGATCTTATTGATTAGTTGCTCCTCTTAATATTCTTCCTAATCTGATTATTTCAAATTCCATTTTGGAGCTCAGAAAAGATTTAAGGTTAACTAAAGTTTCTTCTAACTTAAAGCAGTTGATTTAATTGCTTTGAAGTCATAAATTGAGATATGAAATTACTAGTATTTGATTGTAGTATTTACCTGAATTAAATAATGAAACACAACTTTAATTACTTTTTAACCCAAAGAAAAACCTGTATGGAATGCCAAAATTAATTCTTTTGAAACTGAGACTTTCCTTTCAGCTTGATTCTAGAAGTAATTTTCTTGCCATAATTTCCAAGAAATTCGCTTTTATTACAGGAATAATTTAAATATGAGATTATCCCTATGTACCAAATGTTGGATTATAAGTCTCTTTATTTTTAATTAATTTGGAAGACATATTTTGATTTTCTTCTTTTGGATGAGGTGTAAGATTAAGGTTTAGATACAAAAATTTGATAGAAAGACTCAAATAGTTTTCCTGCCTTCAAAATTTCTTCAAGGTATAAACTAATGAGAAATGGCTGTTTTCGGAACTTTTAATAGGAAAAAATTGCAGAACTCCTTTTCTAATCTCTATTGATATGAAAAGATAATATTTTAGAGTCTTATTTCTTTACCAAATATAGGAATTATTCAAAAGGTACCCTTCAAGAGAGCTTTAAGGCTGAAAAACAGTCTCTGAATGAACACTTCCTTTGGGGTGATAGGAAAAAAATACAAGGAATTAATTATGGAAGAGTCTCCTAAGAAAATTTCAAAGGGAAGATGCACCAGAGATGAATCAAGGTGAATATAAAAACTGTGTGTAAAATTTATATAATCATAAATAATTTCTTAAACACCTTTTTGGGTGGCTAAAAATTCAAAAGTATTATCAGAGCTATAAAAATTATCATGATTATTCTTTCATGGGCTTGAGGGTCTTCAATTTTTTTTTGAATGGTGATTGAAAACCTCTATTGATTATTTCAAAGGCAATTAAACCAAATATTAGAGTAAAAATACTCTAAACACTGCAAATATTAACTGTTTTACCATGCATTATATTGGTTATTTTGCATGGTATTAACTGTTTTACTGTGAGGTATATCGGTTATTTTTCACAGTATAACAGATAGCAGTTAGCTTGTGCATGGGGTTTCTGTGCATCCTCACCACACCTGCACACAGTGCCCTCCAGTCCACCTCTGAGCTTCTCAAGGAAGTACTTCTTCATATCAATTTAGAAATACTTTGTTGAAATTTGTCATTATTTTAGCATGGTATGAGAAATTTGTATAAATGAGTTGATTTTTGTAGTGAAAGTTAGGTAAAGAAGAAAATATTTCATATGCTCAAATTTTGTTTCATGGAATAAAAATATAAAATAAAAGTGAATAAATGTTTTATTTGGAAAAAGCCAATTATTACGTCATTGAATCCTAGTTTAGTGAAAAAAGAGGCTGTTTATAGTTTTAGCCCTTCAAGCCGTCTGTTTCAATAGTAAAAGCTTGTTTTAAGGGGAAGAAGAACCTCAAAATTAGAATGAAGGCCTTTTGAAATAGCAAATAATCCTTTGGAAATGGTTCATTTTTCTTGATGGGAAACATTTCTTCTTGGAAACAAGATAACACTTCCAAAGTTGATATGAAAATATGATGATTGATTTATCCACACACGCTATAGATCAATTTCAAGGAAACATCACTGAATGTTTGTGTAAACTTCTGAAACATTTTTGCTCTATTAAGGGTTTTTTGAGGATGATGGAACTATCTCCTCCAAGATTCATATTAAACCTGAAAAATAATATTTAAGAAATATTCTTACCTTAATTAATCCATTTTTACCACAATATAAACTCCATTATGAGTGATTGTCAGCCTGTGACTCGGAACCAGAGCACAAGCATGACAGCCAAAATACCATAAACCAATGGTATAGCCAAAATACCACCAAAACATGGAGCTTAGCCAAATCATCTCAAAAGGTATCAAACAAAAGAGGAAACTCACCCCTTTCTGAAAATATAAGTCCCATCACCATAGGACAAAGAATAACAAAGTTATTCCTGTTCAAAGTCATTGCTGAGCATAAACCTTAATTTTCACCTCTCATCTGAAATCCAGAAGAAGAGCCTTAACCCCATCGAATGGGTATTCAAAATGAAGCTCTAAGTCAGGGCTATCCAATGGTACCAGCCAAACTGAGCTAGCACCAATATTACTGGAGTTATGGTCAATTTCAGACCAAATAAGGGTGAACAAAACATTCACCTCTAATCTAACTTCTACAGTTTTAGTGTGAGATAATTGACGTGGGGTCTTTTTGGAAAGAGCATAATCAGGGCTATCTGATGGTTTAATCCATTCCCCCATATCTCAACTATAGCAGAAGGTATGGGGCAAACAAGCTCAATACAGCTTTTTGTCTAAACCATGCATATGTACAAAAATCTTGTACGTGGCATAACTTCGCCATATTTGATGATAACCATATCAAATAAGGTACCATTGTGTAGAGCACATACAGGGATACACACCGGTTCAGGTTTGAAGTTGATATCTGAAAAAAGGACAAAGGTATAACTGTTTTAAGGTCAAAATCCCACATTTTGACCAATACAGTCTTACCATGGGATAATATCCCACAACCATGAATATGAGGTGTCAAATAGATGAAGGAGCTTGTTTTTACTTCAATACCTCATATTTCAGTCAATACTGGGGTCCCATACAGTTACTGTACAGCATTCTACGTGTCATACATGACAGAATCAGGCTGTGAGGTCCCCAGATGAAAATTTTCACCCTGTATTGGTGAAAACTTCCCAGATGTGGTTTCAAAACCACATCTGAGCCCAATACAGGCTACACAGGCTGTTTGCAAACCACAAGCCAGTCCCAGAGAGTGAAAAATCTTCACTTCCTCTATGTGGAAAGGTCTAGTACCCTTTCCACCCCAGTTCAGGATAAAAAGGAGGCTTTTCACAGCCCGAATTTCTTTCCTCATCCTGCTCTTGAATACCTATGTAGTACAACTGTCAAAAAACAGCTATACTTTTGCAAAAGAATCAGGTATAATCTTAATTAGTAGTATTGTAGTCTTTATTATTGTAATCCAACAGGTAAAGCTGCACCCAGGGCTTTCAACAGTACTCACCACCACTATTGCAAAATAGTAAAGCCCTTTTATTTCATCTATAAACTCTTATAACCAATAAATACTCTTATTTTATTACTTTATTTCCGTGTCACAGTCAAAGTTAAAGTTGAAACTAGCCTGTTTACTGCTTCTACATAGACTCATCCTGACATTTTGGGGGCCTGGCCGTGTTTTTAAACCTTTTTGGACCTTAAAAGTAAGTTTTTTTCACATATTTTCTTTATTTCTGAAATTTTGTTTTACATTTTTAGGCATACTTTTTCTTAAAATATATATATTATATATTTTATTCATTAAATTGGTCTATGTAAGATTTCATACTAATATTATAAGAGTATCTGTCACATGGCTAATACCTGTAAGACCTTTGTTTTTGGCGTGTTTTACATATAAAAACACATAAGCCATCAATAAGTCCTGTATTTTTGATTAAATAAGGAAACCTCTGACTGTAAAACCAACAGTTAAGGCATGGTTAAGTGTATTGTTAACTCAATTACACTTATACAGATTAAACTTGAAAGCCACAAGTGTATCTGTGGGATACTGGCACACAAGCAGTGTAACAGGGTACCAAAAGCTGTAATTCTGACGTGGAATTGTTAATTCAATTACGCTGTCATTATACAGGGCATATTGTAGTAACATACAAGCCCAGAGGCCATTCTTAGACATGCAAACAGCATTTTAAGAAGTCTTGACTGACATAAGCCCTCCTTCTCCTACTTTGATTCAGTGGAAGAAAATTATATCCCACTTGAGACCCAGTCACAGGCCAACACACCAGTGACACCCTCAGAACCAGAGGGCAGCAAGTGCAAAGGAAAGAGGCACAGTGAAGGCCTGATTACAGCCAAGAAGTGGACTCCAATAGCCACCCAGAGGAGTAGAAAGCCATGAAACTCTGCATCAATAAAAGGTAAACCAACCTCAACAACTTTTACAGGGAAGATTACTATAATTAACCAAGTTGTAACCTCTAAAGGTAAATTGCCCAAATAAGTAGACAACAAATTTGTACAGGGCACAGTCAAAGGTAAATACACTAAGAACATAAAATCTTTGACTGCTTGCAAACACTGATATGTCACCTGTACACCTCAGAAACCTTGGCTTCCAAAGGAACCAGCCAGAGGACAAAGAAGGCTTGTCCAGAACCAGAAGACCTGGAAGAGGACACCTTGGACACAGTGGTGGATGGCAAGACAATGAGGGAGATAATATCAACCCTGCCATTCACACTCCAATTCAACAGGAACCTCAAACCAGAGGACTGGAAGGATATGGATCAAGTTCTTCAGCTCCACCAACTCCTCAAAGATTTGTTTCAATGAAGCATAGACAACAAGAGGTTCAACCTGGAATCTCACTGGGAAGAACTTTGAGCAAGTTGCCAGAAGCTCTGTCTGAAAGAGATCAACTTCAAAGACCTTATGTTAATCACCAAAGGTTGGAATCCTACCAGGAAGTTCAGACTCCTGGAGGCAAGGGCACAGAGGATAAGGGAGAACAAAGCCACTATCCAAGCTATAGAAGAACAGTTAACCCATACAAGGCCTACTCAGATTCCTTCAGGCTCACAAGGAGCAGGCCAAATCAGCCCTCCAGTGGCTTCACACCATTCAGACACCAACAAGTCAATGACCAGGAGTCACCACTCTTCACAATTCCAGGAGGTTTCCAGGAGAAGAAAAGGATACAAGGGGAAAAAAAAGACCTCTTTCAGCCAAAGGCAGAAAGAGTCAGACCCCATGATCAAGAAGCTGTTGGATTTGGTAAAAGAAGTGCACAAGAACCAGAAGTAGTTGTTAACCACTCTAGAATCAGTAGTCCTAGTAATAGAAACATTACCCCCACTCAGACAGAAGATAACATTGTCACATCTAAGAGTAACATCAACAGTGATACACTGTGGTTACAAATGTCCCAATATGATGAGCAATCTTCAAAGAATTTTGCAGAACTTAAGGCAAGCCATGAGAGGATGAAGAAATTAACAGCCTCAATGGGTAAAATAATCAAAAATCTTCAGGAAGGACATGCTCAATTGAGCAAAGCCTCTGAAAAAACCAACAAAAGACTGAATCTAGTCTTTGAAGAACAACATAACAGCAGAAGGGACAGGGATTGTCTGGACCAAGACATAAACAAATTGTTTAATGTCTACCATAACTTGAAGCCCCAACCAAAAGGCCAAGTTATGGATAATCCATATCAACCATATGACATCAAACCAGATGCCATGTTGATGAATAAGACAAGATCTCCATCACAATACCAGGATGTAGATGGCATGTCTTATTCAGAGAAGGAAGCCTTGAAACAGCTTCTTGAGGCCTCAAGCTGGCCCAAATTCTCTGGAACAGGAGAATATGCTCATATGGAACTCATAGATTGTATTGATGGATTCTTTATTGATGTACCAAGCATACCAGGTTACTGGATTACTGCTAGATTGAATAAAGAATTGAATAGTCATGCTAGTATATGGTACACAGAAATGAAGGAAATACATGGCAGAAGAAACTGGCCATGGTGGAAGAGTCAAATCATCCAAAAGTACAGTAATGAAGCTTGGATATGACAGAAGACCATGTCATTTGACAATGACAAATACTCTGTGGACAAAGATCCATATGAGTGGTGTCTTAAACAGTCTAAGAGACTTAAAGCCATTGATCCTCAGATGAACATCCAAATGAGGAATCACAAACTTCTGACACAACTACCAGGAGAACTAGAGCATGCAGTAAAATGCAGATGAAACCAAAATTGCAGTATAGATGACATTTCTAATACCTTACAAGACATAAGGAAAAGAACTAATATAGGGAAATTCACCCCATATAAGAGCAGGGCTTTCAGAGAGAAACAACCTTTCAGGGTAGATTTTAAAGAAAAACCCAAAGAAAGAGTAGCAGAAGTGGCAAAGAAGAAAAATTCTTGTCACAATTGTGGTTTAACAGACAACTATGCCAACAACTGTCCAAAGGCAAAGAAGAAAGTCTATGCCATTGAGAAAGTCCCAGAGGAGGAATCCCCAACAGAGGATTCTGAATCAGACTCTATGGGTGATGCCATCAGAGAACAATCTGATGATGAAAAGGACCCAAGAGAAGAATTTCTAGTGGAATACCAAGAGGAAACCCCACTGGAACTCCAGGGCATACAGTTGGAAACAGGCATGCCACAAGATACTGCCAACAAGAACTTGTGCAAACATATACAAGATTCCCAAACATTCCTGGTTACACCAACCAAAGGAATGACATATATACATGTAACAGCCACTAAAATGACTGTCTGTATTGACAATGCTCAACATCCATTGATCATTGATAGTGGAGCACACTGTTCCATAGTGGCCAGAAATTATCTGGATAACCACTTCCTAAATTGGGAGAAACAGCTCTTGCCCACCAAGGCAAAGAACTTTAAAAGTGTCTTAGGGAAGATGACTCCATTGGTACAATTATCAAAGAGATAATTATACCCCACAGTAAGGGTAATATCAGACTCAACCCAGAGTTTGTAGTGCTTGATGATTCCCACATCCAAGGGTTCTTACTGGGAACAGACTACCAGAGGATGTATGGCATAGACATTTACACTAGTAAAAACAGGCATATAACCATTGGTACCAACAAGCAAAAGAAATTTTCACTTGATATATACCAAATATCTACCCATGACCCACTATAGGAACTACTTAATGAATTCAGGGAGGGAACGTTTAGCACTAACCTCACCAGTAAACAAAAACTAAGTTTACTGAAGATGCTGAGGAAGAACATGAGCATCATATACAAAGAAGGTGATATTCATAATAATGCAGATGACCTTAGCAGATGGCCACTGGATAATGTCAAGAGCAATCTAGCTTATGACCCTGAAGTTGCAGCCAAGATCCCCATCCATTTCATGGAAATAGATAGGATGAGGAACTTCAGATTTTCTGAATGGGAACCAGAGGTGGTACCCTTGACAGTGGAAGCACTGATTCAGAGGGAACAGAAACTCCCATATTGGGAATAAGCTCCTCAGAGCTGCAAAATGAATTGTTTTGTGCAGTACTAAAGTCTTATGGCAAACACAAACAGTGTGGCATATTACTACAGCTCCTTCAACAAAGGTACAGGAGTCCAGAACTGGAATCCCAGCTTGAAGAACCCTGGTTAAGGGAATATAAGGATAACAATTTATTCCTTATAGATGGCCTGCTCTACCACAGAGAAAAACACACAAGTGCACTCACAGTGGTAGACAGGGACCAAATATCTCTGATCCTGCAGGAATGCCATGACTGCCCCTATATGGGACACATGAGTGAGGACAGGACAAAAGAGAGGGTAGCAAGCACAGCTTGGTGGCCCAAGTGGGAACAAGAGTTGAGTGAATGCATCAAAAATTGTGAAAGATTCCAAAAGGCAAATAGGAAACATGGGAAGAAGTATGGGTTACTTCAACATATAGAAGAACCCAAACACCCTAGGGAAACCATCAACATGGAATTGGTTACAGGACTTGTCCCAGGAGGCAAAGAAAGCTACAATACCTGCTTGATCATAGTTGATAGGTTCAGCAAGAGCATGAGGTGTCTACAATGCCACAGAGAGGACACAGCCATGGATACTGCTCTGTTATTTTGGAATAACATCATATCTACCTGTGGAGTCCCTAAGATCATCATTAGTGATAGGGACCCAAAATTCACATCTGAATTTTGGAACAACTTATAGGAAATGCTTGGCACCAAGCTTGCATTTTCCCCAGCTTACCATCCACAAACAGATGGCCTAGCTGAGAGGATGATCCAGACAATGGAGGACATCCTTAGAAGGTTCTGTGCCTATGGAATGGAATACAAGGACCATGAGGTATACACCCATGACTGGGTTACCCTTCTACCAGCTGTCCAACTGGCTTATAATACAAGTAAGCACTCTACCACAGGAAAAACACCTGCACTGGTAGAGAAAGGGTGGAATCACTTGTTGCCTGTGAATCACTTGAAGAAGAATCTTCTGACCATTCACCCCACAGCCAAAGACTTCCATGACATGTGGAAGAGGGCTTGTGACACAGCTGCTAAATGCATAGCTGAGGCAAAAGATTATAATAAGCAGAGGTGGGACAAGACACACATGGAACCTGACTTTAAGGAAGGGGACCAGGTGTTGGTGTCTACACTAAACTTCAAAAATATTAAAGGACCCAAGAAGATGAGAGACTCATTTGTAGGGCCCTTCACTATCATTAAGTTGGTAGGCAAGAATGCAGTGGAAGTCAAGCTCACAGAGGAGTTTTCCAGGAAGCACCCAGTCTTTCCAGTGAGTTAGGTCAAGCCATACTTCCAAACAGCAGAGGGTAAGTTCCCCTCCAGGAAGAAGAACCTCACACCACCAGAAACAGTGGAAGTAGAGGACTCCCCAGGACCTGTGAGTAAGATCATCAGGGCCAGGAAGATCAGACTTAATGGGAAGGACCAAAGACAATATTTAGTCAGATTCAAGAACCAAACAGCTGATAAAGACAAATGGTTGGCAGAAGATGCCATACCAGATGGGAACCTTCATTTAAGGAGATTAAGGGCCTCTAGGAGGACTGAACAGTCTCATCAATGATGAGCCTTTTTAGAGGGAGGGTATGTCAGCCTGTGACTCAAAACCAGAGCACAAGCATGACAGCCAAAATATCATAAACCAATGGTATAGCCAAAATACCACCAAAACATGGAGCTGAGCCAAATCATCTCAAAAGGTATCAAACAAAAGAGGAAACTCACCCCTTTCTGAAAATATAAGTCCGATCACCATAGGAAAAAGAATAACAAAGTTATTCCTGTTCAAAGTCATTGCTGAGCATAAACCTTAATTTTCACCTCTCATCTAAAATCCTGAAGAAGAGGCTTAACCCCATCGAATGGGTATTCAAAATGAAGCTCTAAGTCAGGGCTATGTAATGGTACCAGCCAAACTGAGCTAGCACCAATATTACTGGAGTTATGGTCAATTTCAGGCCAAATAAGGGTGAACAAAACATTCACCTCTCATCTAACCTCTACAGATTTAGTGTGAGATACTCAAAGTGGGGTCTTTTTGGAAAGAGAACAATCAGGGCTATCTGATGGTGTCATCCATTCCCCCATATCTCAACTATAGCAGAAGGTATGGGGCAAACAAGCTCAATACAGCTTTTTGTCTAAACCATGCATATGTACAAAAATCTTTTGCATGGCATAATGGGCTACACACTGGTTCAGTTTTGAGGTTGATATCTCAAAAAATGACAAAGGTATAGCTGTTTTAAGGTCAAAATCCCATATTTTGACCAATACAGTCTTCCCATGGGATAATATCCCATAATCATGAATATGAGGTGTCAAATAGACAAAGGAGCTTGTTTTTACCTCAATACCTCATATGTCAGTCAATAATGGGGTCCCATACAGTTACTGTACAGCATTCTATGCGTCATACACGTCAGAATCAGGCTGTGAGGTCCTCAGATGAAAATTTTCACCCTGTATTGGTGAAAGCTTCCTAGATGTGGTTTCAAAACCACATCTGAGCCCAATACAGGCTATACAGGTTGTTTGAAAACCACAATCCAGTCCCAGAGAGTGAAAAATCTTCACTTCCTCTATGTGGAAAGGTCTAGTACCCTTTCCACCCAAGTTCAGGATAAAAAGGAGGCTTTTCACAGCCAGAATTGCTTTCCTCATCCTTCTCTTGAATTTGTATGTAGTACAACTGTCAAAAACAGCTATACTCTTGCAAAATAATCAGGTATAATCTTAATTAGTAGTATTGTAGTCTTTATTATTGTAATCCAACAGGTAAAGCTGCACCCAGGGCTTTCAACAGTGCTCACCACCACTATTGAAAAATAGTAAAGCCCATTTATTTCATCTGTAAACCCTTATAACCAATAAATACTCTTATTTGATTACTTTATTTCCGTGTCACAGTCAAAGTTAAAGCTGTAACTAGCCTATTTACTGCTTCTACATAGACTCATCCTGACAGTGATCCAGTTGATTTTGTGATTTATGAGCTTTAAAAGATCAAAATTTATATTTAACTTTCATTGGAATGGAAAAAAAGGAACAAGTGAGTTGATACACAGTTTCCAAGTTACACAGCATGACTAATCTTTAGGACAAAAAAAAGTTTGAAACCACCTGTGGTTTGTATTTAATGAAAGTGTTTATTATTCAAGTACTTCCATAGTTCAATTGTTTGAAGATTTATCCAAGCTTCTTTCAAGTCACCTGACAAGACTATCTGTGCATATATGTAATAGAATATTTCCATTTTTGTACTTGAGGTTGGGGCAAATATCTTCTCCCAATAATTTTTCATCCTTTCATAAGTTTAAATATCAAATTTGAAACAATTTTTAATATAAAATCAGCTATCAAATATAAAACCTAAATTATCATCAATGGGAAAATTGTCTTTAAAGGCTATTTTAGATGATAGAGACCATTTAAAAGTCAGTTTTTATACTCCTACTAGATCTTAAAGGGCTGTTTGAGTCATTCCCAATTCTTTCCCCCTGAGGGTAATGATTTAACATCTTTTTATTTTTCTTTTTCATTCCTTCTTAAACTTTTCAAATCAACTATAACTCCCATAAAATACTGTATATTGGGACAGAAAGACTTCAAAAAGACCCATTCAATGTCTTACATATAGCTTATCAACAAATCTGAACAAAAATAATAAGAGCAATTATTCAGAAAATGTGTTTGAACTGGTTTTGTGACACAGGTGGATAGACAGCCTTGTAGGATTAACCTGAAGAAGATTTGCTTAGAGGTGACCCAACGTGATAATTAATAAGAAAATAATTGGTAAAATGAAATCAATACTTTTTTGATAGGAAAAATTCTATTAAATTACTTCTTAATTGTGTTTTCTGGAAATGCGGAGTTTGCAATTATTTGAAGTTTATGTTTTTTTAACTGTAAGAATACCCTTAGTAACTTTATATTTTTGTTACATTGAAACTATGATCTCAGCATACATAATTACTGAATAATATTAAAGTTAATTACACCTTTTTTACACCTCCTTTTTCAATGTTGTTTCACCACCCAAATTTCTTTATTTGGAATATTTCAATATGACTATAGAGATTTCTGGAATAAACCAGAGATATTATTATTTAGTTGAGTATTTTTCACACTTTGAACATTTTTTCAATATTTCTCTCTACTTACTTATCTTAGTTATATTTCAATAAGGTTCCTCTATATATTATTCATTTATACTACTTTATTGTTATTTTTTTCAATTGTACCCTTACAGAAGAATATTGACTCCTTGCTTCTTTCTTACCTTTCTATTAAAATGAATTCCTTTCAATTCTTATTGAAACCAAGCAGGATTTCATATCCAGAATTTTTTCACAGCTTTCCATTCACTCAATGGCTGATAAAGTAGAAGGCATGTGATATATTTTGAAAAAAGAACTCCAGTACCTTTTGATGTAGATTGTGGTGCTGATTGGACTTTTCCAAGTAGGTTTTTTATGAATTTAGCTTCAAGCTATCCCCATAGGGCCCAGAAACACCAAAAATGGAAAGAAAATTCTTTTATGGACTTACATATGGAGGATTTGTGAAATACATCTGAGAATATTCATTTTTAAATATTCAAATTATTTTCACATTATCATTTTTTACAGTTCTTGTCATAGAATATAGAATGAAGAAATAAGAGACCCATTGGAAACTTCTGAACCATCACAGATTTGGCATAAAACTAAGAAAATAAGAAAAAAACTTCACCAGACTCAAATTTCAGGAATTTTCTAAACCTAATTCTCAGGAAGAATTTAGAATATATAAAATACAATAAAAGAGAATATAAACTGCAGAAAGAATACAAATTCAAAACTAAACTGAAAAATCTTTCAAAATGGCTTCAGACCACAAATTTAATCTTTTATTAATCAACATAAAACCAACTTAGTTTCAAGAAAAATAGTTATTTTCCTTTCGCAGAGATTGAGAAACATTTCACTCACTAATATTAAAAGAAAAAATCCACAAGATTTCAATTGGTAACCCATTCTTAATTTTGGCACTTATAGCTTTATGAGCTTACAAGAAATAAAGTTTTCAATTTCAAGTTTGTGACTGTACAAAACCAAATCCTTCCATTATATTAAAAGCTACCAATTTGAGGAAGAGGCTGGATTTTAATATTTGATTTTGTAAAAGGTTTTTTTAGAATCTTTGTAGAAATTTAAAATAATAATCCCAATATAATGCTTAAAATAACCATGAAAAAGTAATGAACACCTGAAAGCAGGTGTAGCATTTGGATTATAGGTTGTACTTGGGACAAAACAAAGTTTCAGTTTTACGCATACATGGAAATTTGATTTTTCATTTTCAGAAGGAATCTATAAAATAAATGCAAGCCATGCATACTCACTTCAAAATTTAAAACAATTATGTGAGCCACATTAGTAGAATGAACAAAAAAGTCAAAAAAATCAATTCAAATTAAAATTCTATCAAATTCTGAATAATGTTTATTTCAAGATTTCAAATTTTCAGCTATGACACAATGGGAGCTACATAAATATAAAGATCAAATACAAATTAATATTATATTTTACTTTAATATTTTATGGTAGGAGACTTTCCTGAAAGTTCTATTGAAAATGTCAGGGGTTAGCTTCATAAATTAGTAAATCATTCAGCTTTAGAAAATTGAGAACTCTAGACAAAAGGTCCTTTATTGATATTTAGATGTTATTAAGAACTCAGAGCTATGGATAGAAAAAAGATTATTTTGAGTTATATTTTTATTTTTATTAAGCCAAAAAAACCTTTTTTTTGCAAATTTTCATTTTTCATAGATGGGTTTAAATAGTTCAATATAAGCCAAATTTGATTCAGATACTTGTGTGTGATACCTTGAGGGAAAGCATGTAGAATATTTATTAAAGAAGGTTCAATTGGAAAAATTCTTGAAATAAAATACTTTTTGAAGAACTACAATTTTTTAGATTTCTGAGCTGAATTTTTGTTAAAAGAATCATTTCTTTGAGGAAGTGTGACATAGGAGTTAGTTTTATTTTACCACAGTAATATTTGAAACAATGGCCTCATTCTTTGGAGAAAGGTTTTGGCTTCATGCTAAAAAAGTATGTTCCTAGCAGAAATCAAAGCTCTCCCAAATTTTGTCTTTCTAAATTTCCATCTATTAAAGAGAATATGAAATATTAAATAATCTTAAGATTTAATTCCTAAGAAATTACTTTTTGTGTGTTTTTTTAAAGGTAAGATCTCAATTAAGTAATCCAAACTATATTACTTAGAAAGCTTGAGAATAACATCCCATTTTCATTTGATTCAAATCAAAAAATATTGAAGCATATCTGCAAAACAGCTATTTTCATTTTGTGATTTTGAAACAAGGACAGATCTGAACTTCTTGAAAGCCAAAAGCCAAAATTTTACAATACCAAAAAATATTCACAATGATTATCTTGATTGAAAAAGTAAAACGGGATAAAATAATACATTTTTAGGGACTTTTAATCTATTTAAAGAGAATTTTAAAATCCCATTAGGGTGATAGAAATATATTCCGTTTAAGTTTGAAGAAATTAGAGATGCCTAATTCAAAATTAGAAAGTCTCAATTTCACCTCCAAAGCTACAGCCCTAGTTTTAAGGTGTTGGTAAAAGCACGTAAGCTTTTAGTAAAAACACATAAGCCCTTACGTGTTTTTATCATAAACTTACATGTTTTTACCAAATTATGGCCAAAACACGTAATTTTATGGTAAAAACACGTAAGTGACCTAATTTTTTTATAAAAATTCCTCAGGCTCAGTTCTGAGAATTTTTAACATTTTTTTTTGCCATATTTTTTCCAACATGGGATGTGAAGGTCCCCAAATTTTTTCAAATTTTTTTTTTGTCCAGTTTTTCTATTTTGGGCAATTTGGTAAAATGGCCATTTTTTTTGAAAAAATTCATTAAAAATGTTCCCACTTATGAATTTCAATATTTTTTTTAAAATGAAGGTGGGAATGTTGAGAATAATAAACCAGAAGCCCAACATTTTGGTATTTTTTTTGCAAAAGAATTTGTAGGCCTGAAAAGTCCATGTTTTTTTATGTTTTTTGTTCATGTTTGTAATTAAATTGAAAATGCCATTTATGACATAAATTGAATTCAAAATGTAATTTATGATGAGTGGAAGTTAAAATTTGATTTTTGGCATTAACAGTGCCATTTATCACATCAAAAGTGCCATAAATGGAATCATTAATGACATAATAATGCCATAAATGGCATCAAGAATGACATACAGATGCCATTTATGGCCAGAAAATTGGCATAAATGGCATTACAGCAATGCCATAAATTGAATTTAATGGCCTTGACAATGCCATTTATTCATTTAACAATGCCATAAATGGCCTTAACATTGGCCTTAAAAATGGCATGAATGGCCTTAACATTGGCCTTAAAAATGGAATTAATGGCCTTAACTATAACATAAATGGCATCAAAAATTCCATTCATGGAATCAAAAATTCCATTTGTGGCATTACATAAATGGCATTATGCCATTTGTTGCATTGATAATGCCATTCATGGTATAGGTAATGCCATTAATGGCATTGTTAATGTGGCATTATTAATGCCATTTATGGCATTAATGGCATCAGAAATGTTGCATTTTTAATGCCACAAATGGCATTGTTGATGCCATAAATGGCATTAATGGCATCAATAATATTTCATTGATAATGCCATTTATGGCACTGTTAATGTCATTTTTGGCACTGTAAAAGCCATTTATGGCATTGTTAATGCCATTTATGGCATTTTTGATTCCATAAATGGCATTAATGGCATCAGAAATATTGCATTGATAATGCCATTAATGGCACTGTTAATGCCATAAATGGAATTTTTAATGCCACAAATGTCATCATAAATGCCATAAATAGCCATATTTCATTTAAAAACCATCCCTTACGTGTTTTTACCAATCTGCTTACATGTTTTTACCAATACCCCTATTTTTATTTCTCAGATTCTTGATGGCATAAGGTTCTATCTTTTAGCTGTTGTGGAAAAATAGATATAAACTATTGCTCTTGATGGTTTTCTCTTTGAAAGGGAAGAATTTATTCAAAATTAAAGGGTTGTTCTGATAATAAACACAAAATCCTTTTGGAGCATCATATGGGTAGCTTGAGCTCTTAAATACACCTTTATTGTTTGATATGTGTAAAATTCATTTTTTGTATTTCAAACACGCCTTTTTCTGTTAGACTTAGTAAATCTTACTATTGATATTGAAAACTTAAAGACATATTTGTCGCAAGTAGCCCTATAGCAGACATAGTAGATGGGAAAAAAATTTATGTTTTAAATATACTTTGACCCCTATCTTTTGAATATAAATTGATATATTAGATAATAGATAAACTGTGTTGTATTGTATAAAACATTCCAGATATACACCAGGAAATTACTAATTTTTGAAAGAATATTTATCATATACATATTGAAACAGTGAAATATACAGGAGATCACCATACTTTTCAAAAACTAAGTGAAGCAATATAGGCATGATGGAAAAAAAGTACTTTGTTTATTTTCAAAAACTTTAACACTCACTTCTTTCAGAATTTTTTCTAAATTCCATAAATATTATGTATTATTTTTGATTTTTTCATTAATACCAAATAAGTTGATATGGATAGATTTTTGAAATAGGAAAATATAATAAAATTTGGAATTTCATTGTTTCAGACACATAAGAAATCAATTTATAAAAGGGAAACACCTGTGATTGTTATTTTGGAAACAATAATACAAGATTAAGTATTTTTATCTTGATAGTTCACAATGGGAAGGTAGAGTCAATGTGATGGTTTCATTTTTTACTTTATGGAGGAATTTTTGTTTAACAGGGTCAAAGGTTTGGGTATGAAGATTCTTTTTGCATGATTTATTCAAAGATATCCTCAAAATAACTTTTTTCAATGTCCAAAGATGAATATTTTGGAGTCCATTTGACTAAATTGTAGCAAAATACTGGTTATGAGAAAGAATAAAATCCTATTTGTTTCAAAACAGTACAAAATATCTATCACTAATTTGACTTAACTAGGTTAATCTTGGAAAGCCTTCAATGAAATAACCAGTTTTAATCAATATAAATTAGTTCACCTTCTGTTTTGATTCTTCATATCGTTCTTGTAATTCCTCTAATGATAATTTCAAATTGAAGGTGGGGTAATTAATTTACAAATTCAAAGGTTTATTTTAACTTTTCTGAAGAAAGCTGGTTTTTTTGATTTAATATACCTCTTTCTGTGACCAATCAAGTGCAAAGAGCTAGAAACACTTTTTAAGTTTCTATAATTCATCAGAAACTATTTAATTTTTGAAACTATATGGAAATTCGATCTTTTGTAAAATTTTGGAGCTAAAGAGTGGTTTGGAGGGCCCCAAATTCTTCCAAGGGCTCTGAGCTCCACAAAATATGAGGAACCTCATTCCCTGACTATTTGTGTCACATTTAGTCACCCTAGAGTTTCATCTGCAACAGGCTTTTGAAAAAATGGAAAAATTCCAAAAAACTCCAGATTTTTTATAACATTTGTATGAATTGAAGATAGTTAACCAATTTGAAGAAGAGATGCTTTCTATTTAGATTTTGGAGCTGCACCTTCTTCAGGTAATCTTGAAATATCTAGCAAAATGACATCTTCAAACTCAGCATCAAAACTAATACCAAATCTTTTTAAATCTGAAAGCTCTTGAAGATATGAAAATATTATTGATTAATAAAGCCAACTCAGTGCTATATAGTTTGAATAATATTCCAAACCAAAATTCATATTATTGGACATGTGAGTAATATAGTAATGAAAAAGTTTCTTGAGAAATTTGATTCCACTTTCTTGCATCTTGTCATGTCAAAGATGGAGGAAGTGTGGATACCTTTAATTCGTAATATCCATTGATCTTTTCAAACTAATAAAATGATACTGTCACTTCTTAAAACTTGAGATTTCTTTATTTATCTCAATTGCTTATAATGTGCCAGAATGGATAATGGTTATTTTTATAAAGTATCAAATTCAATTCCATGATAAAAATGTAGAGTTCAATTCTTCAGCAATTATTTGAAGTCTTTATCAGTGTAAGAACTATATCATGAGCTCCCAAAGAACATAAATCTTCAAGATTTTTTTTTGAAAAAACCTACAGATAATAATGGGATCTGAGGAGGATGAAATATTTTGAATTAAAAATGTGACTTCTAGTTTTTCAATTTTTTACTCAAGATTGTTGATAAACCACCAAATATGAGTAACTTTGTAAGTCTGAATACTAATTACTTTCTGTCATGGATAAAATGAGAAATAAAATTGGTTCTCAATATGAATATACATCATTAATATATGTTAAGAAAAAATATTTCTTGAGAGTATTAAAAATCCTTCATAATAATAGAGGTTTAAGTAAAGTGTACCCCCTAATAAATGACTTTCATATTCATTATATTAAATGGCCACTTCAAGTAAAATGAGAATTTTGATGAAATTAATTTTCACATTTTTGGAGACTGAAGAATACTTTTCAGCCTTTGGCATTTAGATAATCCAGATCTTGGTTATTAATGAATTAATTTTTTACATGTGGTTTTTAAATTAATTTCATGCTAAGGAATTTCCAAGAATTTTTATTCCAGCTTGTGAATTTTTAAGCTTTTTCATTCTATCCTCTGAAATCTTCTCTTTCTGTGCATACAGTCAAAGGAACTTCTAGAGAGTAAATATATTAAATCATTTTCACTTATTGAATCCAAATTAAACTTTATGATTTAGTAATGTTACAGCTAAAGCTATAATTAAGACATTCTTTCTCAAAATTTCTACCTTTAAGCCAATTTTAACCAAGTTTCAACAGCTTTATATTTGGAATGATTGTTTTTAAGGTAAATATTTCCAAAGACCTTGAAATTCAGATCATAAAAAGCCTTTCTATAGCTCCTTTTATTATATAATTTAGAAGCTTAAAACTTAATTTTCTGACATCACTATAAATGTGTTGTAAGATATGTCTATGAAGCTCTTGATAAAATTGATATTAATCAAGAGTAATGTGACTGTCTTTATGAAATATAATCAGAGAATTAATTAGAACCACAAAGAAATGAACAATTTCTTAATTATCTATTTTGCTTTTGCATACACTACTAGTTATTCTGAAAGTAAGCATTGATGGTCTACTAGAATAAATTACAAGAAGTATTTAATGATAAAACTTCTTTATTTAAGAAATATACATTATTTTGATTTATAATTATTTTTTGCAAGAATAATTCTTTAAGAGAACAATTACTAGAGAAAAACTTCAAGAATCAATTAAAAACACACTAATATGCCAATAATACCTTTAAAAGAATTGGTAGAGTTATTTGACGGATTAATTGTGAATTTAAAAGATAAAAATAGATTTACAATAGCCATATAGAGATATAAGAGCTGAAAAATATTGGAAATTGTGAATTAATTTGATTCCAAATCTTCAGGATTAATCCTGAAATAATTGAAACACTTAAGAAAAAGATTTATCTAATACTTACTTGCTGGTACTAATTATATGATTGAAGTATAAGATGATTTGGAAAAAAACAGCAAGATGAGGCCTCTTTTAAGTCAAAAAAAGGTCACATAGGCATTCCATGAATCAAAATGAGAAAAAAATGGGCGAAAAACAGGTTATCATCCTTAGATTATTGATTACACCACTTGTTGTCACATACAATTATCACAATTACTCAATTAAGTCTTTTTACATGGCTACTAATGCATTCATTGTTAATAAATAAAGGAGTAAAAACTGTAAATATTATTTTATTTGAAGCTGAAAAATGATTTCTCAAATTTATCAATTTTATTGTGAGTTTCATCACATGCTTTATTTTCTGTAAATTTTTGAAGATTCAGTATTTCACATGGAATCATCAAAAATTGACCATAAATAAAACTCTGAATTTGAATTATTAAGTCATAATTTTTTGGGCTTTATATGGATTAACCCTTTACTTTTAATTAATTTTTGAAGGTTTTACCTTATTTCTACATAAAAGAGAAAATAGAACAGTAATAGCTGGTTGCAATGAGGTAAATTCATTGATACTAGTACCAAAAGGGTTTTAATGAATATCTTTTTGGTTTCTAAATTGAAAAATAATTGATAATTGACATGGTTCAAGGAGTCAGAGTTGCTCATTACTTCCTTGTCATGTCAAAATAGCATCCTATTGTATATTTTCTCATGATTTAATGGGGCTTTAACTTGGAAACAAAGTTCCAAAAAGGTTTTAAATACCAATTGGGCCAAGATCAAAAATATATCCAATCTTTGGAGCTGACCAAACCTCAGAGGCCTCAGAAATTGGGTACCCTGGCTCTCTTTGATGTCTTTTGTCCCCCTTAGCTATTTTCAGATCAAAAACAGTAATTTAGAATTAAAGACTGATATCCACTATTGGTTTATCAAAGATTTATGTAAGAATGAAGCAATTTTGAGTTCAACATACATCAATAAAACTATTATTAGTGTATATTTAACATGGTATTTTTCACATTCCCATTATTTTGGTGTGAATGTGGGGAAAACAAATATTTTCACAATTCTTTTATGTGGTATTTATGATGTGGTGTTGAATTGTTTTCCATATTAACATCTCATAGAGTTAATTAAATCCTATTAACTCTATAGAGCTACCCTGGGTAAGAATTTGTGTATAATTCAAATCTGGCCTCAAGTCCATGGATTTACTTACTCACAAAATGGTTATTAATTTTTTTATAATATCAAATGATGAATTTTTAATATGTTTATTACTTATGGTTTATTAATAGTTTATAATTTTTTAATATGAATTTTTGCCTATTTGAGTATGTAAAATATAATTCAAGGCTCACATACCCTCCCACCAGGAAATAAAATTGTACTACAATTTTATTAATGATTTCAAGAGGAAAAAGTCCCCAGAAAGGGTAAATGTTCAATGTCCAAACTCTTTATATTTCTCAGATCTATTAATCAAAGCACATATATATAGGCATATTCAGGATTTTGGCCTTCTTTCATGCCTAAATACTCTCAAAAGTCTATCTGAGTGAAATATTTCTAATTCCTCCAGACATTCATCTTCATGCAATGAATTTCTATATCTGACAAGATATTCTCTTCATTTTTTACCACCGAGTCTCCTTTCTTTATTTTTCTGTTTACATTCTGTTCCCCTGGTGGTAAATTTAATGGAGTGAGGTTCCTTAAAGGAGAAATCATTTATAAGCTGGTTGATGAAGCTTAATCAGGATGACTGGAAAGGGGGGTGTTTGTTTTCCAATTCACCACTCAATTCCACTTGAACTGCATTGGCACCATGTAAGGAACAATAACAAAATCTCCTACATAAGAATCTTCAAATTTCTTTGGAACTTTAATATTATTAAAATTTAAGGTTTAAACTAGACCTAAGTCCCCTCATTTGGAGTCTGGTACTTTATGACTCTTGTCCCATCTCTGTTTTTCATATTCAAAAGCATCCTCCATGCCTTTTCTCTCATGATGTTTCACTTTATCAAGAATAAACCCAAAACTGGAATCCATAGGAAGAATTTCAATAAAGCCTTTCCTAAGTGTATCTACTTGGAGTCTTGGATTTCATACTTTCTTCAAGATAGAAGGATTTTGATCTGTGGAAGAATTAAAAGATGTATTATATGCCAATTCTAATGCAGATATTATAGTGCACCAGTTATGGATAAAGCCATCTGGATGTTTTAATTCTAAACCATATGCACATAATATTCTTATAATTTATTCTAGATTTTGAATAATTCTCTCTGCTAGCCCATCAGCTTGAGGGTGTTATGCTGTAGAAAATGATAGCTTTTTCCCAAACAATCCACGAATATTTGTCCAAAGTGCATATGGGAGCTTAGAGTCTTTGTCACTTATAGTATTCATAAATAACCCTATTTGAGAAAGAACTCCATTGCATAGAAGAAGGGCTGTATCCATAGACATGTGATATTTATTACATGGTAAGAATATGGGAGCTTTTATATATCTTTCTACAATGAATAAGAAAGAATTTTAACTCTTGTAACCCCTTGAAGGAAGTGATGTGACCCAAATCATGTGAACAACTTCCCAAGGGAATTTTGGTTCTTGAATATGAATCATAAGTCCAATTTTATTGCCTTTACTCTTGTTTTATGTTTGGAATCTGTCACAGGAATGTCAATTTTCAATGGCATACTTTCTCCAAGATAGCCTCCATGAATAGTTTCTGACTTCTTCAATTGTCATGTCTTCTGACAGGTGTCCAGAATAGCTGCTATCAGGACCTTCATGAAGAATGGTATTTATAAGTAATATTCTGCATACTGTCATTACAAAAGTATCTTTCATTCTATGATGGATTATGCAATAAAAAAATTTAAATATTCACTCATAATATGAAGTTTTCCATATTTCATCCAGTGAATTGACCAGAGAAATTTCTTTACAGTCTTTGTCCCATAGGGATGTCAAGATATGGAAATTCCTTTCTTGTTCTTAGGAATCTCTGACCTCTTCAAAGAATTCACCTCCAATTTCAGTGATATTAATTACTTAAATTGAAATCTGTGGTTCTTCATTGAAAGTTAAATAAGCTGGGGTATCATGGTAGCTTTCCAAGTCCATCAGCATTCTAATATATATTTCCTCCATATTATTGAGGTGGTATTTGAAATCTCAACCAATGTATGTCTGGCTTCCATTGGTTTGTTTTTTCTTGGGATATAGAAAACTGGTCCTTCTGTTGGTTTGTCATTAATAATTTGGAATTGATTTAAGGCTTCCCCTAATCCATCTCCACATGCATCAATGTACAACTTGAAAGGTATATTAAATTTGGGCATGAAAAGTAAAGGTGCTTATTTGAGGGCTTTATTTATCTTCTAATATGCTCTACTTATTTCTTCTGTCATCTAGGATACTGCCTCTTGATCCCAGATTATGTAAAGTGACTTTGCTAGAGCTGAAAAATCTTTTAAATTTTGCCTATAATAATGGGAAGATTAAAGAAAAATGGTCTTCTAAGTACTGGAGGGTATGGTATGTCAATATTAAGAGTAATATAAACTTCATACCCTCTGATAGCAGCTAATGGTTCATTATCTGAAGCAAAAGCATTCTTATATGTGTAGAACACATCAATAAACTCTTTGCTCATTTTGGATTAACTTGCACTTCACTAAGTTGATTTGACACAAATTTCTCTTTATGTGTATCTTTATTTGACAATATTACTTATAGCTGTTTTGGGCTATTGTAAAAAGCAATTCTTTTCTCTTCTCTCCAGTTGTAAAATATCTGTCTTCATGGTTATTGATGTCAATAAAATAAATGTTTAAGTAGTCATTTCCATAAATGATATTTTGGGAACTACAATTGTCCATTACTACTATCTCTGTTTTCATTCACACACTTCCTGCAGGTTGTGGAAATATCAGGTTAGTGTCTAATATTCTCAAAGGGTACATATAATTCCTGGCACTACTGAATTTCACACCTTCTATTGGTAATAGATGGGTTTTCCATTGGGGAAGTATGACTTTCAGGTCGTATTTGCCTAAACAAGTGAAAAATGCTCCTGTTTCCAAATTGACTTTGGCTTCTACATCATTTATCAAGATTTATCTGATACATGAGTCTCTGGCTGTCCAACATTTTCCTCTAGAAGACTTAGTATTCCACATTCCATCCTCCTCAATATTGATAATATTGTAGAAATCTTCACTATATTGTTGCAAGTGAGTAAGGACTTCAGTGAATTCAAAAAGAGGATGTGATGCTCTCAGTAGGATATTCCTCTGCTGGTGTGTCATTGGATATTTCAGAATATTTTTCAGATTCTCCTTTCTCTTAAGCACACTGAACCTCTTAAATGACTTGAGCTTTTTTGATTTTAGTCTTTTGGGTACAGGCTCTGGCTAAATGTGTGTTCCTCCCACATTCATTACACTTAAAGACAGGTATTCTATCATCTTTGGAATTCTTTAGGACAATATTGGACTCCATAGGGCTTCTAGTACAGGTTTTAAAAATTCTTGTCCTAGTAATGATGTCTTTGATTGAATTAATATATTCCTCTGTTGAACTGGGTTCTTCACATCTGCATTTAATAGTATGTTCTACTTTCCCTTCACATTTCCTTAATATTTTCATATTAATAATTGAGTCAGAAATATATGGGTTTAAAGAAGATAATCTATCTTTTGTTTGAGGAACCAAGTAAGTGGATTATCTTTGTCTGAGCTATAATGGAGCTCTGAAAAAGATTTTCCACTTTAAATCTCCAGGAATTTCTGGCCCACTTGGTGCTTATCTCAGATTTCCACCAAAGCCAATCATGTTTTCCATGTTCTTATCTCATCTTGTAATAACACCTCTTTATAGTTCTGGAAAACAAGGAGTGCAATTTTGCTACTATTATTTCATCATCTATATGAGAACTTTCCTTGAAAGTATCAGTTATTCTAATAAACTTCATATGATTATATTCTCCTTCATCATAGAATGTTGGACATTCTTCCATTCTGGGAATATCTCTTGCATAAATTGCATTTTCTCCTAGAAAAGGTGTCAGAATTTCTTTCACAGAAAGTTTTCCTTCTTTTAAAGGTGTGGAATATGGAATATGTGAATCAGGTTCATAATATTTATTGATTTGATTTACTTTTCCAATTAAATTATCTTTCAATTTCTGCTTTTAATTGTCACTTCTTTCCAGATGTGTGTAAAAAATATTTATGTTCTGCACTATTTTCAAAATATGCTCTTTCAGATTTGTGAGTTTTCATGAATGAAATTAATGGAAAGATTATCCAATTCATCATTTTGTACCTCACATTTATTATAAATTTACTTTATTCTTACAGTTGTCACCTCACACCAATCAGTGAAATACTTGCCATTTTTTCTTCAGTTATTAATATTTCATGTTAGTTTATTTAATTATTTATCAAATTTGTTAATTTTAACATCCATAATAAATTTTATATGTTTAATTTAAATCATCATTTTCATGAAAAGGGCCTGTTCATCCTTTTGTTTTCTTTGGCTGTGAGCTTTATAAGAGTCCTGGCCATTTTTAACACATTTTAAACTGCTTAAGGCTTGGATTTGGGGATCCTGTACCCTTTTGGGTAAGGTCTGTGCCAGTTGGCTTTGCCTTGATAGCTCTTTGAAGCTCTCTTCTTATTGAATTGATGTGTCTTAAAGCTTAAAAATATATTGATTAAGGGTTAAAGGCTCAAAATACATGGCTGGGCCCCCAAATGTGAGCTTTTTCCATGAAACCCTTGACAATATTACTATCAACTAAGATTTCTGTGGATCTTATTATGAAATATAATAAAAGGAATTATGATAACCACAAAGAAATAATTAATTGATTAATTATTTCTTTTCCTTGCTATACACTATTAGTGACTGCAACAGTAAGCAGTGATTTTTGACTAGAATTGATTACAAGAAGTATTAAGAATAAAGCTCCTTTATCAAAATAATATAAAATTATTTCAATTTATAATTATCTTTTTCAAGAATAATTATAATTATATTTTTTTCAGAAAGCTAAAAACTAGAGAAAATCTTCAAAACTTCATTTAAATCACTCACTCATACTCCAAAAATACCTTGTAAAGAATTGGTAGAGTGATTGGATGAATTATTTGTGGATTTAAAGGAGAAAAATAGTTTTATAAAACTAAAACACTATTGGAAATAGTTAATTTCTATGATTTCAAATATTTCTTATTTATTATTAAAGAATGAAAAAAATTAAGAAAAAGGTTTAACTAATACTTACTCTTTTGGTACTAATGATATGACTGAGCTATAAGATGATTTGGAAAAAACGGCAAGACAGGACCTCTTTTAAGTCAACAACAGGACACAGAGGCACAAAATTAATTAATCTGAAATCCAATGGGTGATAAACCAGTTATTATCTTTGGACTATTTATGGCATCACTTGTTTTCATGTAAAATTATCATAATTACTCAATTAAGTCATTTTATGTAACTACTCACCCATTTATGGTTAAGAAATAAAGAAGTAACAACTGTAAATATTATTTTATTTCAAACTAAACAATTATATCTCAAATTTATAAATGTTATTGGAAATTTCATCACAGGTTTTATTTTCTGTGGATTTTTTGAAGATTGAGTATTTCACATGGAATCATCAAAAATGAAATGTAAGGAAAACGTTTAATTTGAATTGTGAAGTCATACTTTCTTGGGTTTTGTATGAATTATCCCTTTCTACATTGGTCCTGAATTTTTCAGAAGCTTTAATTTAGAATTGTATTTTTAATGAACTTTTGAAGATTTTACCCTATTTCTACATAAAAAAGCAAATAGCACAGTAATAGGTGGTTCCCATGAGGTAAATTCATGGATACTAGTACCAGAAGGGTTTAAATTAATATTTTTTTGTTTATCCATGGGAAAAATTGATAATTGACATGGTTACAGGAGTCAGAGCTGCTGTGAGACTTGACATATCTTTTACATACGCAAATAAGCCACAATTATTATTAAAATAAGTTCTGAACTATGCATAACCCATAAGTCATGCATACATCCAAAATTCATTATTTTTCATTTCAGAAAAGATGAATAACTTTTTGTGAGTAGGTAAATTCATGTATTTAAGGCCAGATTGATATTCTACACAAAAATTCACCAAGGGTACCTCCATGAAGCTAATGAGCTTAAATTAACACTATGAGGTGGTAATATGGAAAATACCTCAATATCACATAAAAGAATTGTGAAAAACTTTGTATTTCTCAATTTCACACCAAAGTAATGGGAATGTGAGAAATCCCACATTACATATACATCAAGATTAGTTTTATTCATGTCTGTGGCACTTAAATAAATAGTATTTGTACATACAGTTTTGGTACACCAATAGTGGATATCAGTCTTGAAGCCCAACTTGCTATTTTTGGATGTAAAAGAGCTAAGGGGCACAAAAGGCATCAAAAAGAGCCAGGGTACCCAGCTTCTGAGGCATTTGGTGTGTATATAGGTCTAAAGCTTGGATAAATGGCTAATCATGGCCCAATTATTATACTAAAACCTGTTGGAACCTGGTTACCAAGTTGAACACTTGTTAAATCATAAGAAAATAGCAAATAAGCTGCTATTTTGATGTGAAAAGGAGGTAAACAGAAGCTTAGACTCCTGTAACCATGTAAATACTTAATTATTTTTCATGGATAAACCTTCAAAGAGTAATTAAAACACTTTTTTGACTAGTATCCATTGATTTACCCCATAGCAACCTGCTATAATGTGCTATTTGCAATTCTACATAGAAATAGGGTAACAACTTCAACCATTCATTAAAATTACAATTGTGAGTTAGACTTTCTGAAATTTTCAGGACCAATGAAGAATATGGTGATAAATAAACGAACCAAAAAGAATTACTTTTTCATAAGTAAAATGAAAAGTTTTACTTACAGTCCATTTTTGATGATTCCAGGTAAAATACTGAATCTTCAAAAATTCATAGAAAATAAAAACTGTAATGAAATTTCCAATAAAATTGAATTGATGAATTTGAGAAATTGACATTAATTTTGAACTCAAAGAAGATTTACAGTTGTTGATTATTTTATTCATAACCATAAATGGGTTGGTAGTCATATAAAAGCCTTATTTAAGTAATTATATGATAATATTACGTGACAAAAGATGACACAATCAGTAATGCAAAACGGATTATTCCTTTCTCACTCACTTCTTTAAGCTTTTGCTCCATTGGATGCTTCTGTGAGAAGTTTTTGACTTAGAAGAGGCCTCCTCTTGCTGTTTTTTCCAAGATCATGTTATTATCCAATTATACCTTTATTACCAACAAGTAAGTATTAGTTGAAACTTTTCTCAAGCGTTTTATTCTTTCATAATCAAGAAGAAATATGTGAAATCAAAGAAATAAGCAATAAATTGTTCTAATACTGCTATAAATCAATTTTTGATCCTTTAAATCCACAATTTAGCTGTTGATTCTCTCTACCAACTCTTTCCAAGATTAATTGGAGTATTAGTGAGTGGTTTCAATTAATTTTCAAAGCTTTTCTCTAGTATTAGTTTTCTTAAAGAATTATATTTATCATTATTCTTGCAAAGGATAATTATATATTAAAATATCTTTCTTATTTTAATAGAAAAGTTTTATTATTAAATACTTCTTGTAATTTACTCTCATAGAAAATTCCTTCTTACTGTTATAATCACCAGTAATGTATAAAAAGTAAAAGAAATAATTACTTAATTAAATACTTAATTGTGGTTATAATAATTTCCATTATTATACTTCATAAGAAAAGTAATAGTACTGTTGATTAATAGTAATATTATCAACAGTTTCATAGACACAAATTATGGTTTCTCATTACCTCCTTGTCATGTCAAAATAGGAGCCTTTTTTCTATTTTCCCATGATTTAATGGGACTTTAACTTGGTAACAAAGTTCTAAAAAGGCTTTAGCAAACCAATTGGGTGTATATCAGAAATACATCCAAGCTTTAGAGCTGACCACACCTCAGATGCCTCAGAAGTTGGTTATCCTGGCTCTCTTTGATTTATTTTTTCCCCCTTAGCTATTTTAATTTCCAAAACAGTAATGCAGAATTAAAGACTGATATCCAATATGGGTTTATCAAATCTGTATGTAACAAGAAAGTAATGTTAATTAACACAAAAATTCATAATTCTATTTCTAGTGTATATTCAATGCAGGATTTCTCACATTCACATTATTTTGGTGTCAATTTGAGAAAAAAATTCCTTTATGTCGTATTGATGATGTGTTATTGAATTATATTACATATTACCACCTCATAGATTAAATTTAAGCTTATTCACTCTATAGAGCTACCCTAGGTGTAAGATGTGACTATGAAACTGATGATAATATTACTATTAATCAACAGTACTATGTCTGTTCTTATGAAATATAATAATACGAAATTATTATAACCACAATTAAATAATTAAAAAATTATTTCTTTCACGTGTTATACACTACTAGTGATTATAACAGTGAGCAGTAATTGTCTACAAGAATCAATTACAAGAAGAATTTAATAATAAAAACTTCTTTTATTAAAATAATAAATTACTTTAATATATAATTATCTTTTACAAGAATAATTATAAAGATAATTCTTGAAGAAAACTTTTACTAGAGAAAAACTTTAAGAATTAAAGATAAATGACTCACTAATTCTCCAAAGAACTTATTGATAGATAAAAGTAGAGAAATTTGACGTAGAATTGTGGATTTAAGGGATCAAAAGGATTTATAACAGTATTACAACAATATATAGTTGGATTCTATGATTTCACGTCTTTCTGGTTGATTCTGAAAGATTTAAAACACTTAAGAATAGCTGTAACTAATACTTACTTGTTGGTAATAATGATTTAATAAATTGATAAGATTATTCCTGGAAAAAACAGCAAGAGGAGGCCTCTTTTAAGTCAACAACAGCTCACAGAGGCGTGCCATGGAGCAAACTGAAAACCAGTGAGTGAGAAAACAATAAACCCTTTTGGTTTATTGATTGCATCATTATTTGTCACATAACATTATCATAATTACTTATTTGATGCTTTTACGTGACTACCAACCCCAATATGGTTAAGAATAAAAGGAGTAACACTTGTAAATCTTCTTTTATTCTAAAATAATAATTGATTTCTCAAAGTTATCAATGTTATTGCCAATCTCATCACAGGTTGTAATTACTGTGAATTTTTGAAGATTCAGTGTTTCACGTAGAATAACCAAAAATGGACTGTAAGTAAAACGTTTAATTTTACTAGTAAAACTGTAATTCTTTTTGGTTGTACCATATATCACCAGGGCGAATCTCGCGTCAATCGTCGGCGATTGACTTCACGTCGCACCGCAGTCAGTATAAAATCTTGCTTCAGTCTTGTTAGTGTCACTTTATAGTCACTGGATTTAGTGGGTCACGTCACGTCAGCGTCAACACAATGTCAATTGTCACATGTGTCACATGAGAATGTCACTCAAAGCCCAAGCCCATTTCAACGCTATTGGCAACGTTCGGGTAATTTGACCTAATAGCTTCCGCCTCCCCGACGCTTAGCATGCTTACGCGCCTGCACCACCCTCCAGATGAGACTCTGACACTGCCTGCCCCCCATCTCCGTCCTCACCACTCCTTACACTTTCACACCCCCACCCTTACCATCCTTACGCTCATGAAGTGCCCTCCTGACATGCTCCCGACACTGCTGACCATCCTTACGCTCATTGTGTGCCCTCCCGACATGCTCCCGACACTGCTTACGATCCTTACGCTCATGAAGTGCCCTCCCGACATGCTCCCGACACTGCTCATGAAGTGCCCTCCCAACATGCTCCCGACACTGCTTACGATCCTTACGCTCATGAAGTGCCCTCCCGACATGCTCCCGACACTGCTTACGATCCTTACGCTCATGAAGTGCCCTCCCGACATGCTCCCGACACTGCTTACGATCCTTACGCTCATGAAGTGCCCTTCCGACATGCTCCCGACAATCCTTACGATCCTTACACTCATGAAGTGCCCTCCCGACATGCTCCCGACACTGCTCACGATCCTTACGCTCGCCTAGTAAGTACCCTCCCGACATGCCTCCGACACTGCTTACGATCCTTACGCTCATGAAGTGCCCTCCCGACATGCTCCCGACACTGCTTACGATCCTTACGCTCACGGAGTGCCCTCCCGACATTCCTCCGACACTGCTTACCATCCTCATGTTTCCGTATTACATCCACAGTGTACGGTGGCTTGTTGGTGTACACAATGGACGCCATCACCGAAATATGCTGAGTGGCCTTCTCTGCCAACAGGACCTCAGGGGAAATTGGTCAGTATATTCACAATGTTGTGGTTAGGGTTTAAATCATGAGACTCACAAATTAAAACCTAATAAGTGGACTATTTAAGACAAGAATTGTGTCTCCTGTTTCGCCGACAAAACCATTTTATTTCATATCAATCAAATGGAACACTTTGCTTAGTCCTTACCTCATGAGCGTTGAATAGTTCAAAAGTTGACTTTAGTAGGTTTCTCACTAGTCAACTTTATTCAATGTCTCACAGGGAAGTGATTTCATTTGCATGATATGAAATAATTTGCAAAACATCGCCTCCTTCAATTTCCCGACAAATCGCATTTTGCAAATGCGATTATTTTACTTGCACCTTTTTTCTTGAATTTGTATCTTTTTATTCAAAAATTTTCAAACAAGTTATCAATCAACTCGTCACCATCTATTTGCTTACTAAACTACCTCCGCTATGGCCCGAACCCCGGGAAATTCAACTGAATTCAATGAACGACCAACTTCAGCCCCAGAGAGTGGAAGTGAAATCTCTGATATCGCCAGTAGTCGTGAATTAGGCATTGAAGTAGAGAGCCAGTCACATGAAGATAATCAAGATCCACCAGTTCTTCCGGAATGTGAGTATGCATCCATCTTGAATATTTCAAATCTCTCAAAACCTGATATTGTGTCATAGCCTTTATTTCAGGGCAGCCTCCAAGCTCTCAGAAACCGAATTTTAAAAGTTATGAGAAGGAAAAGACTGTTCAACCTTGTGCACCGACAGAAGATGATGGGCAAGATGATGTAATTTTCAGTGGGGAGGTGGAAATTATATCCAAGGAACAATTTGTCTCCAACATTGCTCAAACAATCCCAAGGCTCAAAAAAATCCAAAATGATAGTAAAATTCCTGATTATGTGCGTCAAAAGATTGCTGAAGCCATGAGCCTGCTCAAAATGGATTTGAACCATAAGTCCATTAATAACTCAAATCAAAATTGATAAAAATAGCTGCTTACAATATATGGGCAGGTGTGGAGGTGGGAGAATCTCTACCTGAAGGATCTCGAGTCGTCATTGGATTTCCAGGCAAAGGATTAGGAAAAAGACCAAATATACATGCGACCAAAAAAACCAACAAAAAACGCCGTACCTTTGAAGCTGCAAAGGATTCCCGGGATCAAGGTCATGAAATTATCAATGTTGAAGTGGACCATATTGATAATGAACCTCCGCATACTGAACCCCCCCCATACTCAATGAAATAATCCATGATCAAGCTCCACATACTGAAAGCCCCCCGATACCCAATGAAACAATGCATGATGCAACCCCTCCCGCCTCTCCTTGGAATATTCAAGCCTTTCAAGAAAGGGAAACAATTAAACATGATACAATGGGACGAGATATGACTGATATAATTCCCGACGCTGAGCCCGAAGTGTCATCCGCTGCAAATTTTCAAGGAATATTTTTATCCCGCATGGAAGAGTTTGCAGGCATTTTGAATTATCATTCCAATATTTCTCAACAATCATGGAAAAGGGGGCTTGATAATATCAATAGGATTTACAAAAATAGATGGGACAATTTACCAACAAAGGATGCTCATACATTCCTGCCCGTTGGTATTAAGGTGATCAGTAACCGAGAGCTTAAAATGTCGGCTTGGCTGGAGGACCTTGAGATGGCAGGTGAGTTTTTTTTAATCTTTGTGCATGATAATTGATTATTGGCTTTTGACTGGTGATATAAATTGCAATATACAGGGTTAGATTTTTTTAAGCCAACAGAAACAGAAGCGTTTTTTGATCACAACATTTGGAATATCAAATTGATGAAGGAATCAGCTAAACCTCCAGATAATCTCCCAAAATCTGAACACTCCTTCTTCAAAATGGTTCAGAGCTTTCTTTACCCTGCAAATCCAGTTAAACATTTTTGGGCAAATGTTATGTTTGAATCCATTAGTTTAGTCTCATACGATGTGATTGCACCCAAACCATATGTTGCACCAACATCAAATTTGACCGATCCTCTTGGACTCGAACGTGGAGCAGTTGAATACCTTGCCTCCTGCTTGAGTAAATCGAAGCAACGTGCAACCCAACTCAGCATTGAAGGTGGGGGCACTGACAATGAGATATCCACAAAGCCGCACAAGAACCTGGAGGATCTAATGGATACAGTTATCCATTTGATGATTGCGTACAACATGGTACGTGCACATACAAAGGTCGAAGTTAATGGCATCAAAGGCAAACTCACGAACTCCAAAAAGAATGAGGCCATCAAAGATCTTTTGGCGTGTCACAAGAATCTCGGAATAAATCGAATTTGCTATGGTATATTAGCGGCATTCTGTGCGGCGGGGGTTCGTGGTTTGATGGTATGCTCAGATGACTGGAGAACAAGCTCAGTTAAAGGTGCTTTATCACTAATTGACATTTCCGCAAAACTTTCAGAGGGTAAAAATCTAGTGGAGCCAGTGTGGCTATGTACTAATAAGTATATATGTAATTTACTGAATAAAAGTTTCTTCTCATCAGAGTCTTTTAACCCCACTGTACCTCTTAGATTTGAATTTGCACGATGCTTGGTATTAGACTTTGGTGATGCCTGGGTGGAGAAGCGTGGTCTTGGTTCGAGTGATGAGGTCACCTTGACTGTACCCAGGTCAGCTAAACTCACAACCAGGATTGACCCATTTTAGATTAGCTTTGTACTAGATAGATTGTAATTTAATTTTGCAAAGTGATTTATGAATTTAATAATCATGACTTCCTATCCTACTACTGCCCGGATGCCACAGTCTGAGTACCAATAGTAATTGTACGGCGGCATGCCTCCGTACATCATTGCAAAGACTCCGACAAGACGCAAGCTGAGTCAGGCGTTGTGCACGCGAGTAGCACATGCGGGGGCATTGCGGGACATTGCGTTTATCACTTCCCGCCAGCCCATAATAGGCCAAATGTTCCTGTGTCTTTCAAGAGGACTAGGATAACTAGGGATCCACAGCAGGATGCATATTGCATTTGCGTGAGCTTGTGATATTCCAGAAGGTTGGATTGGAAAGTGATTGCATGGGAACATCAATGTCAAATTGAATAATGCACTATCCACTGCAATTTTCAGGTTCAGGTATTTGAGATCGTGAATTTGCCAAGGTCAGGCGTGAGCTTTCTTTTTAGCCGCAATTAAAAAAGATTCATCCACCGCAATCCAATTTAGGTGATATTAAGAAATCAGTAATCATTTGGTTTCATTTCAATTTCTGCTGAAAGCATGCCATTCACCAAAAAAGGAAAAGAGCGTAAAAGGGAACTCGCAAGAAAGCGTTGGGCTGAGGAAGGAAAGTGTGAGTTACTCGCTTAATCTCAGTGTATATATGCTTCCACATTTATGTGGCACCCTCATTGGGCCCCACGGAAGAACATTGGCTTTAGTCGGTTCAGATTGTGCCAATGTCATGTGGGCTCCAACAGGGAAGTTCAAGGATGTGTGCCGAAGAAAGCTCCTTGGCAGTATCTGATATCTTGTGTGCTTCAACACATAGTGATCCCTTAACCACTCGGGAATAGTAGCAGATCCCAAAAGACAAATGAGCGCAAAACGACCCGAATGAATAGGTTGTTTTCCTCCTCTCGCCCAACAGCACAAATATCAATGCCAGTATCAGCAAATATGACCCCAAGTGAAATTCGGAGGCTTGTGGACGTCAATCAGATCAAACGCATTCACTTTGGCCGTGTGGCAATTTTCTCTTCAACCGGATTACTCATTGCCCTTGTCGAATTCCGACCATTCACAACAATGAGTGAAGTCGAGGTCAATCAATGGGATGAATTATCACAATTCTTATTTCGCGAAAAGAGGTTCACTGACCCTATTGCAACAAATGGAGCATTACTGGAGGGATTTATGTTCGCGATTGGGTGGCGCAAATGCACCACAAAGAATGAACAATTTGGTCTGTATGGAAGTGCTGGCAAAATTGAAAATGCAGAAGATGAATGGCGGAACCGAGGTGCCAATCTTAGCTCGGTGGGTTGCATTCTAGGTCAATCCTTACGATATGTTGGGGATAATTTATTTGAGAAGATTCAAAATTCCTAAAATTCATTGGGGGTTCTGTCTTTTGATCAAGTCAACTATGAAGGCAATATTCCGGCAAATCAGGGTGCATTCGAGTTCGCTTCCGCACTCACTTTCACCATGAATGGATTCAAAAACGCACCTCATGTTGATAAGGATGCATCGCTGTATGCTTCGGGATGGTGGTTTCAAGCTGATAAGCGGACCGGCCAAATTCAAAGAGATGCGTCAAAGCGGTGTACAGGGGGAAAATTGATTTTCCCAAATGAGCATTTTTGGATTGATCTATCCGCATGTCATGGGCTCATTCAGGTAGTGTGGGCCAGTAGTACATTTGATCATTATACTGATCCAGCACAGGACAACAAAAGCACGACACTAGTGGGTATGTCCGCACAATGCTCAAGCAGGTTAGCAAAAACAATGCAGCAAAAAAACCATGGCTATTACAAGATTGGCGAGAGAGCGGGCTATCAAATCAGGGATGGTAATACAATCTCATGCCAATTCAAAGAATGAGGAGATTTGCATGCGTGTTGGGTAAGTAATGGTGGGGTAAGGCAGAGGACAATATACACCAGGATTGGATGGATTCGAGTGCGGCAGATGGGGTGTCTCACATGAAAAAGGGGTGAAGTGGATTATGTACGGTGGCATGCCATCGTACATCTGTCCTAGTTTGTTGCTATTGTCCAGGATGCCAATGCTTCACACGCAAATCCTTATGCTTGTGCAGGTTCTGCCAATGCTAAAAGTTCCTTACGCCTATGCGGGCTGCCGACGCTTCACACGCCAATCCTTACGCCTGTGCAGGTTCCCGACAGCTCACACGCCAATCCTTACGCCTGTGCAGGTTCCCAATGATTCACACGCAAATCCTTACGCCTGTGCAGGCTCCCGACAATTCACACGCCAATCCTTACGCTTGTGAAGGCTCCAGATGGCTCACATGCCAATCCTTAGGCTTGTGAAGGTTGCCAACAATGCTGACAATTGCTTACGCCTGTGCAGGCTCCCGAAAGCTCACACGCCAATCCTTACGCCTGTGCAGGCTCCCAACAGCTCACACACGAATCCTTAGGCTTGTGAAGGTTGCCAACAATGCTGACAATTTCTTACGCCTGTGCAGGCTCCCGACAATTCACACGCCAATCCTTTCGCCTGTGCAGGCTCCCGAAAGCTCACACGCCAATCCTTACGCCTGTGCAGGTTCCCGACAGCTCACACGCCAATCCTTACGCCTTTGCAGGCTCCCGACAGCTCACACGCCAATCGTTACGCTTGTGAAGGTTCCCGATAATTTAAACAATTCAATACATGACTAAGATTAATAGCATGTGACCATAGGAACGGCAATTTCTCATGAATCTGGTGTGGATTGCTCACATGCCGGAACCTCCCACTTTTTTACAGTTAAGATTTGATATGGCTCTAAACAATGGAGGAAGAAAATATAGGAGGCAGGAATGGTGACTATTGGCGCATTTTTGGCAAAAGAGTTTCTCACATACAAATACTAACTCAAACTTTTGGTGGGGCACTTACAAAAATTATTCTCACACAAGAGTAAATATGAATCATTGAGGAATTATAATAAATTCACGTGAACAAAGAACGTAAGAGAAATTGAAAATATCTTTCATTGAATACAAAAAATTTATCCAAAGGAGTGTAATACAAAAGCTAAAAAGAGGAAACAATACAATTTTTTTTGTGGATTTTATTTTTCTAAGAATTTTGAGACTATCCCGGTGATGTCCTCCATTGCCGCGCCAAGGAGGGAGTTTAGTTCCTCCCTGAATTCCCGGTGCATCTCATTTCGATGAGTTGCATCCAAGAAAGGAATCATGTGAAGCAACCGACGATGCTCCAACAAGATTCGGTTGATCGATTCGTGGATGATGGCTTGAGGGATCATCAAAGTCGGTTGTAAGTTGGTAAATTCCTGGCGAGCGTCATCGTAGGAATGAGAGGAGGTTGGCACTGGGGGGGAGGAGGCGGTTGGGTTGTCGGCGGCAATGGGAGGGATATCCAGGGAAGGAACCGGGGTAGGAGTGGAGGGAGGGGGTACAGGAGGGGAAGGTGGTGGAGGCGGTGAAGAAGGGGGAGGGGGGGAACCGACTGGCGTATTGTCGATGATGATAATCGAGTGGGGAGTGGCGGGACAAGCTGGAGATGGTTGAAGGAGGGGTGAGGAAAAGTTGAGTAGAGTTAAAAAGATGAACTAGGGACTTACCAAAAGGTTCCTCCGTTGATTGCGTAGGAGCCACCTCAGGTTGAGGCTCACGAGTCGCAATGTCCTCAGGTGGTTCAGAGGATGGACTGGCACCAGGAATAGGTGGCTCATCGTGCTGGGAGGCTTCTACAAAAGGAGGAAGAGTCAGTTAACTTGATGCGAAAGTGAAAATGAGAAAAGAGAAAGTTGGCTGCTTACCGCGGAATAAGTCCTCAGACCATCGGGTGCCACTCGGGCCTGGGGTGGGTTGCCGCGGGGTTTGCTCGCAAGGCAAACTGGGAACGGGAGAGTCTTGTTGGGGGGGATTCGGAGGGTTTTGTTCTATGAGTGATGGAAAAAAGTGAGTATTATTGCGTGAAGATAAAAGAGATAAGGAGGAGAAAGAAAACTTACTTTGGCGTTTGAATCCCATTGGTGACGATCGGCCCAAGCTCGAATGTCCTCTCGCCATCGCCATCCTTCATCGGCCGGATAATCACTTCGCTCCGGTCGAGGAGTGAAGTGACCATCGGATGGTGGCCTAGGAGGGGGGGTGGACAAATCGATGCTTGAGGGGACTGGGCTAATCGTCCGGAATCGTTCCCGTCGGCCTGCTTGAGGTCCCGGTGTCCATTCGCGCTCAGAAATGGTCTCATCATCGCCGACCACAAAGGAGTCCTCGCAAGGTTGTCTTGGGCAAGAAATCCTCTGGCCGCGTGGTCGGAAGGGTCGGACAACAAACGAGCATTTCTTGTGTGCTTGTCGGCAAGCATCACAAGCGTCGGTCGTTGTTGAAGAGCGGATGCAGGGGATACCCCGCTTGGTGCATAACGTGCACGACATCTAAAAACAAAAAAATTGGGGTTAGTAAGTGAATAGAAAGTAAGCAATCAAGAAAGAAAAGGATGACGTAAGATGAATTATATAAATTTAAAACGGAATCAATTTAAAAACACTCTAGTTGGAAGTTTTTAAAAGTCTGGAAGGAAGTCGTGAAGATAGAAAAATATTAATATTGGATAATAACGTGGACAAAACTTTATTTGAATGGAACGCACAAAGTAGATAGACGGGGGGTTCTGGAAGTATAAGCGGGAAAAAAACAAAGCAGAAGGATATGATAGTGGTTAGTGGAGTGCGAAAGAAAAGAGTGGAAAAGCAGGAAGACGTAGGGTAATACGCACAAAAAGGAGAACAGCGGGTGAGGTGGAGCAAAGTGGAGCGGGTGAGAAAGAAAGTGAAGGGCTTGTCGTGTGAAGATGGTCTTTTATACCATGGTGAAGCTGAGACGATCTCAGCAGTTGCAGCACCCGCAAAAGGCTCAGCTTCAAGGCGTGTGGGCAAAATTAAAGCTGAGTCTCAGCAAATGCAGCACCCAACAAAGGCTCAGCTTCAAGGCATGTGGGCAAAATTGAAGCTCAGTCACAGCAGTTGCAGCACCCGACAAAGGCTCAGCTTCAAGGCGTGTGGGCAAAATTGAAGCTCAGTCGCAGCGAATGCTGCAACTGAGCTTCAATGTTGGCGTGAGGCAGAAGAACAATGGGGTTCTGGCTGAGGATTGCTATTGATTGAATTGTCAAACTCAGTCAAATCCCCTTTGTTTCCTTACATAGCCACCCGATACCCCAGGAGGGTGGTCGTGAGGCCCTCGTTGAATCTGCATTGTGGGTGCAATGCACAAGTGACCCATGCAGAAATGCACCCGGTGCATTTGGTCACAAGTGACCGCGGCGAGATTACCGGCCGTATGGCCTGGTAATAGGGTTTGAACAAAGGGGGGGCTGTAAGACAAGTGAATACAGCGTGAGCTTGCCTCGACCCATTGCTCAGGTTTGCTTTCGGGTCATAATTGAAATGCTCAGTGGCTGAACATTTTAATGGCACAGTGATTGAACTATTGATATAACAATATCAAATGCACGATGCTGAGCCATTGCTCAGTCGTCTTTGTATGCCCACAATCTGAGCATTTGGCACAGCATCAGGTGACATTTCAGCCAGCTGCAGCATTTCACATGCTTTGGTGAAGTGCTCCAAACTGAGCCTTCCAATGTGCTATTGCAAAAATAGTTCATTCCATGGCTTTACTGAGCACTTTCACATGGTCCTTTTGACCATGACATGCTCAGCTTGCGTGTGCAAATTGGGTGAAACACAATGCTGAGCATGTGGCACATGAGATACGTATATGAAAACGATTGCATTGGCTATATGAATGCAGGCTGAAGTAGTATTACACCTTCCTAATCTGTACAGCCAACACTGTAGTACGCAGCAGGGCTGGATATGCGGTCCCAAATCGGTCTGAAGTACAACTTCATTAAAAAAACATTCGGTCGTACTGGAACTTGCGAGATATGTAATCACTATGTCCTCATTAAGTACCATACCTGATAAGGTCATTGTCAGTTCCAGTCTAACCGGGATTTAATTCAATAAAAATTGTATTCCGTTATTCAAAATATTTTGTTATCATCTCTTTTTCTCACGGCTCAAAACAAAATCTTATCAATTTTAAATTGTGTTTGTTATAATTTCAAATGAACATCCTTTATTGTAGTTCGCAAAGGACATGTATTAAGCAACAATGAATTGTAAGTGGGATTAAGGAACCTATGAGTCATTGTAGCTATAATTGATGAATTAAATAGTCGTTTAATTGGAATGAGTTTTTGGAAAGATTGTATATTTGTTCTCATTATAAACAAATGAGAATTAAAGAAAATGATTAAAAAATTATAAATAAAAATGATAAAACATTTGAGATACATGAGATGTTGCACGAAATAATTAGTTGGGATTTATTCAGTGCGTAGTTGCTATTTGATTGGTCAGTTTCAGTTCCGCGCGAAAAAAAACGCGTTCGAACTGTTAATTCTGGTAGAATTAACAACCTAAATCAGTTTAGCCAAACTGCACGGAATAACCAACATGACAGCCTTGGTACGCAGTACGCCTTTGTAAATGTATGCTGCAGGGCAGAGCAAAAGCTGTTCAGCAATGTAACATGCAATCACGTCAAGCCATCAAGTCATATATCTCAACTGCATCCCTTTGATGCACCTTGTTGGACAGCTCTGCCTAACTCCAGCACCGATGCGCGTGTAATCCAAGTTAATGTAAGTGGGTGATATCGGGGCAAACTTTGACTGGCCGCGCGTGCTCATTGGCGGGCAGCCACACACTTTCTCATATGCACCACCCGACGGGTCATACGCAGGCAACTTTCACACGCCTGGAAGACATTTCACTGCCAGTCTTCCGACCGGCTATTTTCTTGGTCGGGTGGTCAGCTGCACTGCAGACGCTCACCCGCTTGCGCATGGAAACCTGAGGTCAATCAGTATGGATTTTCTTCAGCCTCATCCGCATTAGAATCATCCCGGCCTATGATTGTGTCGGGATCTCCCACTCCGGGTCATTTTCTGCACGTTCTCAAGCGCCTGACGCAATCAAACTCATGTTCGGTGGCACGCCACCGAACATATCTTACCCGCCCACACACACACATCTCTACAGTGAGTTTGCCCTTTGAAACCGCCAACATTGCCCAGTAGGTCCCTGTGCAAAAATTAACCTGGGGATGATACGCTCATTGTTCGCTGTCACACCAGCGAACATGACTGCATGCCTCTAATATGCCCTCCACAATAACTTGCTCCAACCCACCCAATTTCGGATATGCTAATGTCAACCTTGTTCCACCAAAGGTTTTGTACCTTTCTGCAGATCCAGCAAAATATTGGTGCACCCACATTTTGGCCACCTTGCCTTGATATATGCCCCAAATTGGATATGAAAATTGTCAGCCCAAGACGCCCACCCCCATCAAGACCATGCACGTAACCACAGGCCATCCCCCTTTTGGCCTGTTGCTGCCACTCATATAGGTTCCCCACCTGCGCTTATTCCTCTTCATTCCCTTTAGCTAACCCTTCCCAATCATATAATTCTCAACTGTCCCCAAATAATTGAACATAGCCATAATGTCAACCCCTTCACAACCACTTTGCATTGGGATGATTAATATTTGTATTCAAATAAATAGTGATATAACCTTAAAGCCTGAGAATTCCCACTTAGGTTCTTGGATTATCCTATGGCACAATCAACACAACATATTCGTATATCTCCCCAATCACCAGCATGCTATTGGCTCTCTCCCGGGAACCCTTTCCCAAACGTTGATACCATTCCTTGGGGCACCAAAAACGTTCATGCACTGTGGTCCTGGTGGGGCATGGATTGAAAATTGCCAAACCAATCCTACTCAAATAATATTTGTTGAGGGAGTATTTATGACCGATTCCAATGATCCCTCCTCATCTCAGAAACCCAATCTAGCATTGATGTTCTTCACATGGTATCCAAACATTCTATTCATAATGGAAAGCTTTCGAACACAAGATTTCAAGCTTAAAATGCCCAAAGAATATGACTGTACTACTCATTGTCAATGTCAACTCTTTACTCCGACATTTCCCGCTTCAAACTCGACGCCTGCTTCATATCCTGCTGTTTCATCATTGATTTCCAAGCAAAAACTGATACAATTACCCAGTGGATCAGACCTCCCCATGATGACCCCGCCCCATGCCATTATTCAAACCCCCCTCCTCCCTCATCAAAAGACCGGACTAGCGTTTCTCTGGGATCGAGAAATCCCCAATGGCCAATCAGCCCGTAACCTTTGGGCCACCTCACCCCCAGGATCCACTTTCAATGCCAGGCACATCATTACAAACAAGGTCGTTAGCTCATTTGAATCCCTTTTGACCAATACCCCTCTTGGAGGCCTGCTCGCGGATGATATGGGATTAGGTAGAACCATTCAGGCCATTGCTCTAATTGGTACCTCCAAGGAGCGGATGATTGCAAACCCCCATCGCTCCACACCCACCATGATCATCTGCCCCCCTTGCTTAATTACCAACTGGCAATCAGAAATATCCAAGCATGCTCAGGCTGGAGCGCTGCATTCCAAAATCTACCATGGTCCCACTCGTCACTCATTATTCAAAGACGACATCTTAAAATATGATATCATCATCACTTCTTACAATACTATCACCCAAGAATTTAAGCAAACCAATACCTCTACATCATTAATTTTTCAAATCAATTGGCATTGTATAATTTTGGATGAAGCACAGTGAGTCTCTGATCTTAAATGATTCAAATTACCTTTTATATCCAATAACCCTTGCCCCCTCTTATAGCTATATTTGCTCTCAATACACTGCCACTCACCGTGCCATTAATAGCCTCCTTTCATCCCGTCGAATATGCTTAATGGGCACACCTATTCACAACACCATTTATGACCTTTTGGGCATAATATCATTCATCACTCAACCACAGAGCGCCAATCAAGATAACTGGTCACCATTCATCCTGAGTAGTCTTTCAAAAGGTTGCAATGATATTTTGCATTTGGCATTGCGGCATTTAAGTTTGCGCCGCACCAAAACCACACATCTCGAATCCCTCCCCACTATTAGCCATCATTATGAGCTGCTCCCACTCAACCCGACCATGCAGCAAGAATATTCCACATTATATGAAGAATTCCTATCATCCAAAAGCAAAGGACCAGGAGAGTTTTTCAGAAATATTAATAAGCTGCAAATATGTTGTAACCATCACATCATGCTTAACACAATTGCCAAGGCGGAGTTGGAAGACCCCGAGGGCAGGAGCACTCAGGATAACTCGCCAACAATCACACGAACTATTTTGGATGTGGAAACATGCATGATGAGTAGTAAAATTGCACACCTCCTACAAAGCTTAATGAAGAACAAACAAACAAGGTGTGGTCCAACCAAATCGGTTGTTTATACCCAATGGACCCAATTTCTAGATTTGTGCGTTAATTCTAATATGCATCCGTTACCAATTGACTCCATCTGACTTTTTTATATTGTAGAATTGGTATTGCTCTTGCCCATCACTCTATCCTTTCAGCACGAATTGATGGAACAAATACACCACGAGTGCAGGACAAGGCGCTTGAGAATTTCTTCAATAATCCTGAATGTGAAGTACTCATTGCATCCATTGCCGCGGCTGGAACTGGCCTCAATATAACTTGTGCTAATATAGTCTATTTAATGGTGAGTTTCCCCCCAAAATTCTCCCCTGATTTTTGGACCCTGACATCCACATTTCCAGGAGCCCAATTGGAACCCAGCCATTGAGGCTCAGGCTGTTGATCGTCTACATCGTATTGGCCAACAACGACCTGTACAGGTCATCCACTATATCACTCCTCATTCAGTTGAGGTCAACATGCGGAAGGTACCTTTCAAGCTCATCTTTCACTTGATTGTATTACTATTCTGAAATCCTTCCTTATGGGAATGCCATATTCCAATCACCAATAGGTCCAAGAAAAGAAAAAATCATTAACTGCGTGAGCCTTACTGATATTATATAATTTGTGATTGACAAAGTTGATAACCCCTGTTGACTCTGGCACAGGTCCACAATTATGAACACCATGAGCTGGATCGAACTTCTTCAATATTTCCTCAATGAAAATGAGCAATAGAGTATTATTGCTAAGGGAGACGGTGATACATTTCAATTCATATTGTCTATATTCTAACATATTTAGCAAGTTGTTGCATCCTTAAGAGATAATAATCAGATTTTATTACACCTGCACAAATAATTCACAAAATGACAATTTGTAACGGTGCTATACATTTATATTACTAAGTTATTGCAGAGCATCACCATTCGGCCTAATAACTGGCATGTCAAGTATTTTGAGGGCGCTAGTCTGCATCTTACTACAGCCTTTGAGCCAATCTTGATCAAATACCTGAAATGATAAGCCTTCCGGAATATCACCATCATCTGTCGATCGTAATTCTGGCAATCTATCAATAGTTTTTTTACCCTTTTTTTTAATGCAATTACAAAACTCTATGTCTTGATCAATTTTTAATACCAATTCATTAAATAACTGGGAGCGCCAGCGTAATCCCACTTTGCGGTAAACTTGACGGCCATTTTCCAGTACCTCCTCAGTATCTGAACATACTCGAGGGTCATTGAATTGTGATGCTAGAATGGGAAAATTAGCCGTATCACACCATTCACGATGGCGCTCACAGGTCTGCACATAATGAAGTAAATCATCATCAGTCATTGATCACAATGAAGAAGAGATACATTAACTAACCCTTTGACAAATCTTCGCGAGCTTTTGATTCTCCTTCTTTTTAACAAAATACTTGGCATCCTTTTGAATAGACTTCCATTCTCTTTTCAAATAAGTGAAATATTGCTCCATTAAAGCCGCCACGACCCCATAGTTATTATGATCCTTGTTCCAACAGTAATGATGATACTCGGTGCTGACAAGTGCAAGACGGAATGTACGGTAAAAAACCATAGACATCAGCTCATTGAACAGATTTTGCCATGAGCTCTCCCAGTCCCAAGTGAATCGCTTTAGTCCTAGCTTGTGGAGCTCATTTTCGCAGTAGCTTTGGAAACCCTGAGACTGAACCTGTGTTGATGGCTCATTGAAAACATCCTCGGGGACATATCCGAGATGACCAGCCACTTGAATTGCAATTTCACGCTCTTCTCTGCTGGGTGGTGCTGGTAGTGAGGAAAAATCCTTATCCCTAACTTTGAGTAGGAACAGGCAATGTGCGTGTACTGCTGATCTCATTCCATGGACATTCTCTGGAAGTTCTGCCTTCAGCCATTTTTGTTGCTCCTTCTGGCTTGCACGTTTTGCCACATTGTGAGCTTTGCGGGCCTGGTTCCTTTGCTGTCTGACCTCGGATTGTTCAAGCATACTCTGGGCAAGGCCCAGATGAGGATGGGTGAACTCACTATTTGATTGAGTGCCTTGCTCATGCGCCGTGAAATCGTCCCTCCTTGGTTCATCATTTTTTTCACTTTGAGTCGGAGACATGTTCTCATCCTCATCATCCACAATTCTTTCTCTTGATGTACTGGCATGACCCGTTCTTGGTTTGGAGGCATATGGATGATGACGTCCAGTGACTTTCTCTTTATGGGCCAGAGGTGAAGATGCATAAAGTTCATCACCTGCCATGCACATCATCAGTTAACACATCAAAAAATTAATGAATACTGGTCATACTCACAATCTTCAATTGGCTCCTGAGATCGGACTGGCTTGCCTTTAGGTGCCATATCTAACCCATGAAACAAACATATCAAATTGTGAATAAGTTTCTACTCCAAAATTCCAATGACTTACTTTGATGAAGCGTCAATCCTGGATTTCCCTCTGACAGACCGCTCCAAGTTACATTTTCCAAAGGTCTTTTTCGTTGCCCGCCATCAACGCGCCTTTCATTTCCCACATGAGCCTGAGATCCTGATGGAATATTGAGGGTTGGCTGTTGACTTCGTCTAAAGGGATCCTGGGATGCGACTGGATTCCGACCGGGGTTAAGGAGGAACTCACGTGGAAATTTTGATTGGGGATTAGTGTTTGATGAGATTTGAGGTGTGCCTTCCGGCCCCTCAGACACATGCATTTGTGTATTAGTGGGATTTGGGGGACTTGGAGTGACAGAAATATTTGGGATCGCCCAAGTGCTGGAAGTTGGAGCCTTTGGATTTCCCACATTAATGTTAAGACCTGATACATTCATTGAGGATGCGATAGGGGTTGTGAGAGGAATGTTGGGACTCAATGGTGATTGTGTTTGAACATATTCTATGCTAGATTCACTATCTGAGTCATGAACAGAACCTGAACGGGATTTATGTGACTTGGAAGATGACATAAGGGCCGAAAAAGTACAGTAATATTTTTAACTTGATAAAACAGTTCAGTATTGTGATAAAATAGAGGGATATGATATGAGATTTTTTCAAATTTAGAATAGAGAAATTCTATGAATAGTTGGAACCAAGTGTTGTGTGGAAGTCGGATAAGACTCTTTTGAGGAGAATCCTCCCTGCCTCCTCTTGAGCTCCTCCGCTTTTGTCGGAAACCACCCTGCACGGCCTACCAGCATATAATGTGATATTTCCTTGATCTGAAAGGGGACCCATCATCCATAAGTAATCATATTTGGTAACATTTCTGCCTCCCCATTGTCACATTTTGTGAATTATCCAAACTGCCAATATATGCATTGAAATTCCGCAACATTGTACATCTGTAAAGGGGTATATTCATGAAGGATTTACCCACAAAAGAGACATCACCTTTTCAAGAAAGGCAAGACAATCCAAATCACATTCCAACTGATTCAAAGCCCGCCGCACTCAAACCAAATACCAAGACTTTAGCTGCACTCCAACCCCTTATGTAATAGAGTTATATAGTTATGTCTGTAATAAGGTTTAAACCATGTACGATGGCGTGCCAGCGTACATGGATTAAATGTTAATCCCCTCAATTCAATGGTAACACTTCACTAATGGAACCCCCTCAATGGTCAAACCCGCACTATCACAAAGTGTAAATAAACTAGAATATGTATGAGCATTGAGCAGCATGGCATTTTACCCAATTAAACGCCTAACCAATTCCGCCATCCAGATGAGACATGTTACACTTTATCCACTGCAGCTCATGCACCATTACAAATGGGATAAAATCCTCAGCTGGCTCAAATCATCTCCCCCTTCATAAATAATCACTGAATTTTATTTCCAATTAATAACACTCCTAAACACTTTCACATCACCCATAGATATTTTTACACAAACCAACCGTACTCCCAATTCCTGCAACAATGACAACCCGGCCCTATTCCTCAATGCGTATATGCATGTGTCAACACTGCTCAACTCAAACACACTCTTCCCCTGAGGGTGATAGGCCTGGAGTTGCCTTCACACCTTTCCAATATAAACAGCACATTAAAAAGCTCAAATCAACCATTGCACCCAAATCTCTTCCAAACATCCCTTCTTCTGCATCAGGATCTGGGTGCCCACAAATTCTATTGGATCAAATCTTCCCAGCTGATTATTCACGTTTGACCCAAAGCACTTTCTCAACTCCAGCGGGTCTCAATTCAACTGCACAGAAACCATATAGTGGCAGTCAAACCCTTCCCCCACAAGACCTAGGAATGATAATATCTGCCATTCTATCATTAAGGTATAATTTACCCCGCAGGGCTTCACGCATACTCAACCCCGCCCTGAACCTGCTGATCAAGTCCAGTATCTCAAGCTCAGCTGGTCCCCCCGCTCCTGCATTCCATATACCTCAAGATCTGAGTACCATATTTGAACATCTCCAATTGGAGCCAGTGATTCAAAACTATATATGTTGTCCTCAATGTTTCTCTCTTAATGGCCTTACTGAATCAGTCACAACTGACCAACCCCACTGTCAACGCCATAATGACCCAAATGATCATGATCCCCCTTGCACACAATCATTAGGCAAATTCATCTATTCATCTGAACCCCACACCCAAAACACAACCAACATGAAGCAAAAATTTATACCAACAAAACATTTCATTTATCAACCATTCAAAAATTGGCTTGCCAGATTCCTCCAGCGGGCTGGAATTATGGAAATTCTGCATCAACATCAACAATCCCAAACCCCTGAAGGTACCCCCAAATGTGATGTCTGGGATGGATTGGTCTGGAGACGCTTCACTGGCACTAGAAATATCCATGATCCCCCATTCATGTCCATTCCTGGTGCATTGGCCTTCTCCATATATGTGGACTGGTTTAATGCACATGGAAAGTCAACCCGGTTGGCTAGCATTGGACCTATCATGCTTATTTGTCTTAATCTCCCCCCAAGTGAAAGATTGAAGCCCGAGAATGTCTATGTTGCAGGAATCATCCCTGGTCCGAAGGAGCCAACTGTGCTTCAATTGAATTATCTATTAATGCCACTCATCAACGAGCTCAAAGAGCTATGGCAAGGTTACCATTTTGCACCCACCTCAACAGGTCCATCAGGATCCTTTATCCGTGTTGCCATCCTCACAGCCATTGCGGATGTGGTTGCCATGCGCAAGCTTACTGGATTTATTTCCCATTCAGGAAACCACTTTTGTAATTTTTGCACCATTCACAAAGCTCAAATTGAAGAAATTGGTCCTCAATTTCACTACACGCGCTCATACCAAAGTCATAAATCAACCATTGCCAAATGGCTTCAGGCAACCCCACAACAAAGACAAGCAATTTTCTCTGAGTATGGAGTGCAATATTCAATTTTGGAAGACCTTCCGTATTGGGATGCAACCAGAATGGTTAATCTTGACATAATGCATAATTTAATACTTGGAATTTTGAAGGATCATGCAACTTTCAAATTGTGCATTCCAGAGTCCAAATCAAAAAGCTACTTCAGGTCCCGCAGGAAATCAAATGACACCAACAGTTCAGACTCAGATTCCAAGACCTCCAACAGCTCTCTTGATAAAATCACATTGAGAGAGGCCCGCTCCCTGAGAAGAGACGCAGCAAAAATAATAAATGAGCCACTCCCCACTACTTCCACCCGAAAAAACTACTTCCCAATGCCCACCCCTAACACAGAACATCCATCTAGTGGTTCTGCGGAGATTCCTTCATTTGATGCTGATTACATCCCCACTTCTGAAATACCCTCTGAATTGGATATCACTGCACTGAGTGATCACCAGATCAAGGGTGAGGCTCTGGAGCATCTCCGTCAAATCATATCTGAGACAATAATTCCCTCATCATGGACAAGAGTACCTCGCAACATGGGTTCCCCCTCTCATGGTAGCTTAAAAGCCGCTGAATGGGCTCTCTTATATAAGGTCTATATTCCATTTCTAATGCTCAGTCAACAGATGTCATTAGATGCACACCAATCTGCCAACACTCAAAGAAAAATGGGTCAGTCAGAAGAACTTGCAAATGAACTAGCCAAGAATACATTCCATTTGATTAGTGCTATCAACATTGCCACAAGCTGGACTGTTTCAATAGATGATGCGACTGCATTTGCTGAACATTGGAAAAAATTCCGCCTTTCCAATCAACACCTGTTCCCAAAACAGAAAAGTAAACCAAATCATCATTTTGCTGATCATATTCCCAAACTCTTCCAACGTTGGGGCCCAGCACAAGCCTCAGCCACATGGGGTTATGAGCGCTTGATTGGAGTATTTGCAAAGATTCCAACAAATAACAAGATATGTACGTCAATTAATAAGATCAATATATTCACATTGATTAAACACCTGAACTGAATATGACTAACTTTTTGCAACTCTGAATAGATGATATAGATAAAACCTTACTTCAACATATCTGTCGATGTTCCAACCTTTCCGTTCTCCTGAAATCCCCATCTGTGCCATGTGAAAGAAAACAGCTTTTCGAATCACAGCCACCTGCTGTGTTCAATCACCATAAATATAACAAGCCATCCCGCCATGACCAACAAAATTATGATTGCCTGGTTGAGTACTTACAGACTTTTCATGCAACAAGGGAAATGGTTGATTGGATCAGCTTAGACAATACCGTTCAATCCACAAGTCATCCCACTTCAAGGATTGTCTCACCTTGGTATTTTCCAGTTTCAAACATTAATATGGGGGACAATATATTTTCAACTGAATCCAAAAATGTCAGCAACAGTGTGATATGTTTTCTGAGGGGCAACTCACGACAATTTGGTATTATTGATAGCATTTTTAAAGTCTCTGAGCCATCTAGCATACTGAACAATAACTTTCTGATTTTAAAAACTTTGAAGATTGATGTGAATTTCCTACCAGATTGGCCGTATCTCAATATTTATAAAGCTGTTGGTTTTGATGATGGACACTTGATTATATCTGAAGAAGAAATAGAAGGTAACTGTGGATTGTATGATAACAAAGCTCTGTCATGTGGACTGCTTGTAATGATAAAGCTGTTATTTCATGATATTTAGTCTACCAAAATGCAAATCTCTCAGATTCATTAGCAATTTTGCTAGTGAAATAACTGCCTCAAAATTTAGTGACAGAGACATGCCATTGTGACAAGCAGAGCCCATTATTTCACATTGCCACAAAGAACTTACTATTTTGACATTGGGTACAGTGTGAATAAGCCAAGTCCAATGATCAAATGACCCACACACTCACCTTTCACAGCATCCAAAATTTCTAACTGTGCCATCATCATGTTGGAAGCGGAATCGGCTTTTGCGTACCCACACCCGCATGTGCACCCGCACGCGCCAATGCACGCGCCCACCCACCCGCACACGCAAACGCACCCGCCCCCGCGCATGCACACGCACACTTCATGGATGACCTGGTGAAGTCAAACCCCCCGCCTACATCAAGACTGGCTGAAGGACATTTTTGATGTGTGTGTGTGCAAACAGGTGGGTCTGGTATAATTTTTACCAATCATCGGATGGTTGTGGGATGATCAGGTGGTGAGGAATCTGAGTTGAAGGCACAGGGGAACCAATATTATTGGATGTCACAGGATTTGGTGTAAGACAAGAGTAGGACGTGTGCTCAACGTTTGCTTGATTTTCGCTTGACGTGAGCTCGACTTTTATCCTGCTTGATGTTTGCTTGACGTGAAGTCAATCGCCGACGATTGACACGAGATTCGCCCCGGTGTATAATACAGTTCTCCTTTAGTCCTGAAAGTTTCAGAAAGATTCATTAAGAATTGTATTTTTAATGAATTTTTGAAGTTTTTACCTCATTTCTACGTAGAATTGCAAATAGCAGTGTTTTGCTGGTTGCTATGAGGTAAATCAATGAATATGGGTCCCAAAAGGGTTTTAATTACTCTTTTGGGGTTTATCCATGGAAATTCATTAGTAATTGACATGGTTACAGGAGTGTAAGTAGCTCATTACCTCCTTGGCACGTCAAAATAGCAGGTTATTTGCTATTTTCATATGATTACAGTAGGTGTAACTTGGTAACCAAGTTCCCAAAGAGTTTTGGTTTACCAATTGGGCCAAGATGAGCCATGGATCCATGTTCTGGAGCTATCCACGCCTCTGAGGCCTCAGAAGTTGGGTACCCTGGCTCTCTTTGATGTCTTTTGTCCCCCTTGCCTATTTTTTACGTCAAAATAGTAATTTAAGCTTCAAGTGAGATATCCACTATGGGTGTACCAAAGGTCCATGTAAGAATACCATGATATTAAGTGCTCAAAACATGCATAACACTATTCTTAGTGTATATGTAACATGGGATTTCTCACTTTCCCATTATTTTGGCTAAAAATCAAGAAACACAAAAATTTTCACGGATCTTTTATGTGGTATCAATGATGTGGTATTGAAGTATTTTCCATTTTACCACCTCAAATACTTAAATTGAGCTTATTCAGTCTATGGGGCTACCCTAGGTGAATTTTTGTGTAGAATCCAAATCTGGTCTTAAATCCATGGATTTACTTACTCAATAAAAAGTTATTCATCTTTTCTGAAATTGACAATGATGAATTTTGGATATATGCATGACTTATGAGTTGTGCATAATTCAAAATTTCTTTTTAAGATAATTGTGGCCTATTTGGGTATGTAAAATATACCTCAAGGCTCACACTAGGTGAATTTTTGTGTAGAATCCAAATGTGTTCTTATATACATGGATTTAATTTCTCAGAAAAATGCTATTCATATTTCTAATAATATGAAATGATTAATTTTCAATATACACATAGCTCAAAATCTATTTCAATATCAACTGTGGCCTATTTGGGGAGGTAAAATATACCTCAAGGCGGACATGTATGAATATATTCAATTATTCAAGTCATTTTTTGCACATATTCAATATTTAAATTATGATTTTCTTGTTTATTCTTCTTTATTTTTAGTCATTTTTTTATTTAAAAACCCAATGAACTGTCCTTTTCTTTGAAAAAATAATTCTTTTATTTTTCTAAAAAAATGGAAAAAAATATAGTAAATTATATTTCATTTGCTTTTTATTTTCAGGAAAGTATTACTTAAGGGATCATTTATTTACATATTAATACACTCAAAAGTAAAAATACTTCCAATTAATAATCACAAAGTATTTCAATTATCATAATGATTAATTTTATGTGTCAATTTATTTATAAAAATTTCTTTATAAAATAGTAGTTTGATTAACGTTTCAATTCCACTGTTGAGGAAGAATAAATTTTCTTGATTTAATATAGTCTTTTGAGGATCTAAAAGTACCTTTGAGACTCAAATATGGAGGATTATTTGATTGATTTTAAATTTATTCATCCCAATTGATTGAAAAAATACCCTTTTTTTTGAGGATCTTAAATAATCCATGGGAGTAGAAATAAATTTCTTAATGAGCTTGAAACAAAATATGTTCCTAGATAATAGCTGGGAAAAGAGTTTTTACAATTATAACGGAGTAATTTTGAGAGCTACAGATTTTCTCTCCAGAGTTGTGATGAAAATTTAGAAATAATTCCATTTTCTCCACGGAGTATTTATTTATTTCTCTAAATCATAAGCTTTATATGAAAGTAAAAGTTAATTCATCTTCATATTACCTCTGTTTCAAATTCATTCTACACAAAAATTCCTTTCAAAATGTGTCAAAATAACCTTTTGTTATATTTTCTATGACCATTAGATAGAATCAATTTCCCTGTAATACATTTAAGTTCTGTTGAGTAATCAATTGTACTTGAGAATTATCTGCATCTATTCTATTAATTAATAAAAATACAAGTAAAATTATTCAAAAATATTATGAAATGCAAAAAACCTCCATAAAATGCAAAACAAAGACAAACCAAAAAATAATGAATATATCTTAGAAAAAACTTGGAAAAATAATGTCAATTTTCATAGAAGTATTGCAAAAAATATAGGTATATACTTCATAATTATTATAAAAAAGAAAATAGTTGAGAAATTTGTTGTTCAAAGTTTTGCATAAGGTAATGTTTTAAGCAGATATCGTTGTGTAATTTTTACTATTTTCTCATCAAATATCATAGTTTTATTTTCAGTTTGTTTTTATTTTGTTTCTTTGAGGGATCATTTATTTCAAAAAATTATTTTAAAATTTTATATTGACAAAAAGGGTCAAGTTGGTCGGTTTTCCTCATATGTGCATACAATTGTAAGATATCATTTCACTTATGAAGTCAAAAATTCACTTTTTCAGAAGATGTTTCAAATTTCTGCTTTTCCTTCTTAAAAACAGATTTTTTATAGTTGATTTTTGTAATCAAATCTATGGAAAACTTGTGCTTGATTTTTAGGTGACCGAAATGAAAACTACTTTGACCATCAATCTAATCACCAAGATAAACTCAAATCAAGTAATCTTTTTAGGAAAACTGGGTGCTTCCACATTTCTATCAAAAGGGACATTCTTTTTGTTCATGACTTGAGTATAATTTCATGATTTTTTCTTGCAGGAATAAGAAAAACTGACTTGATTGGGAAATTAAGAAAAATTGGTGTAAATAATGAAACTTTCAATATTCTTTTGGAAATTAATCATCCCCTAAATAAGAATAGAGTGAAAAAACAAAAACCAATGATTATATTTTCTCAAAAAATGGTAAAAAATGCAAAATTATACTTTTTTTCAAACAAGTTCCTATTTTTGATGATCATGACTCTTTAAATATCAAGTTACTTGAAACTTATCCTCAAATATTTGGCTAGCACTAAAGATATCAAATTTTCTTGCTATGAATTCATTTCATCCAAAAAAAACTGATACATTAAAGGTCGCTTTGTAGCTTACATTATTAAAGATGGAAAATGACATTTAAATATGAATTAATAAATATAAATAAATTCCCTTGTGTGAGCTTACCATTTTCTCATTAGAGTTTACGAAAATATTTCACATTCAAATAAGGAGCTCCTTTTCCCCATTTCAATTGAAAATCGGGCTGATTTGTAATAAATTTTTATATTTCTCCATAAAACACCAAGAGAAATTCCTGAATTTTTTAGTTCACTTAATTTTTTAGCTACAGATTAATTAAATTGGTCATTTTAAATTACTTATTTTTTATTTTTTATTTTTTATTACTCATATTTTTCATTTGAAATTGCTTCTAAGTGTTTCTTTTTGCATCAAAGTCCTTTCTCGCTTAAAAGACTCTCTTCCCATCCTTTCGACTCAGCCAGCCCTCTCTTTTATTTAAATAATTTTCCACAGAAAATTATGCACCAACCCCCCTTTGAAGGATATTTTGGAATAATTAAGGCCCTTCCGCAGAGTTTCCAGCTTTTCAAGGGCTGAAGTGTGTTCTGTGACACCCCAAAGATAAAAATGAACTCAAGATCAGTATGAGATCTTGGCAGAATAGTTCCAAGGGAAACCCCAGGGTAAAGGGCCACATAAAGGAAGTTATCCTTCCATTTCAAGATCTACAGCAGGAAATATGCCAAAACCTACACTTGTATCCTCAAAATCACAAATCCTGAAAATAATCATCAGGCTAACTTGAATATTATTTCTCATGCATAGCTCAAAAAATTTCTCAATAAATAAATCTCCTAATTATAAGTTCTTTCCTCAGCTTATTTCCTCCCCAGCAATATCAAGGTTCAACTTTGTAGTCAAAGATATCCTGAATAGCAAGTTATTTCTCAATTAATTCAAAAAAGAGGAGGAAAAAATTGCACATAAAAGGGAACCTTGATGCACTCATTTTCCTGAAATTAAGAGAATTACTTGTGGTCTTTAAGATGTTTCTATGAAAATGTTGGCAATATTACTATTAATCAGCAGTACTATGACTGTTCTTATGAAATAAAATAAATAATTGAATTATGACCACAATTAAATATTTAATTACTTAATTATTTCTTTTACTTGCTCTATACTACTAGTGATTATAACAGTAAGCAGTAATTGTATACAAGAATCAATTACAAGAAGTATTTTATAATTAAACTTCTTTGTTAAAATGATGGAATTATTTATATATAAGATTATGTTTTGCAAGAACAATTATAAATATAATTATTTAAGAAGCCTATTACTAGAGAAAAGCTTCAATAATTAAAAAAACCACTCACTAATACTGAAATAAAGCCTTGAAAAGAATTGGTAGAGAGATTTGATGGATAAATTGTGGATTAAAGGATCAAATTGCTTAATAACAATAATACAACAATATAATAACTAAATACTATTGAAAACAGTATTTTTCTATGTTTCACGTCTTTCTGATTGTTTTAGAAGTATCTTAAACACTCAATAAAAGTTGTAACTAATACTTGTTGGTAATAATGGTATAATTGGATAATAAGATGATTTTGAAAAAACAGCAAGAAGAGGCCCCTTTAAGTCAACAACAGCTCACCAAGGTGTTCCATGGATAAAACTAAAAGAAAGAAGTGAGTGATAAGCCAATTATCCTTATTTTATTATTGATTGCATCATCTGTTGTCACATAAGATTATCATACTTACTTAATTGAGTCTTTTACTTGAGTACCAACTCATTTATGGTTAATAATAAAAGGAGAAACAACTTTAAATATTCTTATATCTAAAAATAAACATCAATACATAAGATCTATCAATGTTATTGGAAATTTAATCACAGGTTTTATTTTCTGTGAATTTTTCAAGATTCAGTGTTTCATGTGGAATCATCAAAAATGGACTGTAAGTAAAACTTTTAATTTTAATTGTGAAGTGATAATTATTTCTTGTTTAATTATTGATCATATTATTATCCATTGGTCCTGAAAGGTTCAGAAGTATTATTTGACAATTGTGTTCTTCATGAATTTTTGAAGTTTTCACCTTATTTCTGTGTAGAATTTCAAATACCACAGTATAGCTGGTTTCCCTGAGTTAAATGAATGGATACTAGTCCAAAAGGCTTTTAATTAAGCTTTTTGGGCTTATGCATGGAAAATAGTTGATAATTGACATGGTCACAGGAGTCATAGTTGCTGTTTAACTCCTTGTCACATCAAAATAGAAGCTTATTTGCAATTTTCTTATGATCTAATGGGACTTTAACTTGGTAACCAAGTTCCCAAAAGGTGTTTACATATTTATTTGTCCATGATCAGCCATTGATCCAATCTTTAGAGCTTTCCATGCCTCAGAGGCCTCAGAAGCTGGGTACCCTGGCTCTCTTTGATGTCTTTTGTCCCCCTTAGCTATTTCCACATCCAAAATAGCAATTTGGCCTTCAAGACTGATATCCACTATGGGTGTACCAAAACTGTATGTAAAAATACTATTTCTACAAGTGCCACAAACATTAATAAAGCTATTTTTAGTGTATATGTAACATGGGACTCCTCACATTCCCATTATTTTGGTGTGAAATTGAGAAAAACAAATATTTTCACAGTTCTTTTATGTGGTATTGAAGTATTTTCCATATTACTACCTTATAGAGTTAATTTAAGCTTAATTACTCAATTCAGAAACCCTAGGAAAAATTTTGTTTGAAATCCAAATCTGGCCTTAAATCCATGGATTTACTTATTCACAAAAAAGCTATTCATCTTTTCTTAAATCAAAGATGATTAATCTTGGATATATGCATGACTTATGGGTTATGCATAGTTTAAAATTCATTTTAATATTAATTTTGGCCTATTTTGGTATTTGAAATATACCTCAAGGCTCACATGGTCAAAAAATAGACTCAAAGGGCCAAATGAAATATTTATTTGTATTCATATAATGGCTTTCAAACCTCTTCAAGGCTTCCCACATGTCATCACCATTGAATTTAATTACAGAAAAATAGGTATAAAGCTACTTTATTTCATATATGTAATTTTAGCTCAACAAATATGAAAGTTCCTGGTGCATTTTTTTCTCTTATCAAGGAGATTTAGAAAGCTTATTTCTGGGATCTTGGGAAAATAAATATATCTTAATCAAAAAAACTCCACCGTTCATTTTTATTCATTAGAATTCATCCTGAATCAATAGTATTAGAAATCTCTTACCAAGTAGCAAAATGATTTCATTCCTTTGGGCTATTAGGAAACATTTTTCAGGATACTTGATGAAAAGGCTTGAATATGAATCTACATACATAAATTCATAAGCTTCTTGAGCGAAATGAATACATTGCCTATTATAATTTTATCTTTGATAACACTAATTGATATAAATCCATTTTTCCTCTTATTAAGTCTTGTATTAATTAACCAAAAATTAAGCTTATGCCAGTTGTAAACAAATGATAAAAATTGCCAATAATAAATATTTAAGAGACTATTTCAAAAAGCCTTGTCATGAAGCAATAAATCTTCACCATATTCATGTTTTAAAAGCTATAACTCCTTAATGGCTTGTTGGGTTGATATTACCACTTACTGTTTTTATGATCTTTTTACTCTTTCATGAAAAATATTTAAAAAAGTTTCATCGACATGTTGAAACTCAATTCAAAGATTAATACTTCAAGAAATATCTATGAAGCTTTCAAGCTCTATTCTGATTACAAAGGCATTTCTCTCAAAAACATACTTCCTGAAAAGAAATTTCCCTTTCAATAATGATTAAATTTAAAGAAATAGATCAATATAATGTTATTTGATTTGGTTTGGTAAAATTATTTTTAATTACAATCCAAAGATAATGAATGAAAATGGTATTTTAAGTTTATTAAACTTCATGATCTAGTATTTCATCAATCACCTAAAAATTGAGGGAAAAATAAATTACAAAAAACTTTGGTCAATTATCTCACCACTCAATTTTTTGAAGAAAATATCTCAAATCTTGTGGAATTTGAAACAGTATACTCCACAAACTTATGAAATTATATTAACCAAATTTATACACACTTCAAAATAATTTCTTCAGTTTTGTAACAGAAAAAGAATTATTCCCAGAAAATCCAATCATTCTCAAATCCTTGGAGGTTATACTCTATTATTTCTTCTTATTTAATCTTTTTTGAACTGAGTTAATATCCTTTCATTTCAAATTATATGATTGTAACAGCTCTAAAGGTAGTGGCTTATATCATTTCACAGCTGTTTTCTGAATTTTGGTATATTTAACATTCCTCAATAGGAATTAATAAATCTCACAAGATCTTTGTAAGTATGAATACTAAAAGATTACGATTTCAAAAAATATAAGGAGGGGAAATATTTTTTTGAGTAATTAAGCTCATGTATTCGAAGAAGTACTTGAATTATTCTAAAATTCTTACATATAGTAGCTACATAAGGCATTTAAGCTAGATATAAATCCATAAGCTTCTTCCTCAGAAATTGATTCAACAACTCATCATCAATACCACATAGAATATACGCTAGAGCCTTTTTTTCACCTAGTTCATATAAAGATATCCTATTGTGAAGAATATCATATTAAAAACCCAGTTATATAATCTTATTGAATTTCTTTAAATCTGAGACTTAATGTATTATGCCATTTGGTTTGAATGTTCCATCCTAAATTTTGCTCTTCAGGTAATAATTAATTTGTTTATGTGTAAGCTTTTTATGGGGTCCAAATACTAGTTAAGAGGGAAAGGTTTCCCCAAATTCTGACTCCTCTTAGGCCTAGAAATAATTTAATCAGCTATAAAAGGTGCTTCATGGCTTGAATATTCAAAACCATTTTGGAGCTTTATCACTAATGCTAAGATACATTGAGTCATAAGAAAATATCAATAAAGCTATTGTTCTTATATTTCAAGGAGTTAACCAGTACCTAATACTCCTTTGATCACATCAAAACCTAATACTTTGTCATATTTATACCAAAAAATAGGCTTATTGATAGGTTTTTGGACTATTATGCATGGAAATAATTCTTTGAAACAAGATTTTATTTTATTTACAATAACTCATAATTTAAAAAAAAATGATTCAAAATTCAAAAATCATTGAAATACAATTCTTAATAAATAATTCTGAATATTTAATTTTTAATTAAACTAATAATATCAATAATCTTAAAATCTCAGTTGAAATTCTTACTCACAGTCCACTTTTGAAGATTCTATATCAGATATTACATCTCAAAACATTGATACAAAATACAGCTTGAACTGGAATTCAAAATAGAATTGATGATTTCCAGAAGAAAAAAAACTTCTTAAATAAATAAATCTCAAAATGAATTAATAAACTTTATCATTATTCATAAATGTGTTTCTATCCCCACAAAATTTCATAATCCGGTAAGGATTATGGTTTTATATGACCACAAATAACCCCCCCCCATAAGTCGAGGTTAGTTAATTGATTTTCCATAAGATCTTTCTTCATTTAACTACCTTTGATTCCTTTCCGAGATGTTTGAAAGGCCTAAAAGAAGCCTTTTTTTAGCATTTTTTACAGAATCAATTCTTATCATTAATTAAATCAATATATATCTTTCATATTCTCAATTATGTTAGTTACAAAATCATTCTCAATAAGCCTTAATCCTATATACTCATTGAAGAAAATTTGATTAAATAATATCCTTATAAAAATAATTTTGTATATCTCATATGCTATAAAGCCTTTCGTCTTAGATATAAAGTATTCTGAATACGATACTCGTGTAAAAAGTTAATAAAGTTTAATATTGATTGTTCTAGGCACGACTGTGACCTTAAATTGTTTTTTGGAATAAATTTTTCATTTTTTTAGTTTTGATATCAGTGATATCTTATCTTTTGATCCTTGAATTGTTTATCTTTTTGAAGATTTTTAAAAATATTATTCATAGTTGTTCTTTTTCAAGATAATTATAATTAAAAAACTTCTTATATTACTTTTCAAATGGGCTATATCGATATATTCTTCTTGTACTTTATTATAGTATAAATTCAATTCTTAATTCCATACCGCTAGTAGTATTCAACAACTTATATTAATAATAAAGAAATTCATAACTTGCATTTTTTTTATAATGAATATTTTACTATATTTTCCAAAAAAAGTCATAGTCCTCTTGAATAATAGTAATATCAGTCAGATATTTATAGAAAAACCTCAAATCTATAGCATATCAAGACTTCTTTTTCAGATATTTTTGAAGATATCTTATTTCAGGCGATGGATCAATTAAAATCATTTATTTTTACAATAAAAATTATAATTTTTTTCAATCAAGCTCAAAATAATGTGGAATTATCACTCATAATCTCTCTTTAGAGCCCAAATTTAATGTTTTGGTACTTTCCAAATATTGGAAGTATCATAATAATTATAACAAAATTAATTATACAAAATAAAACAATACAATATCCAAAATAAGGCATTTTATATTATCTCCTATCCCCTTTTTTATGATTCAAACTATTAAATTCCAATTGAAAGTTAGAAGATGTCTTTCAAGAAAAATGAAATTTTATCATTTATTGAGCTACCAGTCTCACATCTATATTTATCCCTCAAAAGCACGCAATCCAAATTTAAAACAAATTCTGAAATTCCTCAAGTAGAAAAGATATTATAATCTAATAATTTGAGATAAACTAAATATTTTCAATAAAATCAATGGAAATTTGATTTAAGAGGGCCCACAGAGTTCAAATTGAAAAAAGATACCAAACATTATCTTTACTGAGCCAAAAAACTGAATTAAATCACATGATAGTAAATTGTTTTTCTCATCTACTCTTGAGCTTGAAAAACTTTAAGATGTATTTTTTAACAAATCCAGAATGGAAAATATCTTCCAATATGATTTATTTATTAATCTTTTGCTTTAATCTACGTCATTGGATAAATCCACTCATAATCTCACCAAAAAATAATATTTTTTTAAATTTTGGAACATTACAAGATTCCCCAAAACTGAGCTTTGAGATAAATATTATATGAATGTTTATATAAAATTGTTTTTAAGGATTTTTTAATTTTATTTTTGTTTCTTTTAAGTATATTATTTGACTTATTGGAATATTGATTATCAAATAGTTTTATAGATAAGGGTTTTTACACAAGAAGTTTATAAAAAATGATGATTGGTGAATGGAATTAAATTACCGATACATTGGCGCGAAGAAAGTAGATTAAGAACCACATTGTATGTATTAAACTTATAAATGAGTTTCAATCACCCCCTTATTGTTAGTTATTCCTCCTTTTTACAGTTCTTTTGGATGTATTTGTACCAATAGCATCATTTCTTATAGGAAGATGAAATTTCCATAGAGTTTTTCCAAAATAAGAGATGACTAAATGGATTTTGATATTGATCTGGGATTTATTAGAATTTTAAATAATGTCATTAAGTTATATAATATTTATGAGGCGCATTTCATTTTTAAGAGTTTCTCTTTAGTTTAGAAGGCTAAGAAAATGAGTTTCTAGCAAGTTCATTTCCTATCAGACATATTCAATTTATTTTAACTTGAAATAAAGTGGTTAATAGATTCTTTGTAATGATTTATTTCCATTTTTTACTCCTTTTATTTCAAGTTTTTTTTCTTATCTTATATATAAAACTAAATTATTTTTTAAAATAATTATTTTATTCCAGATTAAATTTTTAAGAATAGTTTGATAGCTTTATTAACTTCATCAATTGAAACTTTTATTTGAGGTCCTTGGATTATTTTTCTTATAATTCAAATTTTATTTATTTTATTACAATTATATATGAGGCTTAGTTTAAAATAAGTCATTTAAAACATGTAGTTTCTTTGGTTCTTTTCTAGATGAAATTTATTCCTTAATGTGTATTTTGTTGATTTAATTTTATTAATTTAATAATTTTTTGGAATTATTTTGATTTTTTAAATATTAATTAGAATTAATTCAAATAAAATCTTTCAATTTAATATTTGAATATACATATTCTGTTACTTATATTTTAATTTAAAGAAATTGTGTGTTTTATTGTTCAATTTAGATGCGTAATCTCTTCTTAATTTAGCTCAATATATGAATTTTCAATGGAACCAAATATTATGTTTGAAAAAAAATTCCAAAAAAAAAATTCAAGGTTTACTTAAACCCACTTATCTCCTTTTTCATTGCACAATTAAATTAAAAGATGATTTGAATTTTGTAAAATAAGAATATATGTTGAAATTAATAATTTTAAATAATTATAAAAAGGATAAATAATATAAAAAGAACATCCTGGTTTTTTTAATTTTACCTTACTTTATTTAATTTAATTTTTTTTGAATAAAATCTTAAAAAACTAGAATATTTCAATGAAATTAATAAGTTAATGAATAATTATCCTAACATATATTAAAATTATTCTATCATACAAATACCAATTCCTTATACTAATTATTTAAGAGGAAGTTTTTTTGGGAGTTTTGAAGATCTTAATTTCCATTTTCAACTCCTAGTAATCTCAAATTCTTTCATTTTTTGAATTTCTTAGTTAATTTTAAACTGAATAAATAATGTTCCTAAACAAATTTGCAATCGGATTAAATTCAGGATAGTTTTTTTTTTAATTATTTCTAATTTTATTACTTCTAAATTAAAAAATATTTAAATTATTATTTATTTAATTTGAAATTTTGAAGCTTTTGAATAAATTTAATTTAATTCTACTATATTATTAGAATTCTAATTTTATTTATCTTTTTGAGTTTATCATAACTTTTATTTCTTTTAATTATGATTTTTATTTAATTTAATCATTTCTTTTAAAAAAATAAAATAGAAATTCAAATTTATTATTATTATGATTTTTCATTTTTTCAAAAATAAAATTAATAATTAATTTTTTTTGATTCTTTTTTATTAACTAATTCAATTTTAATTGTTATTTGTCGTAATTATTTATTATTATTATGATTATATTATTTTAATTTTATGGAAGTCAAATTAATATTTATTTATATTGAATACCCAAATTTTATTCAAATTTCTTATTTTTTTCATATTTAAATAATTTTAAATTCATCCTCTTACTTAGTTTGTGTTTCTTGAAAGGAAAAGTAAGATTTTAGTTAAGATTTTGGTTTTAAATCTATAGTCATTTACAATTTACAAATACTTTTTTTTGGGTGCTGGTAAAAGCACATTAGCTTTTAGTCAAGACACGTAAGCACTTATGTGTTTTTACCAATTTATTTCCAAAAGGCATAAGCTACCTATTGTTCAAAAAAGATACTCAGGCTTAGTTTTGAGGATTTTTTTAATTTTTTTTGCCATATTTTTTCCAGCATGTGATGTCAATATCCCCAAATGTTTTTACCAAAGTTCTCCAAAGTGGCCAATTTATTGAAAAATTCATTGAAAATATTCTCACTTATGAAGCTCCATATGTTTTTTAAAAAAATTAATGGAAGAATATTAAGAATAAAAAAAAGAAGCCCATATTCTTGGGAATTTGTTTGTGTGGGACAATTGTAGGCCCCAAAAGTGGTTTTTTATGTTTTTTTGCTCATGTTTGTAAGTAAATTTGAAATGCCATTTTTGTAATAAAAAATTTTATTTGTGGAATCAACAATGACATTAAAAATTCCAAGAATGGCATTAGATGTTCCATAAATGGAATCATCAATGCCATAAATAGCATTAACAGTGCCATAAATGGCATCAAAAATGAAATGAATGGGTTTTTTCTCAATACAGATTTTTTAACTTAAATTTAATTTAAAAACACCCCTTATGCGCTTTTACCAAAATTCTTATTTGGGTTCACCAAAGCCCTTTTTTCCATAAATTCATTTTAAAAGAATTATAATTTTATTTCTTCAATTGAAACTTATTTAATCTCAATGAAAATCTCCTTTTTTTTCTTTTTCAATAATATTAAAGTTAATCATTGAGATTATTCATCAATTCATTTTCTCACTTAATTGAAATAATAATTACTTTATTTATCATTCAAAACCTATATTTATTTATTTTGATAAATGAACCCTTCTTAAATATTTTCAGCTTGAAATGATCCCTATACATTAATGACTCATTTATACTTGTTTCTTTTTTCTGGATGGAATCTCTTCAATGTATAGAAACTTTAAGATTATGTATATCCTTAAAGTTTTATTTTTCAATTAAACATGAAATTCTTCTAATTTAAAAAAACAATCATTCAATTCAATTATTATTCTTTTCAATAGGAATTATTAAGGTATCATTTGATTTATCAAAACTTTTCCTTTGGAGAAATTCCAAATATTTATTCTTTTTTAAATAATAAATTGTTAACATGGTTATCACTAAAATATTTCAACAAAGATTAAAGTCTTGAAGTCAAACAACATTTCCTTTTTTACCATAATAAGTTCTTTTTAATCTCAAACAAATTTAAATGTAAAGATAACAAATCAACATACTAAGCTAATATTAAAAGGAAATAAAAAACAATATAATTTCAAAAAATTCTTTATGTTTTTAAATAAAAACTTAAAAAGCTTTAAAATCAAATTAGAAAAATAAGGTGGGTTTTTTTCCACCATGAAAATTCATGGTAGGATAATATTTTTTTGCTAATTATTGGATTTTTTGATTATTTTGAGTTGGTCAAGCTAAGAATTAGTATTCAAGTGAATATTTATTTATTTATGGAAATATTTATGTACCAAATTTATTTTATAAGAGACCTAATTAGAACAATTAATATCACCTTTTCATTCTAAATTGTTTTATAATATTTAAATTACTTAAGATTATGAGCTTTTTTTTATTATATAGATTATAGATTTTCTTAATTTTTTTGATTTTAGTAATAATGATTAATTAGATTATGATGATAAATTGATTTCTAATTAACTTTTGAGTAATTTTTGAATTTGAATATGTGATTCAACTTTGAAAACTAATCAAAAAGGAAATATTTTTGTTTATCAAAAGAAAAAAGAGTTATTTTTAATTATTTTTAAAAAATAAATCAAATCTAAGGATTAAATTTAGATTTATTAGCTCTAGAGCTGCTAAGACTTGTTATTGATAATTCAAGAAAAAAAACTATATAGATCTTTTGATTTATTTTTAATTATTAGATAATGATAAGTTATTGATAAACTAATTAAAAGTGTAGTTTATCTATCTATATTTTTTTACTCCTAAATATAATTAACCAATCATCAAATAATCAAAAAATATTAATATATCAATATTAATTTTCTCATTTATTTTGATTTTTAAAAACGAGAAAGAAATTATTAATAATTTATTTGTTGATTTTAGTTAAAAGTGATCATCTTCTGTTTCCTTTCCACTGGTCATAGCTGTTTACTGTAAGTACTAAGTAGTACTAAATTCTAAGTACTCGGAGCTTAATCACTACAATATACATACAGTTCTGTACTGTAAATACCAGGGGTGGCTCCCCAGTTACTCCAATGGGTATTTACTAACCCGTTGTGGGACCCTTTGGTTGGGGCCAAAGCAATTCATACTGAGTTGCCACCTTCCCAAGTATGTACCCCGACCAGAATGCAACATTGATCACCATATAACCTTTGGGTACCAATCCGCAACTCTCATAGTTATCCCCCCCTTTACTCAGTTTCATTTTAACTCATTCTCATTTCTTTATGATATCTGCTCAATTATTTTATCCTTACAATCACAATTTGTATTTTTGTCTCAGCTCACCTTCTTAGAGCTTCCAACAAATCAAACATAAGCTTTCATCTACTAACTCTCATAGCAGTCCACCTTCATTTTCTTAGAGTTCCATTTCAGCTAATTGTTATAGTTCCAGATTCACCCAGATCCATAAATCTCTACCATAAACAAATGCAAAGATACCCCAAACACTCATCAAATATCAGATCTGACCTCTGAATCCTACCTTCCCAGATCTAACAAACTGGAAATTACTATTTTACCCAAAACTCCAACACATTCTCAAATGAGCTATAAGGACTACCTCTTGGTGCACAAATGAAGCCACTTACCGTTATTGAAGACTATTTTGGGGCTTCCTACCTCAACTTTGGCTGTTCACTTGCATTAGACACAAAACTCCATTTCATCCTGACTTATAACACTACAAATTACCAATTTTATTCAGCTTACATTATGCCTCAAGATAATGAATATGACAATTAGGAATACAATTTCAGTAAAGATAATATTCACTTCCATGGTTATGAAACAGCACGTTTATCTCCAAAGGGCCCAAAACAATTCAGTCATTTTCAATCAGGGGCTTATGAGTATTACTGTCACAGTGGCTTTTCTAAGTGGAGAGGGCCTGGCACTCAGTACACTGTGACTCACTTATGGAGGGCTCAAGTGAGATAAGATGAAGAGTACACTTGAAAGTGTAATGATAATGAGATTTCTAATAAAAGGGATATAAGAAAAGAAGAAGAAAAAGAATAAGGGTAAATAATAAAAGAGCCAACCACAAAAAAGTCCAAGTCTACTGTTTCAACCTGTCAGAAAGACACAGAGGGGTTAATAAGGACATTGCCACCACAACTCTACTGAACAGGTGAGGAAATGCAAAGACCAACTTAATACCAATAAATAAGATATGCCATAAATAATAATAAGATTTGATATTAAATAATAAATAAAAATATATTAATTAACTGGGGAAAAATCCCCAGGGGGAGAAAGATGGCTGGTATATGTGAGAATCCACCAGCACTGATCCAAAGAGTGAGTTTTCTTGACATGAATCATTAATTCAATTGATTTTGATAATACATCCCCTGTATGAATGTACAGGATCTGTACAAGAGGTGTGGTGGAGTTGAGTGATCATACAGCTTCATACTGGTTTATCCAAAACTGTATTTGGAAAATTCAGCCTGTAAAAGTGGTTACAGGCTGTCTTGATAAACCAGACTTTATTGAGTGCTTCAAAAGACAATTTTCTGAAACTGAATGCTCATACACACAATTATTTCTTGTTTTCTTGGTTTGAGTGGCTTTAAGGTTGAATAACCTTACCCCTTATAGTGGTTGTGACAGTATCCCCCTCTTGAAACTGGTCGGCTCCCAGACGCCATAATAGCATTCCACTTTTGAGTGTCATACCCATATCCTCAAATTTCTTTATAAAATCTTTAAATTTTAATTTTCATTCATCTTTTTCATTGTCCTAAAACTCCTCTTCCTTCATTCTTTTTTAATTATTTTCTTCCCATTAATAATTTTCCCCTTTGATTTAGTAAGTCATTTCACTTTTGTCTTGAGTCTTTTTATATTCAAATTGATTTTTTTTTCTTTGCCCTTGGGGTGTATGTTAAAATAAAGGCTGCCATGTTCCTCAGCTCAAAGCTTGATGAAAAATGGTTACATGAATGTATCAGCTTGCAAGAATTGGTCATAATTTTCTTCTGAGGCCTTTTCTTACATCAATCCATAATTATGCATATCTTGAAGGCCTGATAATGGGGCCTCTTGTCCCCAGAAGCTTGAAAAACAGGCCCAAATGTCCTTATGGTTATTTTTTGTTCATGCCTCTTCTATGGAATATCTGGAATAAGTGGCCTTTTGAGGTCCCTGCAGTCCATGGTCCATAGCACACAGCCCACAGTCCATAATTCAAGGTCTGTAATATATGGCCTATGGTCCACAGTCCGTGGGAGTTATAAAAGTCCCCCTGGGCCCAAATTTTCTGGGGTTCCAGAGGGTCCATAGGACCAAAATGGGCCAGTTTTTCCCAAAAGGCCTGGACTAATTGAGAGTGGCTGTAAGGTTTGTCTATGAAACTCTTGATAATAGTAGCAATTATCAACAGTACTATGACTGTTCTCAGTAGAAAATATAATATAATTAAATACTATAGCAACAAATTGGTCTATAGTTATTATTGAATGATTTAATAATAAATAAATCTTAATAATTATAATGAATTATACTTATTCTATAATTATTTTAGTAACTGACATGTATAATAATAAGAAGCATAAACCTTGTAATGATACAATTATATGTGTAAAATATTAATATTCAACCACTTCTAAATAATATAAAGATTATGAATGAAAGAAATATGGCAAACTGTGTAGAGATATTTCTTATAAGAAGATTCTATATAAAAAACTAATACTAGATAAAAAAGATATAGAATTTTAGAGAAAGCTTACTTATAATATTAACTTGTTGCAAAAAGTCAAACAAAACATCTATAGTATTAAAGAATGTTTAAAATTTAAAAGCAAACCAAAAATGTATATTTTAAAAGATAAAAACCAGTGTTTTAAGATAAAATAAGATTTAAGAGTTTTGTAGAGGAATTTGTGTATTTTGAAAGATATTCAATACAAGAATTTTCTAAGTAAAAGGTAATATTGGTGATTACAACAATAATCTGAATTCTATTATTTCACTTCTTTTATATTTTTTCATAAATCATAAAATTCTCAAGAAATAATTTTAATAATAAGATTTCATATTTCATAAACCTTTACCTGTTTAAATGTCTAATATTGATTGGAATCATGATTTTTTATTGGAAAAACAGTGATCTAAAGGCTCTTTTTATGCCTTCAGAGCATCTCTCATTATTAATAATGGATGAAGAGGTTGTTCTCAGGTAAAAACTCAAAAAACATGCTTAAAAATAAGATTCTTAATTTAAGGTAGCTTATTTTTCATTTGAATTTAAAGTTACCAGTGTTATTCTTAACTCCAAGTAATATTAATCCTCTTTTGGATTAATAATTCTCACTTTAAATATATAATATCCTTTTTATATCAAGTTCCTCACATAAGAAGCTTAAAAGTAAAGCCTCAAGCTGAAATCTCTTAAACTGAATTTTTATAAATTTTCAAAGAAATCTTAATTTTCAGTAATAATAATTAAAAGGGTTAATGTCAAAGATAATCACAAGTTAATCCTGTTTAAAATGATACTTAAAATTTAATTTATACACAGATAACATTAAATTGTAATTTGTGCAAAATTTTCAATAAAATACATTGAAAATTGAATTTTTAATGAATTGTTTAAGTTATTACTATTTTTCACTCAAAATAAAAATAAACACCAAACCTTAACTTTTGATACGATTTTAATGACTATAGCTTTAAAATTGGAGCTTATTTGAGCTTTGAAAGCTCTTAAAACCTTTTTTCCAAGCCTGCATATAGCTATTTGCCATTTGGCAACTGGAACTTCCTGTCTAAATTGGGATAAAACCTGTTTAAACTTTGATGTTAAATCAATGTCTAATATTAAAGTTTAAGAGAGGTTTAAAATCCTCCAATACAGGTAGAAAGCCTTAATATATTCCTTGAAGATCCCAAAAGCTGGGTACCCTGGCTCTATTTCATATCTTTCCTTTGTCCCACCTTTCTGCATTGTTTTTTCCCTTTTATTTATGTAAAGCCATACTATGGCCTTAAATACATTTGAATTGAGCTCACACAGGATTGAAATCCTGTATGGCAAAACCTTAGTCAATTCAGTAAACATACACCACACCTCAATTTTAAGTAAAATTTTGGTAAGTTTGCATAAACCTTATGCAACTTTAAACTTAAGCATATTTAATCTTAAATTTAAGAATTTTAAAAAGATGTTAAAAAAGCTGAAATTATACAGTGAGTCTCTTAAATCTTCTAATAAAATAAGAAATATCCATTTTTGGGTATACCCTAGGTCATTTTTGGTGTAGAACAGTGAGATGGATGCGTTAGTATATGTTAAACAGGTGAAGGGAAAAAAAAGCTGGGTCTGGCGACTCTGTAAGTCATCATATGGCACTAAGAAGGCCCCAAGCATGTGGAAGGCAAAACTTACAGCAACCTTGAGCAATCTCAGATTAGCAAGTGCACAATCAGACAAGTCTCTGTTTGTTAACAGTGATGAAACTCTTCTCCTCCACATCCTTGTTGATTATAGATTTATCATCAGCTATTTAGAAAATGCTATTGTTGCTTTGCTCAATAATTTAAACCAAATTCTAAAGTTGAAATACAAGAAGAGGCCTATGCAAAACTTAGGCTATAATATAAATTGCTGCAACAATGAACTTGCAATTAATCAAACAGATTTGATTTTTAAGCTTCTCAGACAGTTTGGAATGGAGGATTGTAAGTCATTCAAGACCCCTTGTAATGGGAATTTCCTTAATGAAATAGGATTCAGTTTATTGGATGATGTTCTCAAAGTAACTCCATTTCAACAGGCCATTGGAAGCCTTAACTATCTAGCTCACCATACTCGACCAGAGGTACTTTTCACAGTAAATAAGCTTTCCAAATACTTAATTAAGCCAAACCAATGTCACTGTAATACTCTGAAACACCTGTTTCACTATATGAATGGAACAAAGAATAAGTGTTTAGTCTACAAAAAACAATCAATCAATGAAGAATTGACCGGATGGGAAAATGCAGACTATGAAAATGACAAGGAAGAGAGAAAGTCAATCACAGGATATGTCATTTTAGGATTCAGTAATCCAATATACTGGCTGAGTAAGAAGCGGTTGGTGGTAGCTCAGTCCACCACTGAAGCTGAATACGTCGCAATGAACATCTGTTCAAAACAGCTATGGTGGCTCACCTTTGTGTTCAATGACTTAGGCCATGCTCCACCCCAACCCATTCTATTTAATGACAACTCAGGAGCAGTGACCAAATAAAAAGAAGCATCACTCAATGCCAACACAAAGTATATAGAGGTAAGGTATCAATACATTTGTGATTGTGTAATGAAGAAGTTAATTAAGGTGGTTCAAGTCTCAACTAATGATATGATAGCTGATGTGTTGACAAAGCCACTTGGAGTGGTAAAATCACAAGAAGTATACAAACAATTACACCTTGAAGATCCTGGAGGAGTGTTGAAAGTTGAAGAGAATCATCTTGGCTAGATATGAACTGTACTAATCTGTGATATCACTCTCTGAGTGATACTTTTAGACTAAATATAGACAATAAATATTAGACTCAACCATATAACTGATGAGGTATTTAATGAGAACAACTAATCATTGGATCTGTCAATGATATAAATAAAGCCCATGTATTGACTTCACAAGTCATGAAGTACAATAAAGCTGTCATATGTTCTTATAGCTATCTGCTTATCTCTATTACACTAATACTTGTAAATTTGGTTCTGGAGGAGTATAGGCATGGTAGAGCTGATTTGTTCTTTAGCCAGCTTAACCAACTAAGGTTGACTCATTGATTCAGAGTACTAGGCGTAATAGGTGTATCAAGCTATTTAGTTGATTATTAGAATTACATATATAGACTTATTCCTATAGGTATATATCCTTATATATTTGATTTTAATAACTGCAATACTTTACTTACTGTTTGTTTTTGGTATAATTAACTACTGGTTGTCTAATTATCATAGCAATTATAATCTTGATGAACAACAACTCATTGCACAGGCTTCATATGCAATTCTGACTGAAATGACTCTTCTGCTTTCATAACTCTGGAAATGAGTTCCAAGCTGACTGAACTCACTGAATATTCACCTTATGTGCTGCCACCATCTCTCCTTTGGGGTTCTGGCATCTTCAGTCAATTGGGATCAGGTGTTTTTGATCCTACTCAAGTTTATAATGGCTACAAGGCAGTTGAAGGTTTGAATACTTCTTCTACTGAGTTCTTTAAGAAGGGAAAGAGGTGTTTTCAAAACTTTAATCCCAGATTTTGAAAGTTACATAATTGCTTTTGTGGAAAGAAGCCATTTGAATATCCTGGAATTCCACTTTCAAATGTCAGAAAATACTTGTGGATTAAGCAGGATGCGCCTTTTGGGAAAGAGTTTCCAGTCTCTGAGGCCCTCAACCCTGATGGTACTTCAGGTTATTCCTACTTTAAGTTCTGTGGTTTTCTTTATTTGGCTTGATACTGATGGTTTGATTTAGTGTCTGGATACAGGCAGAGGGCCCATTCCCACTGGTGGTAGGCCAATTTACTCCATTGAAGAGTTCCCAATTTCTAGAACAAAAAATCAAATTATGGTGAAGATAATAATAAGAATAGCTGATTCATCAACCAATTCAGATACTTAAGGAAGTGGTTATCTGTATTGTGAAGAAGTTTAGGTGGTAAATAAATCCATTGGCCATCTCTCAAGTGCTTCCCCTACTCAAACCCCTGTCAAGAAATTTCACATCCAAATTATTCCCAGAACTCCAAGAAGCTTTAAAGCTGTTCTTTCAACCATTCCATCTTCCATTCCTCCTCCTTCACCCAATTCATCTACTACTGGGCCTGCCCTAGCTTCCCCAATGTGGTCCTTCGCCATTCTAAATCCAAGACAATAACTGGTCCTTACCTCCCAATAATGTCAACAAGAAGCCTGTACCAGTAGAAGAATAGAAAATGCTCACCTTTACCATTCTCAGCCACTTGAGTGTTTGAAAGAGGGGAGTGTTGGCCCATCAGGATTACCAGACATGGTCCAACTGTGGTTAATGAAGGTCAAGATACTGTGGCCAGATTTTTAAGCAGGGTTGATAGAAATAGTAGAGAGGTAATAATTTATTCTAATTGAAGAATTATTCCTGGTACTTCTTCTGAGGAGATGGCTGCTAAGTTTTTCTTGTATTAAGATGAGCTGAAAAATTATTACCAGAGATATTTTCATTACTTGGGTAGAGATAACTAGTTTGTTGGCTTTTCTTTTTTTGGTTTGTCTTTTATCCCCACTCTTATTGATACAAGAATGATAATGGAACCTCCAAACACATCATATGGGAGAAGATGCTGCTTCCTTGATAAAGAAATAAAATAAAAAATAATTGTACAAGTAAAAAAATAAAGAAATTCAAATAATAAAGAGAAAAGTAGTGTAAATAAAAGATAAATAAAAAACTCCTGAGGATTGTTCTTCTTGTGGTGAGTTGCTTGATTTTGGCCAAAAATTTCCTGAAAAGATATACTCAAGCATTTGTTTCTCACACAGTGGCCAAGGTGTTGTTTTACAGGTAGAGACCCTCAGATATGCATACCAGGAGATTGAGCTTACTTTCATAACTTCCAGGCCCCAACAAGAACCATAAAAATAAAGAAAACCTTTTTCATAAGATAGCTTGATTTGATTAATGTCTTGAAGAATTATTATTGTCATGATATAAACATGAAGTAAGAAAAGAAAATAATCTGAACATATCTTGATTGAAGGTCCAAATTTGAGGGTGTTGATGCTTCAAGGCCTTTTGAATCTGTCCAAAGGATTTTAAAGTGCTCATAAAGTGGCCAAGCTGATTCTTACAACAAATCTTGGTACAATACCCCCTTAAATGTGTATTCCAGGAGAGGAACTTCCTTTTGTAAAATCCAATCCCCACAAAGCACCATAAAATAAAACTCTCCAGGTATTTGTGCCAGGCTTGTCAGGTTAAAAATAATTGAAGTCCTTGACAAGGTCTGGTGAGTTTTTAAGGCTGGAAGCTTCCTCCAAAGTGGTTCTTTCTGAGTCTTGATTGAATTCTTTCCACTCTACAAGATACAATAAATTACCTTTTTTTATTTTTGAGTCCAGAACCTGAGCCAATTCCCATTTTTTTCTCCTTGGCTAGAACTGGTGGTGGTGGCAAGTGATTTTTCTTTGGGATAGCTGATTCCTTGACTGGTTCCAACCAGGAAACATGGAAAACAGGGTGAACTGACTTCCATTGTAAGGTCAACTTGAGGTGATATGCATGACTTCCAATCTTCTTCAATAGTTCCAAGGGTCCCAACCATCTTCCTGAGAGCTTTGTCGTGGGTCTTGTAGCGCTGATACTCTTTGAGGCTAGCCACACTTTGTCCTCAGGTTGGAAATCAGGAGAAATTACCATATTTCTATCTCCATAATTTTTAAAACACTTTATTTCTGACTGTATTTCTTTTTTTACAGCTTGCTGTTCTAATTGGAGTTTTTTTATAGATTTCCAGCAGGTGTGTCTTGAGAAATATGGGCTGGGATAAAGCTGGGAATTCTTCCATAAATGGTGAATAAAGGTGATTGTTTTGTTAATAGATTTTATTCATTATTGTAGGAAAATTAGGCCAGAGGGAGCCAGGTGTGCCAGTCATCTTGATGGTAACTGACATAAATCCAAATATATTGTTCTATAACCTGATTTTTCCTCTCTGTCTATCAATCTGTTTCAGGGTGAAAGGCAGTTTTAAGAGCTCTTGATATCCTGAGTGGCTAACATAAATTGGTCCAGAATGATGGAACAAATAAGGAACCTCTATCACAAACTATACTGACTGGCAGGACATGTTTGGAAAATACATGAATGATGGATATTTTATCCAATTCCAATTAATTGATTCTTGCATAAGCTTGTATGGATATCTCCATTTTTGAAAATCTGTCCACAACCAATAGAATTGAGTAAAAGTTGTTGGAAAGGGGCAATTGAGTGACGAAGTCCATTGATAAGTAGTTCCAAGGACCAGATGGAATTGAAGAGGCTTGATTAATCCAATCTTCTTATGGTTAATGCTCTTGTTTGTTGAACATTTCTGACATGAGGACATATAGTCCTTGATGATTTGATTCATGCAAGCCCAATAAAAATGCCTCTTGATGAGCTTGAGGGTCTTCTCCTGGCCAGTATCACCAGCCAATGGTGAGTCATGATGCTTTTGAAGAATTTTCAATTTAATTTAACCATTGCTTTGAATTACCACTCTATCTTTGAATAATAACAACTTGGCTTGAGGTTCAAGAGAATAATCTGGAATTGATTCACTTCTTGCTCATTGTTTGAGTAGTTCTTCATAGTCTTTATCTTGCCATACTTATTTCTAAATTTGATCCACTAACTCTGAGAAAACTTGAACCTTAATTGAGAAGAATATTTATTCTTGAATTTCATCTTGCTTGAGAACTTGATAAAAACTTTGAGTATTATTTCTGATGAAGTCCACCCCCCTCTCTGGGTAAATGTTCTCCAAATGTAACAAAGTGTAAGATGTGACTATGAAACTGATGATAATATTACTATTAATCAACAGTACTATGTCTGTTCTTATGAAATATAATAATAAAAATTATTATAACCACAATTAAATAATTATAAAATTATTTCTTTCACGTGTTATACACTACTAGTGATTATAACAGTGAGCAGTAATTGTCTACAAGAATCAATTACAAGAAGAATTTAATAATAAAAACTTCTTTTATTAAAATAATAAAATTATTTTAATATATAATTATCTTTTACAAGAATAATTATAAAGATAATTCTTGAAGAAAACTATTACTAGAGAAAAACTTTAAGAATTAAAGATAAATGACTCACTAATACTCCAAAGAACTTATTGATAGATAAGAGTAGAGAAATTTGACGTGGAATTGTGGATTTAAGGGATCAAAAGGATTTATAACAGTATTACAACAATATATAGTTGGATTCTTTGATTTCACGTCTTTCTGATTGATTCTGAAAGATTAAAAACACTTAAGAATAGCTGTAACTAATACTTACTTGTTGGTAATAATGATTTAATAAATTTATAAGATGATTCTTGGAAAAAAACAGCAAGAGGAGGCCTCTTTTAAGTCAACAACAGCTCACAGAGGCGTGCCATGGAGCAAACTGAAAAACCAGTGAGTGAGAAAATAATAAACCTTTTTGGATTATTGATTGCATCATCAGTTGTCACGTAAGATTATCATAATTACTTAATTGATGCTTTTACGTGACTACCAACCCCAATATGGTTAAGAATAAAAGGAGTAACACTTGTAAATCTTCTTTTATTCTAAAATAATCATTGATTTCTCAAAGTTATCAATGTTATTGCCAATTTCATCACAGGTTGTAATTACTGTGAATTTTTGAAGATTCAGTGTTTCACGTAGAATAACCAAAAATGGACTGTAAGTAAAACTTTTAATTTTACTAGTAAAACTGTAATTATTTTTGGTTTTACCATAGATAATACAGTTCTCCTTTAGTCCTGAAAGTTTCAGAAGGATTCATTAAGAATTGTATTTTTAATGAATTTTTGAAGTTTTTACCTTATTTCTACGTAGAATTGCAAATAGCAGTGTTTTGCTGGTTGCTATGAGGTAAATCAATGAATATGGGTCCCAAAAGGGTTTTAATTACTCTTTTGGGGTTTATCCATGGAAAGTCATTAGTAATTGACATGGTTACAGGAGTGTAAGTAGCTCATTACCTCCTTGGCACGTCAAAATAGCAGGTTATTTGCTATTTTCTGGTGTTTTACAGTAGTTGTAACTTGGTGACCAAGTTCCCAAAGAGTTTTAGTTTACCAATTAGGCCAAGATGAGCCATGGATCCATGCTCTGGAGCTATCCACGCCTCTGAGGCCTCAGAAGTTGGGTACCCTGGCTCTCTTTGATGTCTTTTGTCCCCCTTGCCTATTTTTTACGTCAAAATAGTAATTTAAGCTTAAAGTGAGATATCCACTATGGGTGTACCAAAAGTCCATGTAAGAATACCATGATATTAAGTGCTCAAAACATGCATAACACTATTCTTAGTGTATATGTAACATGGGATTTCTCACTTTCCCATTATTTTGGCTAAAAATCAAGAAAAACAAAAATTTTCACGGATCTTTTATGTGGTATTGAAGTATTTTCCATTTTACCACCTCAAATACTTAAATTGAGCTTATTCACTCTATGGGACTACCCTAGGTGAATTTTTGTGTAGAATCCAAATCTGGTCTTAAATCCATGGATTTACTTACTCAATAAAAAGTTATTCATCTTTTCTGAAATTGAAAATGATGAATTTTGGATATATGCATTACTTATGAGTTGTGCATAATTCAAAATTTCTTTTTAAGATAATTGTGGCCTATTTGGGTATGTAAAATATACCTCAAGGCTCACATTCCCTCCCACCAAAAAATAAAATTGTACCACAATTCTATTAGTGATAAAAGAATAAGGCCCCAAAGGGGGTTAATGTCCACTGTCCAACCTCTCCACATTACTCAGATCAAGTAATTTAAAGCACATTTATAGACATATTCAGGCTTGTGGCCTTCTTTCATGTCTAAATCTTCTCAAGAGTTTATCTGAGTCAGGTATTTCTGATTCTGCCATCCATTCATCTTCATGTACTGGATTTCTATATCTGAAAAGATATTCTCTTTGATTTTTACCCCTAAGTCTCCTTTCTTTAATGACTTTCTTTATCTTTTTGTCTTCATTCTGTTCCACAGGTGGTACAGTTAAAGGAGTTGGGTTCCTTAAAGGAAACAATTCTTTATCAGCTGGTTGATAAGGCTTTATCAAGCTAACTGGAAATGTGGGGTGTTTATTTTCCAATTCACCACTCAATTCCACTTGAACTGCATTGGTTCCATGTAAGGCAACAATAACAAAAGGTCCTACATAAGAATCTTCAAATTTCTTTGGGCCTTTGATATTATTAAAATTCAAGGTTGAAACTAAAACTAAGTCCCCTACTTTGAAGTCTGGTACTTTATGACTCTTGTCCCACTTCTGTTTTGCATAATCAAAAGCATCATCCATACTTTGTTTTGCATGATGCTTTACTTTATCAAGCATTATCTTGAAGCTGGAAGCTGTAGGATGAATGTCAATCAAGTCTTTCCTCAGTGTGTCTGTTGGGAGTCTTGGCTTCCATCCTTTCTCTAACATAGCAGGAGTTTGTCCTGTGGAAGAATGGACTGATGTCTTGTATGCCAATTCTAATGCATGTCAGGCTGAGTCTATGATAAAGGTGTATATGAGTATTTATAAGCTTTAACTATGACTGTGACACGGTAAGAATGGTTTTAAAAGATGATAAGATTGATAATAAATGATTTAATTTAAGATTTAAAGGGCTTTACTATAGAGATATAGTGGTGGTGAGCGCTGTTGAAAGCCCTGGGTGCAGCTTTACCTGTTGGATTACAATAATAAAGACTACAATACTTTAAATTAAGAGTATACCTGATTATTTAACCAAGAGTAAAACTGTTTTTGACAGTTTACTACGTAGGTTATTCAAGAGCAGGATGAGGAAAGGGTTTTGGCAGTGAAAAGCCCTCCTTTTATCCTGAAATTGAGGTGGAAAGGTTATTAGACCTTTTCACGTAGAGGAAGTGAAGATTTTTCACTCCTCATGACAGGCTTGTGGTTTGCAAACAACCTGTATACCCTGTATTGGGCTCAGATGTGGTTTTGAAACCACATCTGGGCAGTTTTCACCAATACAGGGTGAAAATTTTCATCTGGGGACCTCACAGCCTGATTCTGATGTGTATGACGCGTAGAATGCTGTACAGAAACTGTATGGGACCCCAGTATTGACTGATATATGAGGTATTGAAGTAAAAACATGCTTCTTCGTCTATTTGACACCTCATATTCATGGTTATAGGGTATTATCCCATGGTAAGGCTGTATATGACAGCAGGTGGGATTTTTACCTTAAAATTGCCATAACTCTGTCAGTTTTTGAGATATCAAGCTCAAAGTTGGTTCATTGAATATCCCTGTATGGGCTCTATACAATGGTACCCAACTTGACATGGTTATCATTAAATATGGCAAAGTTATCCCATGTACAAGTGTTTTTATACATTGGCGTGTTTTGAGCAAAAAGCTGTATTAAGCTTGTTTGGCCAATAACTTCTGTTCTAGTTGAGGTATGGGGAAATGGATGGAACCATCAGATAGCCCTGATTGTGCTCTTTCCAAAAAGACCCCACTTTAAGTATCTCACACTAAAACTGTAAAAGTTAGATGAGAGGTGAATGTTTTGTTCACCCTTATTTGGTCTGAATTTGACCATAACTCAAGTAATACTGGTGCTAGCTCAGTTTGGCTAGTACCATTGGATAGCCCTGGCTTAGAGCTTCATTTTGAATACCCATTTGATGGGGTTAAGCCTCTCCTTCTAGATTTTAGATGAGAGGTGAAAATTAAGGTTTATGCTCAGCAATAACTTTGAGCAGGAATAACTTTGTTATTTCTTGTCCTATGGTGATGGGACTTATATTTTCAGGAATAGGTGAGTTTCCCCTTTCGTTTGATACCTTTTGAGCTAATTTGGCTCAGTTCCATGTTTTGGTGGTATTTTGGCTATACCATTGGTTTATGGTATTTTGGCTGTCATGCTTGTGCTCTGGTTTTGAGTCACAGGCTGACATACCCTCCCTCTAAAAAAGGCTCATCATTGATGAGACTGTTCAGTCCTCCTAGAGGCTCTGAATCTCCTTAAATGAAGGTTCCCATCTGGTATGGCATCCTCTGCCAACCATTTGTCTTTGTCAGCTGTCTGGTTCTTGAATCTGACTAGATATTGTCTCTGATCCTTCCCATTAAGTCTGATTTTTCTGGCCCTGATGATTTTACTCACAGGTCCAGGAGAGTCTTCTACTTCCACTATTTCTGGTGGAGTAATGTTTTTCTTCCTGGAGGGGAATTTATCCTCCTCTGTTTGGAAGTATGGTTTGACCAGGCTCACTGGAAAGACTGGGTGTTTCCTAGAGAACTCCTCAGTGAGCTTGACCTCCACTGCATTCCTCCCTATCAACTTAATGATAGTGAAGGGCCCTACAAATGAGTCTCTCATTTTCTTAGGTCCTTTGAGGTTGTTAAAGTTCAGTGTAGACACTAACACCTGGTCCCCTTCCTTGAAGTCAGGTTCCATATGTGACTTGTCCCACCTTTGCTTGTTGTACTCTTTGGCCTCAGCTATGCATTTGGCAGCAGTATCACAGGCTTTCTTCCACATATCATGGAAGTCTTTGGCTGTGGGGTGGATGGTCAGAAGATTTTTCTTCAAGTGATCCACAGGTAACAGGGGATTCCACCCTTTCTCTACCAGTGCAGGTGTTTTTCCTGTGGTAGAGTGCTGGCTTGTCTTATAAGCCAGTTGGACTGCTGGTAAGAGGGTGACCCAATCATGGGTATATCCCTCATGGTCCTTGTATTCCATGCCATAGGCACAGAACCTCCTGAGGATGTCCTCCATCGTTCGGATCATCCTCTCAGCTAGGCCATCTGTTTGTGGATGGTAAGCTGTGGAAAAAGCAAGCTTGGTGCCAAGCATGTCATATAAATTGGTCCAAAATTCAGATGTAAATTTTGGGTCCCTGTCACTAATTATGATCTTAGGGACTCCACAGGTGGATATGATGTTATTCCAAAATAACAGAGCAGTGTCCATGGCTGTGTCCTCTTTATGGCATGGTAGACATCTCATGCTCTTGCTGAACCTATCAACTATGATTAAGCAGGCATTGTAGTTTTCTTTGCCTCCTGGGACAAGTCCTGTGACCCAGTCCATGTTGATGGTTTCCCATGGGTGTTTGGGTTCTTCTATGTGTTGAAGCAACCCATATTTCTTCCCATGTTTTCTATTTGCCTTTTGGCATCTTTCACAAGTGTTGATGTATTCACTCAACTCTTGCTCCCACTTGGGCCACCAAGCTGTGCTTGCTACCCTCTCCTTAGTCCTGTCCTCACTCATGTGTCCCATGTAGGGGCAGTCATGGCATTCCTGCAGGATTAAAGAGATGTGGTCTCTGTCTATCACTGTGAGTGCACTGGTGTGCTTGTCTCTGTGATAAATCAGGCCATCTATAAGGAAGAATTTATTGTCCTTATAGGCCCTCAACCAGGGTTCCTCCAGCTGGGTTTCCAGTTCTGGGCTCCTGTATTTTTGCTGAAGGAGTTGGATTAGTATGCTACACTGTTTGTGTTTAGCATAAGATTTCAGTACTGCATTGAAGAATTCATTGTGCAGTTCTGAGGAACTTATCCCCAGTATGGGGGTTTCTGTCCCTTCTGAATCAGTGTTTCCACTGTCAAGGGTACCACTCCCTGGTGCCCATTCAGAGAATCTGAAGTTCTTCTTCCTATCTATTTCCATAAAATGGATAGGAATTTTTGCAGCAACTTCAGGGTCATAAGCTGGATTGCTTTTGACATTGTCCAGTGGCCATCTGCTAAGGCCATCTGCATTGGTATGGCTTTTACCTTCCTTGTATATGATGGTCATGTTCCCTCTATACTCCTGGATGGCTATTTGCCATCTCAGCATGTGTCTGTTAGTAGTCTTCATGTTTAGTAAAGACTTCAAGGCTGTGCAGTCTGTGTAGACTTCAAAGACTGCTCCCTCCAAATAGTAATGGAGTTTTTCTAGAGCCCAGACTAGACATAAACATTCTGTCTGGGTGGCCCCATACCTGGCTTCTGAATCTTTCAGCTGCCTGGAGATGTAACATATTACACCTTCTCTTGGTTCACCATCCACAATTTGTCTTTGGTGAAGGGCTGCTCCCAAGCCTTGGCTGCATGCTGCATCTATATATAACTTGAATGGTAGTTCAAAGTCAGGCAAGATGAGCACAGGTGCATTAGTGAGTTCATATTTGATCCTCTCATATGCATCCCTCCTTTCCTTGGTTATTTCAAAAACTACATCCTTTGAGCATAACTTGTATAAACTACTGGTTATGTGTGCAAAGTTCTTAATGTGGTTTCTATAGTAGCTAGCAAACCCAAGGAAAGATTGCATCTCTTTGATGTTCTTTGGTACTGGCTTTTGCAGTACTGCTGCTACTTTGTTCTGGTCAATTGCCAGACTAAGGCCTGAGACTTTGTGTCCTAGAGCTAGCAGCTCTTGTTGGCCAAAATTACACTTTTTAAGTGAAATTTTCAGATTGATGGGTGTGCATTTACTTAGCACTCTGTCTATGTATTTTACATGGTCTTCCCATGTCTCTGAGTATATAATGATATCATCAATGTATACTACCATCCAGCCTTCCATTATTTCTTCTTGAAATATGGTGTCCATCATCCTTTGGAAGTGGGCTGGTGCATTCTTGATGCCAAATGGAATCCTGGTGTACTCATATATGCCCATATGGCATATAATTCTGAGTAATTACATGGAGTTTGGTTTAACTCCATTTTGGTGGAAGCCCTTCATACAATCCATCTTGGTTATGTATTTGGCTTTGGCCAATTTATCCAAGGCATGAGGTATCCTTGGTATAGGATACCTGTCTGCTTTTGTGTAGTTGTTCAGGGCTCTGAAGTCTCCACAAAGTCTAGACTTGCCATCATGCCAGGTGATTAGGACAGGAGTGGTGATTTCCACTATTTCATTATGTCCAATCTTCCTAATGACATCCATGTCCAGGAGTTCATTGATATGTTTCTCAATCTCTTTCCTGGTCTCCAGACTTGCTGGGTAAGGAGGTCTCCTTAACATGGGTGGATAAGGCCTTTCTACATCCAGATATAGTTCTATATCATGGCCTTTGATCTTGCCTAATGGTTCTTCACCAATGGCAAATGCTGGTCTATTCTTCCTCAGCATCTTCAGTAAACTTAGTTTTTGTTTACTGGTGAGGGTAGTGCTAAACTGCCCCTCTCTGAATTCTTTCAGAAGTTCTTCCAGTGGGTCCTGAGAAGATATCTGGTATATATCAAGAGAAAATTTCTTTTCCTTGTTAGTACCAATGGTAATATGCCTATTTTTACTATTGTAAATATCTATGCCATACATCCTCTGGTAATCTGTTCCCAGTAAAAACCCTTGGATATGGGCATCTTCAAGCACTACAAACTCTGGGTTGAGTCTGATATTACCTTTTCTGTGGGGTATAATTATCTCTTTGATAATTGTCCCAATAGAGGTCATCTTTCCAGATGCACTCTTAAAGTTCTTTGCCCTGGTGGGCAAGAGTTCTTTTTCCCAGTTTGGGAAGTGGTTATCCAGATAATTTCTGGCCACTATGGAGCAGTGTGCTCCACTGTCAATGATCAATGGGTGCTGAACATTGTCAATACATACAGTCATTTTTGTGGCTGTTCCATGTATGTATGCCATTCCTTTGGTTGGTGTAACCAGGAATGTTTGTGCATCTTGTGTGTGTTTACACAAGTTCTTGTTGGCAGTGTCTTGTGGCATGCCTGCTTCCAACTGTATATCCTGGATTTCTAGTGTGGTTTCCTCTTGGTATTCCACTAGAAATTCCTCTCTTGGGTCTTGATCCTCATCAGATGGTTCCCTGATGGCATCACCCATAGAGTCTGATTCAGAATCCTCTGTTGGAGGTTCTTCTTCAGGGACTTTTTCTATAGCATAGACTTTCTTCTTTGCTTTTGGGCAGTTGTTGGCATAGTGATCTGTTGAACCACAATTGTGACAAGAATTCTTCTTCTTTGCCACTTCTGCCACTCTTTCTCTGGGTTTGTCTTTAAACTCTACCCTGAAAGGTTGTTTCTCTTTGAAACTATTGCTTCTATATGGGGTGAATTTCCCTATATTAGTCCTTTTCCTTATGTCTTGTAAGGTATTAGCTATATCATCTAGAGTGCAATTTTGGTTGCATCTGCACTTTACTGCATGCTCTAGTTCTCCTGGCAGTTGTGTCAGAAGTTTATGATTCCTCATTTGAATGTTCATTTGAGGATCAATGGCTTTCAGTCTTTTAGACTGTCTAAGACACCACTCATATGGATCTTTATCCACAGAGTATTTGTCATTTTCAAATGACATGGTCTTTTGCCATATCCAAGTTCCATTACTGTACTTTTGGATTATTTGACTCTTCCACCATGGCCAATTTCTTCTGCCATGGATTTCTTTCATTTCAGTGTACCATATACTTGCATGACCTTTAAATGCAGTATTCAGTCTAGCAGTAATCCAGTAATCTGGTATGCTTGGTACATCAATGAAGAGTCCATCAATATAATCTATGAGTTCCATATGATCATATTCTCCTGATCCAGAGAATTTGGGCCAGCTTGAGGCCTCAGGAAGCTGTTTCAAGGCTTCCTTCTCTGAATAAGACATGCCATCTCCATCCTGGTATTGTGATGGAGATCTTGCCTTATTCAACAACATGGCATCTGGTTTGATGTCATCTGGTTGATATGGATTCTCCATAGCTTGGCCTTGTGGTTGGGGCTTTAAGCTATGGTAGGCATCAAACAATTTGTTGATGTCTTGGTTCAGACACTCCCTGTCCCTGCTACTATGGTGTTGTTCTTCAGAGACTAGATTCAGTCTCTTGTTGGTTTCTTCAGAGGCTTTTCTCAGTTGAGCATATCCTTCCTGAAGGTTTTTAACTATCTGCTCCAATGAGGCTTGAGTTTTTCTCATCCTCTCTTGGGAAGCTGCAAATTCTGTAGCCTGCTTTGCAGATTGCTCAGCATATTGGGACATTTGTAACCACAGTGTGTCACTGTTGATGTTACTCTCAGATGTGATAATGTTATTTTCAGTCTGAGTGGGGGTAATGTTTCTATTACTAGGACTACTGATTCTAGAGTGGTTTACAACTACTTCTGGTTCTTGTGTACTTCTTTTACCAAATCTAACAGCTTCTGGATCATGGGGTCTGACTCTTTCCTCCTCTGGTTGAAGGAGGCTTTGTTCTTGCCCTTGTTGCCTTGTCTTCTCCTGGAAACTTCCTGGAATTGTGAAGAATGGTGACTCTTGGCCACTGATCTGCTGGTTTCTGAATGGTGTGAAGCCACTGGAGAGCTGATTTGGCTTGCTCCTTGTGAACCTGAAGGAATCTGAGTAGGCCCTGTCTGGGTTAACTGTTCTTCTATAGCTTGGATAGTGGCTTGATTCTCCCTTATCCTCTGTGCCCTTGCCTCCAGGAGTCTGTGCTGCCTGGTAGGATTCCAACCCTTGGTGATTACCATAAGGTCTTTGAAGTCTATCTCTTTGAGACAGATCTTCTGGCAACTTGATCCCAGTTCTGCCCAGTGAGTTGCTAGGTTGAACCTCTTGTTGTCCATGCTCCATTGAAACAAATCTTTGAGGAGTTGGTGGATTTGAAGAACTTGATCCATATCCTTCCAGTCCTCTGGTTTGAGGTTTCTGTTGAATTGGAGTGTGAATGGCAAGGTTGATATTATCTCCCTCATTGTTTTGCCATCCACCACTGTGTCCAATGTGTCTTCTTTCAGGTCTTCTGGTTCTAGACATTCCTGCTCTATCCTCTGGCTGGTTCCTTTGGAAGCCAAGGTCTCTGAGGTGTGCAGGGGACATATCAGTGTTTGCAAGCAGTCAAAAAGTTTATGTTCTTAGGGTATTTACCTTTGACTGTGCCTTGTACAAATTTGTTATCTGCTGATTTGGGCAGTTTGCCTTTGGAGGTTACAACTGGGTTAATAATTGTAATCTTCCCTGTACAAGTGGTTAAGGTTGGTTTACCTTGTATTGAAGCAGAGTTTCGTGGTTTTCTACTCCTCTGAGTGGCTATTGGTGTCCACTTCTTGGCTGTAATGAGGCCTTCACTAAGCCTTTTTCCTTTACCCTTGCTGCCCTCTGGTTCTGAGGGTGTCACTGGTGTGTTGGCCTGTGACTGGGTCTCAAGTGGGATATAGTTTTCTTCCACTGAATCAAAACAGGAAAAAGAGGGCTTATGTCAGTTAAGACTTCTTAAATGCCTGGTTTTGCACGTCTAAGAATGGCCTCTGGGCTTGTATATTATTACAATATGCCCTTGTATAATGACAGTGTAATTGAATTAACAATTTCACGTCAAAAATACAGCTTATGGTGCCCTGTCACACTGTTTGTGTGCCAGTATCCCACAGATACACTTGTGGTTTGCAAGTGTACTCTGTAAAAGTGGTTTGTATACAAGTGTTATTGAATTAACAATACACTTGACCACGCCTCAAATGATGGTTTTTCAGTCAGAGGTGTCCTTATTCAGTCAAGAATACAGGACTTTATTGATGGCTTATGTGTTTTTTTATATACAAAACACGCCAAAAATAATTAAATTCAGTGGGTATTAGCCACGTGAATAATACTCTTTAATATATGAGTATGTATAAAAAAGGATAAATATATATAATATATATATTTAAATAAAGAAATTACGCCTAAAAAAGATAAAAACAATGGTTAATAAGTCATAAAAAAGAGAAAAGACTTACTTGTAAGGTCCAAAAAGTCGAAAAAACACGGCCAGGCCCCCAAAATGTCAGGCTGAGTCTATGATAAAGGTGTATATGAGTATTTAAAAGCTTTAACTATGACTGTGACATGGTAAGAATGGTTTTAAAAGATGATAAGATTGATAATAAATGATTTAATTTAAGATTTAAAGGGCTTTACTATAGAGATATAGTGGTGGTGAGCGCTGTTGAAAGCCCTGGGTGCAGCTTTACCTGTTGGGTTACAATAATAAAGACTACAATACTTTAAGTTAAGAGTATACCTGATTATTTAACCAAGAGTAAAACTGTTTTTGACAGTTTACTACGTAGGTTATTCAAGAGCAGGATGAGGAAAGGGTTTTGGCAGTGTAAAGCCCTCCTTTTATCCTGAAATTGAGGTGGAAAGGTTATTAGACCTTTTCACGTAGAGGAAGTGAAGATTTTTCACTCCTCATGACAGGCTTGTGGTTTGCAAACAATCTGTATACCCTGTATTGGGCTCAGATGTGGTTTTGAAACCACATCTGGGCAGTTTTCACCAATACAGGGTGAAAATTTTCATCTGGGGACCTCACAGCCTGATTCTGATGTGTATGACGCGTAGAATGCTGTACAGAAACTGTATGGGACCCCAGTATTGACTGACATATGAGGTATTGAAGTAAAAACATGCTTCTTCGTCTATTTGACACCTCATATTCATGGTTATAGGGTATTATCCCATGGTAAGGCTGTATATGACAGCAGGTGGGATTTTTACCTTAAAATTGCCATACCTCTGTCAGTTTTTGAGATATCAAGCTCAAAGTTGGTTCATTGAATAGCCCTGTATGAGATCTATACAATGGTACCCAACTTGACATGGTTATCATTAAATATGGCAAAGTTATCCCATGTACAAGTGTTTTTATACATTGGCGTGTTTTGAGCAAAAAGCTGTATTAAGCTTGTTTGGCCAATAACTTCTGTTCTAGTTGAGGTATGGGGAAATGGATGACACCATCAGATAGCCCTGATTGTGCTCTTTCCAAAAAGACCCCACTTTAAGTATCTCACACTAAAACTGTAAAAGTTAGATGAGAGGTGAATGTTTTGTTCACCCTTATTTGGTCTGAATTTGACCATAACTCAAGTAATACTGGTGCTAGCTCAGTTTGGCTAGTACCATTGGATAGCCCTGGCTTAGAGCTTCATTTTGAATACCCATTTGATGGGGTTAAGCCTCTCCTTCTAGATTTTAGATGAGAGGTGAAAATTAAGGTTTATGCTCAGCAATAACTTTGAGCAGGAATAACTTTGTTATTTCTTGTCCTATGGTGATGGGACTTATATTTTCAGTAAGAGGTGAGTTTCCTCTTTCCTTTGATACCTTTTGAGCTAATTTGGCTCAGCTCCATGTTTTGGTGGTATTTTGGCTATACCATTGGTTTATGGTATTTTGGCTGTCATGCTTGTGCTCTGGTTTTGAGTCACAGGCTGACAATGCAGGTATCAGAGTGCACCAGTCATGGGTAAAGCCATCTGAGTCTTTGAATTCTAATCCATAAGCACAGAATCTCCTGATCATGTCTTCTAAAGTTTGAATCATCCTCTCTGCTAGCCCATCTGTTTGAGGGTGATATGCTTTAGAGAATGATAACTTAGTCCCAAACAATCTATGAAGATTGGTCCAAAGTGCAGATGTGAATTTGGGATCTCTGTCACTTATGATATTCTTAAATAATCCTGTATTAGAAATAACTCTACTCCATAAAAGAAGAGCTGTATCCATAGCAGTGTCATCTTTATGACATGGTAAGAATATGGGAGTTTTGCTATATCTGTCTACAATGACTAAGCAAGCATTATAACTTTTGTCACCACTTGGAGGAAGTGCTGTGACCCAATCCATGTGAACAACTTCCCAAGGGGATTTTGGTTCTTGAATATGGATCATCAATCCAAATTTCTTCCCTGTACTCCTGTTTGCTTTTTGGCATCTATCACAGGTATGGCAATACTCAATGGTTTCTTTTCTCCAAGATGGCCACCATGCACAGTTCTTCATTTTTTCAAGTGTTCTGTCTTCTGATAGGGGTCCAGAGTAAATGCTATCATGGCATTCATGAAGAATGGTATTGATAAGCAATCTACTACACAGTGTCATCACACAAGAATGTTTTGTTTTATGTTAAATAATCCCATCAAACAAGTGAAATCTTCCTTCAGAATAGGAATTTTTCCAAACTTCATCTAGTGCATTAACCAAAGATGTGTCTTTGCAGTCTTTATCCAATAAAGAAGTCAAGATATGGCAATTCTTGTCTTGTTTATAAGACTCTCTGACCTCTTCAAAGAATTCAGTCCCAATATCAGTTATGTTAATTCCTTCAATTGGAATCTGTGGTTCAGCTTCCAAAGGTACATAAGCTGGGTTATCAGGAGTGTTGGCTAAAGCCCATCTACTAAGTCCATCAGCATTCTTGTGAATGTTTCCTGCTTTATGAACTATAGTCATGTTTCCTCTATATTCTTGAATGGCTATTTGCCATCTCAACATATGTCTGTTGGGAGTTTTCATGTTAAGGAGTGATTTCACAGCATTACAGTCAGTTATCACTTCAAAAACACTGCCATCAAGGTAATAGTGTAATTTCTCAAGTGCCCATACCAAACATAAGCACTCCATTTGGCTTGCACCATATCTGGCTTCTGTTGGTTTGATTTGCCTTGAGATATAACAAACTGGTCCTTCTGTAGGTTTGTCATCAATAATTTGGACTTGATGTAGGGCTGCTCCTAATCCAACTCCACATGCATCAATGTACAACTTAAAAGGAATATTCCAGTCAGGCATGAGGAGTAAAGGTGCTTCTGTAAGGGCTTTCTTTATCTTCTCATAAGCTTTAATTCTTTCCTGTGTCATCTCAAATACAGTCTGTTGATCACAGATTCTATAGAGTGACTTGGCTAGAATTGCAAAATCTTTCAAGTGTTGCCTATAGTAACTAGCAAATCCAAGAAAAGACATCATTTCTTTTTTATTCTGGGGTATTGGCTTAAGTAACACTGCTGCCACTTTATTTCTGTCAATACCCAAGCTCAAACCAGAAACAACATGTCCTAATGCTTTGAGTTCTTCAAAACCAAAATTGCATTTCTTAAGTGAAATTTTCATGTTCACTTCTGCAACTTTATGAAGTAATCTTGAAAGTCTTTCAAGGTGCAAAGACCATGAGTCAGAACATATAATAATATCATCAATATAGATGATAAGCCATCCTTCAGACAATTCTGTGGGGAAGATGGTATTCATCATTCTTTGATAATGAGATGGAGCATTTTTAATGCCAAATGGCATTCTAAGATACTCATAAATACCACAGTGAGTGATAATTCTAAGTAGTTTCCTAGCTTTAGGTGTCAAAACATTTTGATGGAAGCCTTTTAATGCATCCATTGATGTGATATACTTGGCTTTGGATAATTGAGTCAAAGTTTCTTGGATTCTAGGGATTGGATACCTATCTGGAACTGTGTAGGTATTCAAAGCTCTAAAATCTCCAACCATTCTTGACTTATCATTATGCCATGCAATAATAACAGGTGTTGTCACTTCAACTTCTTCATTATGGCCTACTTTCCTTAGCACACCAAGTTGGATCAACTCTTGGATATGTTTTTCCAAGGCTTCTCTAGCTCTGGGACTGGCTGGATAAGCTGGTCTTCTGAGTACTGGAGGATATGGTCTATCAATATTAAGAGTAATATCAATTTCATGTCCTCTTATAGCACCTAATGGTTCATTATCAGATGCAAATGCATTATTGTATGTATATAATACATCAATGAGTTCATTCCTCATCTTTGGTGACAATGATGGATTAATTTGTGCTTCAACAAGTTGTTTAGACACAAATTCATCTTTGTGAGTATCTTTGGCAGAAGATACTACAGATATCTGTTTTTGGCATATTGGAGAAGGCAAATTTCTGCCTTTTGTTATCTCCAATTGTGAAATATCTGTCTTTATGGTTATTTATATCAATACCATAAATATTCAAGTAATCATTTCCAAGAATGACGTGCTGAGATGTGCAATTATCCATTACTACAATCTCAGTTTTCATTCTTACACTTCCTGCTGGATGTGGGAATACAATATTAGTGTCCAATATGCCCAAGGGGTACATATTGTTACTGGCACTACTGAATTGTACACCTTCTATTGGTAATAGATGGTCTTTCCATTCAGGAAGTATAATTTGGAGATAATCTTTGCCAATAAATGTGCAAAATGCTCCTGTATCCAAATTTACTTTGGCTTCAATATCACTCATCAGAACTGATGTGATACAGGATGCTCCAGCAGTATAACCCTTTCCTCTAGCAGGTTTAGTTTTATACATTCTTGCATCTTGGATATTGATCAGGTTGCAGCAATTTTCACTGTACTGTGGCAAGTGGGTATGGACTTCTGTGACCTCAAAGAAAGCTGAAATGTTTTCAATGGGATAGTCCTCCATTGGTGTATCTTCAGAGACTGCAGAATCTTGATCAGACTCTTCTTTCTCTTCAGTACACTGAATTTCTTCAATGATTTGAACTTCATTGATCTTTGTCTTCTTAGGGAAAGTGTTGGCTAAATGTGAAGTACTTCCACATTTATGACACTTCAAGACAGGTCTTTCTGGTCTTCTTTCCTCTCTAGGAATCTTTGAGACTATTTTGGACTCTATTGGGTTTCTAATCCAAGTCTTACCAATTCTTGTTCTGGTAATGATATCTTCCATAGCATTAATGTAGTCCTCTGTTGAACAGGGTTCCACACATCTGCTTTTGATAGCATGTTCCAGTTCTCCTCCACACTTTCTTAATATTTTCATATTAATCATAGTGTCAGACATATCTGGGTGTAAAGCAGATAATCTGTCTTTTTGTTTGAAGAACCAAGTAAGTGGTTTGTCTTTTTCTGAGTTAAAAATGGCACTTTCAAAAGCATTCTCCATTTTAAACCTCCAAGAATTATTGGCCCATTTGGTAATCACTTCAGATTTCCACCAAGACCAGTCATGTCTTCCATGATCTATTCTCATCTTGTAATACCATTTCTTTGCAGTCTTGGTAAACAAACAATGTAATTTCCCTACTATGATTTCATCAGGTATATTAAAGTCTTCTTGCAACATATCAATAGTCCTGATGAATTCAATATGGTTGTATTCTCCTTCACCAGAGAATGTTGGCCATTCTTCTAATTTTGGAATATCCTTTGCAGAAATAACATTTTCTCCTAAGAATGGAGTCAAACTCTCTTTAACAGAAAGTTTTTCTTCAGTCAAAGGTGTAGAATGTCTTGGCATATGTGGTTCATGATTCTTATGAATTTGCTCCACACTTGCAATTATTTCATTTTTCAATTTCTGCCTCTCACTGTCACTTTTTGCTAAATGTATAGCAAATTGATTGGTGTTCTTAACTATTTGTAAGACATGGTCTTCAAGAGTCTTAAGTCTATCATTTACTTTAAAAATGGAAGGATCCTCTGTGTCATTATTTTGACATTGGTTCTCAATTCTATCACAAGCATTGCTAATTGACTCAAGGCTTACAGTTGTCAATTGATGCCAATCAGAATGTTGCTTGTCACTTTTCTTTAAATCATTGATGTCTAATGTAATTTGCTTTAACTTTGACTCAAGTTTGCCAATTTCTACACTAATACTTCTATGTACATCATTTATTTGCGTGGAAAAGTCCTGTTCATCCTTTCCTGCTCCTTGGCTGTGAATTCCATAAGAGTTCTGGCCATATTGAAGACACTGTCCATGGCTGAAGGCTCCAATCTGGGGATCCTGTACCCTTGTGGGTAAGGTCTGTGCCAATTGGCTTTGCCTTTGCCCTTGCCTTGATGGTTCTTGGGACCTCTCTGTTTCTTTTGAGGTCCTTTGGGCTTGTCCTTGGATGCTTCTGGAGCTGGTTTGGAGCTGGTAGATGCCACTGGTGCCTCTGTCTCCAAAGTTGGAGTCATTTCCAACTCTTTCTTCTGGTCTATGGATAAAAGACTCTGGTTCTTCAACCAATTCTTTATCTTTTTGACCTTGTCTTTGCAAGACAGGGGGCTCCAACCTCCTAAGAGTTCTATGGTCTTCTCCTGACCCAGAAAGCTCTTGATGTGTAAGTAGGAGTTCATGGCCCCCTGCCAAAGGCTTGGGCAGATTTCCCACTCCTCTTCTTTGGCTGCTCTGAACCAATTTTTGTACTGGCTCTGATATATTTCTATTTCTGCCACTTGAAAATGGTTCAGCCCTGGAAATATTATCATAAATTAGTTCAGGCTCAGAATTCACGTCAAAATCTGTTGGTACAGACCTTGGGGAATGGGGGGCAACTCTGGCATCCTCCAAATGTGTCTTTCTTGTGGAAGACTTGGCACTTCTGGATTTGGTCTTGCCTCTTCCTTGTCCACATCCATCTGGCTGGACTGAATAGTTGCTTCCATTTCTGGTATGCACCATTTTCACGTCAATTTAAAGATAAAAGGTGAAAATATAAGATAAAATACACACCTTTTGGTGGTAATTTAGCTTTTTCTGAGTTGAATAAGGTGCCTCTTTTAGCAATCTGCACCTCAATACTGTCTTCAGATTCTGGGCTAGTGATATATCTTTTACTGAGTCTGTTGCCAGCTGCACAGTATTTGATCAAAGACACTAGAAAAAATTATAAAAGAGAAAAATTATTTTTTATACTTTTTAAAATATTTTTAAAGATTTTTTATAAGTTTTATATTTTTTAATATTAAAAAAATTATTCTTTTTAAAGAAAAAAAATTAAAATTTAAGATTTTGAATAAAATTAATTCAGAGTAACTCAAAGAACAATTTTATAAGTTTTTGGATGTGAAAAAGCCACGTGTAAAAACAATATAAAATTAAACCAAATTCCTCAATGAAAAAGATTTTAAAACAATTTCAAAAATAAAAATATTTTAACTTCAAATTGAAAGAAAAAATTAATTAAATTAATATATTTTAGAGCTTAAAAATATATTAATTAAGGGTACAAGGTTCAAAAAACACGGCCAGGTCCCCAAATGTAAGATGTGACTATGAAACTGATGATAATATTACTATTAATCAACAGTACTATGTCTGTTCTTATGAAATATAATAATAAAAATTATTATAACCACAATTAAATAATTATAAAATTATTTCTTTCACGTGTTATACACTACTAGTGATTATAACAGTGAGCAGTAATTGTCTACAAGAATCAATTACAAGAAGAATTTAATAATAAAAACTTCTTTTATTAAAATAATAAAATTATTTTAATATATAATTATCTTTTACAAGAATAATTATAAAGATAATTCTTGAAGAAAACTATTACTAGAGAAAAACTTTAAGAATTAAAGATAAATGACTCACTAATACTCCAAAGAACTTATTGATAGATAAGAGTAGAGAAATTTGACGTGGAATTGTGGATTTAAGGGATCAAAAGGATTTATAACAGTATTACAACAATATATAGTTGGATTCTTTGATTTCACGTCTTTCTGATTGATTCTGAAAGATTAAAAACACTTAAGAATAGCTGTAACTAATACTTACTTGTTGGTAATAATGATTTAATAAATTTATAAGATGATTCTTGGAAAAAAACAGCAAGAGGAGGCCTCTTTTAAGTCAACAACAGCTCACAGAGGCGTGCCATGGAGCAAACTGAAAAGCCAGTGAGTGAGAAAACAATAAACCTTTTTGGATTATTGATTGCATCATCAGTTGTCACGTAAGATTATCATAATTACTTAATTGATGCTTTTACGTGACTACCAACCCCAATATGGTTAAGAATAAAAGGAGTAACACTTGTAAATCTTCTTTTATTCTAAAATAATCATTGATTTCTCAAAGTTATCAATGTTATTGCCAATTTCATCACAGGTTGTAATTACTGTGAATTTTTGAAGATTCAGTGTTTCACGTAGAATAACCAAAAATGGACTGTACGTAAACCTTTTAATTTTACTAGTAAAACTGTAATTATTTTTGGTTGTACCATAGATAATACAGTTCTCCTTTAGTCCTGAAAGTTTCAGAAGGATTCATTAAGAATTGTATTTTTAATGAATTTTTGAAGTTTTTACCTTATTTCTACGTAGAATTGCAAATAGCAGTGTTTTGCTGGTTGCTATGACGTAAATCAATGAATATGGGTCCCAAAAGGGTTTTAATTACTCTTTTGGGGTTTATCCATGGAAAGTCATTAGTAATTGACATGGTTACAGGAGTGTAAGTAGCTCATTACCTCCTTGGCACGTCAAAATAGCAGGTTATTTGCTATTTTCTGGTGTTTTACAGTAGTTGTAACTTGGTAACCAAGTTCCCAAAGAGTTTTAGTTTACCAATTAGGCCAAGATGAGCCATGGATCCATGCTCTGGAGCTATCCACGCCTCTGAGGCCTCAGAAGTTGGGTAACCTGGCTCTCTTTGATGTCTTTTGTCCCCCTTGCCTATTTTTTACGTCAAAATAGTAATTTAAGCTTAAAGTGAGATATCCACTATGGGTGTACCAAAAGTCCATGTAAGAATACCATGATATTAAGTGCTCAAAACATGCATAACACTATTCTTAGTGTAGATGTAACATGGGATTTCTCACTTTCCCATTATTTTGGCTAAAAATCAAGAAAAACAAAACTTTTCACGGATCTTTTATGTGGTATTAATGATGTGGTATTGAAGTATTTTCCATTTTACCACCTCAAATACTTAAATTGAGCTTATTCACTCTATGGAGCTACCCTAGGTGAATTTTTGTTTAGAATCCAAATCTGGTCTTAAATCCATGGATTTACTTACTCAATAAAAAGCTATCCATCTTTTCTGAAATTGAAAATGATGAATTTTGGATATATGCATTACTTATGAGTTGTGCATAATTCAAAATTTCTTTTTAAGATAATTGTGGCCTATTTGGGTATGTAAAATATACCTCAAGGCTCACACAAAGAATCTGGTAAGGTTTTCAGCCTTCCTGGGACATAAGTGATAGAGAAGTGGAATTCAGAGAGAAATTTAGCCCAACAGGATTGACAGCAAGTAAGAGCTTTAGAAGAAATCAAATACTGAAGGGAAGAATTGTCTGTCAAGACTACAAAGAGATTGGAAAAAGAAAGAAGAAAATCTCTCCAGCATTTGAGAGTCCAAACTATTCAAAGGAGCTCCATTTCCTTAGCTCAATAGTTGAGCTTAGCCAGGAGAAGCTTGCAGCTATCAAATGTGATGGAATGCTTCCCTGAGTCATTCATCTCACTCAGTGTACCCCCCAAGACATCATCAGAATGATTATTCTCTACTATATTTAGAAGAGAAGGATTGAAATGGGAAAGGATAGGAGAAGAGGTGAAAGCTTCTTTGAGTAATTGAAACTGACTAAGATATTACTCATTGAAGTAAAAGGAAGAATATTTTTGGAGAAAGGAAGTGAGAGAAATGATTTTTTGGAGTAATTTTTAATGAAACAATTATAGAAGTTGGCAAAGCCAAGAAAAGATTAATGTGCCTTGTGTTTTTGAGTTGAGGCCAATTGAGGATTTGTTGAGCTTTTGAAGAATCCATCTTGAGGCATTAACTTGAAACAACATAGCCAAGGTATTCCACACTTTGAGGCTTTAGCAAACGAATTATTTTCCCTCAGACCTTGGAGGACAGAGGCCAAATCTTTGACATTTTCTTCCTCAGAACTTGAAAAGACCATTATATCATCTAAATAAACTACCAAAACTTTATCCAGGAAATCTGAAAAGATATGATTAACAAAATTTTGGAATGAAGAAGGAGCATTTTTCAGGCAAAATGGAATAACCAAATACTCATAACTGCAATATTTGGTGCTAACCGCAGTTAAATGCTCATCCATTTCTTTAATTCTAAGGAGATTATAAGAACCACACAAGTCTATCTTGGAGAAGATAGCAGGTCTGTTGAATATTTTACGAAGCTGCTTCATTGGAGGAACCAAATACCTGTTCTTCCTAGTGACAGAATTCAGCTTGTGGTAGTCAACACACAAGCAAAGTCTTCCATCCTTTTTCTTGAAAAAATGGAAAGTTGGTCCTATTTAAAAGGAGCTTGGCCTCATGAAACCTTTCTCTTAATTCTCCAAATTGTAGACCTTTATTGTTTTTGGCTAATTATTTGATAAAAATTAGATAACACCAACTGGAGGTAGTGACCCCTCCAGTTTGAAATGAGGATCACAGTTGTGTTGTGAAGGCAGTTTCTCTGCTTTCAACTTGGAGAATAAATCCAAATAATGGCAACAGGAAGTAGGGACTACCTTCAACACAGTTTCAATTTCTTCTGGATCTTCCTTCTCATCCCATGGCTCCTCCAGGTAGGCATGATAGGATAAAGGAGGAATGTCCATATCTCCTTTAAAGAGATGAAGTGAAGATATAGCAAAATCATCTCCAACATCTTTTATCTCTTTGAAGACTTGATCTCTTGATTTAAGTAATTAATGTGAGGGGATTATGGGAGGAATATGGAAAGAAGGAAGCAAAGTTCTCTTAAGTTCACCAACCATAGAAACACTGTTTACAGCAGTGGTAAATTCATTACTAGCAGGAGAAAGAATAACACTAGAATCCTCATTATTATAATAATAGGTGATAAATATGTTTTTCCAATCAATAATGGGAGTAAGATGGTAGAGGATATCATATCCCAATATTAGGTCTTTTCCCTTGGGGGAATCTATGATAAACAACATCCCATCAAAAGCTTTGAATAGAAGATAAGGCAACAACCCACTTGGTATAATGTGTGATGAAAAAGGAAGTGTATTCATTTTAATTCAAAATAAAAAGAGAAATCTTTCCAGGGATCTCTGAATGGGAAATGAGTACTTGAGAGCAAAATTCTTTGAAATAAAGGAGTTTTTAGCACCAGAATCAATGATAATACTATAAAAATTATTAGAGAAAAAAGATAAAATAATAAACTTTCAATATTTCTTTAAAGTAGTATTCAGAGTGCACAATCTTTCCCTTGAAGGAAATAAGTGAGAATCATTGAACACATCATGGTTCTCACTCAGGATTTTGCCTTCTTGCTAGGGAAGCCTCTTTATTCCCCAGGCCTATTTTTAGGCCTCTAGAAGAATTTTTCAATTGGGTGTTTTCCACTGCAATAAGTGCATAAGCCTTCCTCTCCTTTTCAGAAACAATTAATTTGTTGTGCTTATTTAGGAGATCAGCATGAGGCTTATACTCAGAAATCTGAAAATTCTTCCTCTTCTTATTCTTCTTATGGTGAGGCTTCTTGGGAGATGAGTCTTTAAAGGGCCTGAAGGAAGTGGATCCAGTGACAGGAGGATTCTTTTCTGGATTACCACCCTTTTCCTTTAGCCTGTCATGGTACCTGATATCTAGCTCCAGAGTAAGGTTGATGAACTCTTTAAGGCTGCCACAATTTCCAAGGTTAGAAGCCAATTGGTCTAATAGCCTTTATGCCAAGCCTCTTCTATACGCAGGAATATAAGCCTTTTCTCCCTGATCCCCAATTCTTTCCATTAAGCTTCTGAAATCAGAACTGCACCAGGATACATGACCACTTTACTTCATACTTGAATTTTCCAACTCTTTTTCAGCTTTCCTTACTTCATTGAAATCATCAAACAGAGTGAATAATTGGGTTTGGAACAATTTCCAATTATTCAGGAGGTAGGAAGAGTCTTTATTGGAGATATTTGAGAGATATGCTTCAATCCATTTTGCAGCTCTACCAGTGGTAAAAGCAGTTGAGTAAAGAACCTTCTTTCTGTCAGAGAAGAAGTTTTCTGGATCATTATGGAAGCTAATTGACAATATTTAATAAATCCTCTCAATTTATGGGCTTGAGTACCATTAAAAGAATCAGGTGCCTTCATGGATGGAGTCTTTAATTATGGCACTCTAGAATTTTCCCTTGGGGAAACTGCTTTAGTGAGCTGTCCCATTAATTGAGTCATTTTGTCCATCATCTTTAGGAAATTTGGTACAGCTTGAAAGACATTAGGTTGATTAGAAAGGGCTAGATTTGGGCCTCAGGAGTTTCAGGTCTAACTGCCAAGGTAGCTGCCACTTCAGTCTCCTCAGTTTCCTCCCCCTCTTCATCTTCAGCTTCCCCAAAATTTACTTTTAGGAACTTGAGAAGCTCCAGGGTAGCCACACAACAAGCCAAATAATGATCTTGATCTTCTTGACTTGATACCTCCTGTTCTGGAGGGTGCTTCTTCCATTGGTAGTCATCAGTCCAAATTTTCACTCAGCTGATTAAGAGTGAGAACAGCTTGATTTCCTTGAGATCTTGTATTTTTGGCTGGGAGGCTATGCTCAACAGGCATTATTTATAATTATAAATTAAATAAAGCTTCATGGTACTTGAAGTAAAACAATTGAGGATTTACCAAGTTAAACATAAAATGAGAATCTTGATGAAACTTGAGAAATCAATCAACAGTCTCAAGGTGAAATCAATGTGAACAGTTCTTTAGGAATAAAAGGGAAAAGTTCAAATTCTTCTTAATTAATGAATCTTCTTAAAGAGTTTCAAATACCTTAAGTCAATAAATCAATCAATTAAGTCAAATATCAATTCAATTCAAAATCACATCTCAATAATCTCTTGAGGAATTCAATCAATAAACTTCTCCGAAATCAAATTCAAGGTCTTCAGTAGCTCAATAATTCATTCAATATCTATATGAGTCAAAATCAAATCAGTCAATCAAATAATCCTTGAGGAATTATCAGCGATATTTAAGAATTCAACAATCAATCAATAATTCAATTCAATAAGATCTTGAAAGACCTTAATCAATTATCCTGCTTAATCTCAATCATTTAACCAATCAAATTAAATCCTGATAAAATCTTAATATAAAAAAGGGAGTTTTGAATTTTGATTGAAAATTATATAAATTGAATTAAAAATTCAGAAATAATTGATAAATTATAAAAAGGTCAATTTTCATATGAATGAAATAAATGAGATAAAAAGTGATGAGAAAATCATAAGATCATAAAAAATAATAATGATCATAAAAGTTTTTTAATCAATTAATGAGTTAATGATTTCATGAAAAATGATGACCAAAGGAAGAAGCAATTATGAGTTAATTGATATAGTGTCACAGGTGCTTTTCTATGTGAAGAGAGCCTGGAACTCAGTAAACTGTGACTCACTTATGGAGGGCTCAAATGGGATAAGATAAATAGCACACTTGAGAGTGTAATGAGAATGAGATTGCTAATGAAATAAATATAAGAAAAGAATCAAAGACAAAGAATAGGAGTAATTAATAAAAGAGCAAACCACAAACAAGTCCAAGTCTACTGTTTCAACCTTTCAGAAAGAAATAGAGTGGTTAATGAGGATATGGCCACCACACCTCTACTGAACAGGTGTTTAAATGCAAAGACCAACTTAATACCAATAAATAATGTGAGCCTTTGAGATATGACCACATATCTAAAAAGGTCACAGCAAAATTTCTGTAATAATTATACTTATGATAATTATCTCAAAAATTAGTAAAATACCATAAATATATACAAAATCTGAATTAAAGAAGAATCCAATGAATAGAAATTTAAAATAAAATACACCATTGGATTCCCCATGGTAAAATACACATATATTATTTTTATGGCATATCTGTAAAGTCAATATTTAATGAGTTATAAGTAATAATACCTGATAAAAAAGATAAACCATTAATTAATTCAGAAAACAATGAAACAAAATGTGAAATAAATTGTAGCATTGGATTTCCCACAAAATTCCACACATAAAACAATTATAAAGCTATTCTCTAAAATTAATACTTAAGGAATTAAGCTGAATATCTTCACTTTTTTGGTCAATGCATATATTCATGGTTTTTAGCTAATATCTCTTGGAATATGAAAGATAGAGAGTTAAACCAAAAAGAAAGCCACCACTTAAGTATTGTCAGAACACAGATATGAACTTTATTCTCCAATTTATAAACAAGGTTAAAACTTGTAATGATTTGTTGATCAAAATCATTGGAGCTGTTGACCACTTTGTTGTGAAAGTGGTCCAAACTTAAAAAAACATAGACAGTCAGATTCTACTAGTTTATTCATGAAGAATTTTGTAATTTTCATTAAAATATTCAAGGCATAACCCCTTGAAATCATGGTTTGAAGTTTAAAATATTAAATTTCAACAGAAAAGATGAGTTACAAGAAAAATCATCAAAAAGAGAGTTTTGATGATGTAATGAAATTCTCTTGGCAGTCTAATGAGGAAATTCCAAGCTATCAGAATTCACTCTCTGAATAGCTTTAGCATGTAAAACTTAGAAGTTATTAAAGATCAAAGTTTGAGCTTAATTTTGATCATTTATGATCACTCACTGTAATCTTAAATGAAGTTCAACAGTCATATGAGTGATAAAGTTGGTGGATACTATTATTTTATGATTAAATATAATAAAATCCACAAATTTTGGGGTTCTTCCAAGTATATGATGTCATCAAACTTAGAATTATAGTGATAACTCTAAATAATGGCATAATGATGAGATAAGATGGTTTGATCATGATGTAATCATCACCAAACCTTAAAATACTGATCATTTCTAGTAGATAGCATCATTACACGTCTACTAGAAGGCTACTGAACTCTGGGAGGGAGGTATTTACTATAAATAAAGCTCTTCTTGCTCTATTTTCCCCTCAGACACATCAAAAACACTAAAATAATTAAATCAAAAGGTAAATTCTTTATTCTTTATATATAAAACTTTTATATTATCAGATACCAAAGATCATCTTTATTATAATAATCAATCTTGATGTGATTACATCAATTATCTAATTGTTTTTGTTCAAAAATCTCTTTCACTCAATTTACATGTAAAAATTAAAGAATATTTGTAAATACAGTTTGTATAAACTGTATTTACATTATTTTGGAATAAAATCTTTCAAAATTATTGTATTAAGCATTAAAATTAGGTTATTTTCTCTTTATTATTATTGTTAATAATTCTTATATTAATATAAATAGTATTTATATCAAAAAATAACTTTAATATTAGTAATATTATTGTTATTAATTGTTTTTTTACTTATAAAAAACAATTTTTTACACCTTTATTATTTGTTGGTAACAATAATCAAGTGCTTTTAAATATATTAATTATCTTATATTAATATACTTATATATTATATTATTTTTTATAATAGAAATTCTATTATTCTATTTATTTTATAATATAATTATTTTTAAGCCATAATTATAACAATTCTTTATTATTTTAATCATTTTTATCTTATTTATTTCATTTATAAGGACATTCATAGTACAATAAGTAAAATATAAGTAATTTTTACTTATTGTTTAATAGTCAAACCTTACAAATAAAATATTCCAGAAATACAAATCAGATCATAAATTAATTAACTGGGGAGAAAGCCTCAAGGTGAGAAAGACAGGCTTCTATACGTAATAATCCACCAACCCTGATCCAAAGAGTGAATTTTATTGAGAGGAATCATCAATTTCATTAATTTGGATTATACAGACACTGTATCAATGCACAGGGTCTGTACAAGAGGTGTGGTGAAATTGAGTTATAATACAGTTTCAGGCTGGTGTATCCAAAACTGTATTGAGGAAATTCAGCCTTTACAAGTGGTGACAGGCTGTATTGATGAACCAAACTGTGATAAGTGTTTCAAAGAAAGATTTTCTGAAACTGAATGCTCATACATGCAATTATTTCTGGTTTGGTGAGTTTGGGTGGGTTTAAGGTTGAAAACCTTTACCCCTGATAGTGACTGGGACAACTATGATGTAAGACAATTTCTGTCATGGTGAGTCTATTTAATAGCTTAAAAACAGTAAATACAAACTAGAACTATGACTGTGACACAATAAAAAATAGGTAAAAATAATAATTAAGACTTTAATGTTATGAGTAACAGTGGTTATTAATCTACTGAGGGTCTTGGTTGTAGCTGTTGATTATCTTCTGACTCTAGCAAGAAGCTAAAATAATTAACACTTCAATTATATCAAGACTATTGTAAGGACACTACTTGTTAATAACAGTTTTTTCATGTGATAATGCTAATAAGCTAATAATATAAGTCTTTTCCAGTGAGAAATGACCTTCTTTTATATATTTTGGGGGCTGTTAAGGGCTTTTAACCTCTTCAAATGTCTGCATATTGAAAGTTTTCACTCTGGAGGCTTAATTGTGGGTCTATACCATTAATTCAGACATCATTAGAGTCAAAATTGTGGCTTTGGGACCACAACTGATAATTCTGGATCAATACAGGGTGAAACCCTTTTCAAAGGAAGCTTCAGAACTGGTATGACGTCTCCTTTCTGTTTGAATTACTTTTATCAGTAATTATAAAAGGGTTTAAGCTCTATATTACTATCATTTGAAGTGTTAAGCCAGTACTGGTTGGCAAAGGTTTGGTACAGAACAGTATTGATCAAAAACCTTCCAATCCAGATATCTCATTCAGTTTTTGAGATATCAAGAATCAAAGAGAATAGATTTCAAAGTCTTTATGAGCTCTTCAATTTTATATGCTTCATGTTTACCATTCTCAAAAATAGCAAACACTATAAGGGTTTTAAGTTTTTGATGTATTTTTGTACATCAGTATGTGGCTTCAAAAACTTCCAAGCCAGATATCTTTTCTAATTTGGAAGATATATGTATTCCAATGATAAAGGACTTTAGCTCTTTATGAGATCTAAATTTTGGTATACAACACAATACATCTGTATGAATATATGCCAAAGATACAGGGGTTTCTTTATATTGCTGTTTTCAGAAATCCTATATTTTGGGTAGTAAATCTTTGAAGCAAGATCCCCCTGCAAATTTTGGATATACAGGGCTCCAGGGTATCTCAATTCAAAGCTCTCACTTTGATATTTAACTGAGGTTTACTTGATTACAGTTTTTTACAATCCCTCTTAGACTTTTGGGGGGTTCATGATGAAAAAAGGTGGTATAATGGTATCTCCTGATGTAGGAGTGCTACACAGAAACAGATGATACCATTGAATAGCTCTCCCTGAAAGCTTCAAGAAAAATAGAATTTTGGTGGTACTTGAATTGAATATGAATAAGTTAGATGAGAGGTGAAAATAAGGGCTTTTTCTTATTTGGTCCTATCTTTTACAGAGTATATTGTTGTCCTTTCTTATCCTATTTGGGTAAGGTTTGTATATTTTCATTTGAGGAGTTTTCCTCTTTATATTTTACCTGTATTTGCTATATTTGTCTAATAATCTCAATACCATTACTTATGGTATGTTGGATGTCATTCTGGCTCTCCGTTTGGAGTCACAGGCTGAAAATTTAATTCTAATTTAAATTAAGGATTTTTTAATGGGTTTCTCACAAAAAACCTCAAAGAATCTAATTCTAGGAGGCAAGTGGGATGAGGAGAAAAAACTCTTCAATTTAGGTAAAAATGTTGACATTTCAGGTAAGAAATCACAGTTCTAACTGACTTTTTGGTGTCATTGTGATTTAAGTAATCTTATTGGTGTACTTGGAAAGAACACCTCCAACCTTAACAAACATCAAACACATTTTTTTGTTCACTTCTCCCCATGGGAAACCAAATTCCCGGGCTCCATAAATCCCACCTGAGGTGCAAAAATGGCTGCAGAGGAGTCAAGTACCTTATTAAAGGACTTAATTAAGGACCTGGTTGCCATTCAGGTATCCTTTTCAGTTTTTGAGTCAGATTTTTCACAGTTCATCATGCAAAAGATTTGCACAATCTTTCCATGGCCTAAATGTCATCAAATAGCATCCATGTCCCCTCAATTATACTTTGAACACAAGCAGAAACTTATTGATAACATGCAAATCTTACCATCTGAAACCACAATGAATGCTGCCATAGATTTCTGGACAAAAAAAGATCAAAGTCAATCAGTGGATTAACCCATTTACTTATACCTTTCACAAGAAACTACTTTTCTTTGATGTGAGTACTTTCTTACCTCCTTTTCACACTTCTTCATTGCACCCATTAATCCTTAGCTGTACCACAGACAATGGGTAGCTCACACAGTGAGGAAAATTTGGCATGATCATTTTGGGAATCTTTAGGAAAATGTGGAATGTTAAAACACTTATACAGTATAACTGCCAACAATTATTCCAACAATACCTCAATGGTAACAGAAATTTAATGGAAATACCATGAAATCAATATCACCTGTCCCCAAGATGAGCGTGCCATGTACTAAGTTTGGTTTCAAAGGACTTTTTGGCTCATGTGGGCCAATCAACCAATGAATATTACACCTTCTTTGATGATTACATGGCAGTCCATCTATCCCTTATTGAAGATGGCAAATATGAAGAAGTTCCAGGCCTCAAGGAGATTAAAGGTATGGGTTACTATTACCTTGTATGTTTATATACACATGGCTATTGACTGCTGACCATGTGTTAACTATATTTAGAAACCATCAACTGTATTCAGAAAAACACAGGCTCCAGGAAAAATAAGAGGTGTGGTAATGAAGTGAATCAAAGAAGCCTGGAAATTAAGGATAAATCAGCTGACCTACAACACCTCAATGATGCTGAATCAGCATTGTGTGAAATTAATAGTTATATTGGCTAAAACACAAAATTCACCACAAGTAAGTCATTTGGGTGACAAATTTAAATCATCTTCCCCTTGACTAATTTTTTGAGGGATTTTTTGGACCTTAGTTAAAGAAAACAAGACAATTGTGTGTGCTTTTTGGGATTTTTGCTCACATATTTGTGGGTCAGTCAAGCAGTGTGAAGCATTTATTAATTCTGGCAACCAGGATAGCAACACAAAACTTCTTCCCATTAAAATTACAATGACTTGATGGAACTATTTCTTACTTCAAATAAAATGGTAAGAAGATTTAAAATTGAGTATACAACTTTATACTGAAACTCATGAAGGTGCAAAATATGAATTATCCAATGAAGTGTGGAGTGCAATGGAGTTTATGCAACCCATTCTGGAACTCATTGGACAGTTTTGAAATGTGTTTCAATCAAGGTCACCCATAAAACACTTAGTTTTACTGTACTACCACGTTATCATCAAGTAATTAGGAGAGTATGAGGGTGTTAGTCCTCATACATGGTGCCATGCTTGTGAGGCTTCCAGGGCAAAATTACAAAATTAATACAACATTGACCTTAACAAAAACCTTATTGAAGCCAAAATATTTCAAGGAGATATTTTTCACTTTGGGAGTGACAGCTGAATGATCAAGAATGATCATTGAGTTTCTTTGCTGCAAGTGCACAGGAGTGCAAGTGGAGCAAGTAAAACTTAATGAATCTCTTTGTTGGCTCAATTACCCTGACTACCAATGTGACCCAGATAAACTGGACATTCTTCACCACCTCAATCCAGTGCCAATGGAATCAACTTAAGTCTTCTCTGAGTTGGATGAAGATGAGGTGCTCATTTACTTGTAGAACTTACACCCTGTGGGCAAAGGTGAGCACACATTGGATTACTGGAAGGTATGTTTCTCATGCATTGGCCTCAATGAATCTCCCTTTCTCATGTGTATTTTTGCAGCAGCAGCTGATCACAGGTAATTTCCCAGCATTAGCAAAAATCATCTTTTGATACTTAAGCATTCTGGCTTCTGTTGTGCTTATTCAGTTCAGGACAACTAACACCAAGTGAGTCTGTATTGACTCAAATGGGTCTCAAGGGGTTTTTCGATTACCGGAAAATTACCCGGGAGCCAGTACCGCACTGTTGAATTTTTTTGATTTTACTTTTTAATTTTTAATTTAAAAAAACTAAAAAAAAATTTCTTTTTTCTTTTTCAAAAATAAAATTTAATTATATTATTTTTAATTTAATTTAATTTTTTTAAAAAAATTATGATATTAAATCAAGAAAATGATAATTTTAAAATTGAAAAATTAAATTTTTCTTTAATTAAAAATTTTCAAAAATTAAAATCAAAAGAATTTTTAAAAGATTTAATTTTAAATTCAAATTTTAGAATTTTTGAAAATAATTTTAATGATAAAAATCAAAATCAAAATCAAGATTTTCGTTTAATTGAAAAATTTAGAAAAGTTCAAATTGATCAAGGTAAAAAAATAAAAAATTAAACTTTTTTTACTTAATCATGATTTTATTTTTTAACATTCTTTTTTTTTTTTTTTTATTAAAGGTTCAATTAATAGTTCACATGGTTCATCAATTGTTTCAATAGGAAAAACTTCAATAGTTTGTGGTATTAAATTTGAAATTTCACAACCTGAATTAATTCAACCAAATCAAGGATTTATTAGTAATTATTTTAATTTTAATTATTCTCATTTTATTTATTTTTATCTTTAAAACTGATTTCTTTTCTTATTAAAGTTCCAAATATTGATTTAGGTCCTATGTGTTCACCAAAATTTAAAATCGGTCCACCAACTGAAGAATCTCAATTAATTTCAAATCGTTTAAAAGATGTACTTACTTGGTAAGCTTAAAAGATTTTTAAATTTATCATTATTAATCAATACCGTCTCTCATCATATCTTAATCAAACACTTTCTTTTTTTCTTTTTAATAAATTGTTTTTCTTGTAAATTTTTCAAGTTCAGAATTAATTAAATTAGATAGCCTCGTGATCGAACCTGGTAAATTCGTTTGGACGCTTTATATTGATTTAGTTTGTCTTTCGCATGATGGAAACCTTTTTGATGCAGCCCTTTTATCTGCCGTTTATGCATTAAAAAATGGTAAGATAATCTTTTTTCATTCAAATTATTTTGGACCATTATTTATCAATAAAGTTGATTTTATCAGCTCGTAAACCATCGGTAAGATTCGATAGTGACCTAAACCAGGTCGTCCTTCGAGACCCTCACAAACCAGTACTACACCCATTGGAAATCACCAATTTGATTTATTCTATCTCATTTGCTGTTTTTGAAGAGTTGAGTTTCTTGTTTTTTACACTCCTCTCCAATCAAATCCAAGCATAGATCTTGGTCTGCAACTGAATCAAACTACAATTTTTCCTCTTTTTGCTTATTTTCCGATGCTCAGCTCGCATATCCTCCCAGATCCTACTTTATTTGAAGAGGAACAGTCTCAGGGATTCATTACCATCGTCCTTGATCAAAATCATCAGATTCGATACCTTTGGTTTGCAGGTTCAATCGCCAATGAATTTCAAAAGGGACAATCCACATTAGAATATTGTCTGCAGTACGCCAAAAAAATGGGTCAAATCCTTCTCAACCTCTAGGTTTTATCAAGCTTTCCTTGGGGATCCTGGACTTGGAACTAAAGCTCAATTATTATGCTGGAAGCGTCTTGATTGGATGGCACATGTTAGATTTGCGTAAAATTTCAATTTTTTCCCCAAGATATGAATGTATTGTGGTATAAAATTGCGAAAAATAAAATCAAAATAAAACATTTCATAACCCGTTCATAACTACAAGAAATGTAAATTTATTGTACTCTAAACAATAGCAAGCGCGGAATTTAAAATGCATTAATCTGGAGACATAAACCCCATTTGAATATCAAGAAATCTTTTAAATTTGTCGTGATGCGAGAAAACCGATGTGGGTATCACCTCATGATTCTGCTCATCTTGATGATCATTCGATTCTTCTATATTTGATAAAGTTTCGACTAAATTTCTAATCAAAATTGACAAATTAACAATCACCAATTTTGCTTGCTTCACTGGAGGGACCGTGGATATGACTAATTCCTCTAAGGGGAAATTACTTACGTTGGTGAGCAAGTTAAAGCTAAACCCAATTTTGATATTTCATTAGCTAAATCGATTTGATGATTATCCATTAAAGAATCATTAGGGATGATAATTAATTTTTTATTTTCAAAATTATTTAAATTTTTAAAGTTTAAATTTTCAAATAATTTATTAAATTCAATTTTTAAATAATTTGTTAATTGATCATTTTGATTTTGATTTTGATTATCAAAAATATGAAATTTTAATTCATTTAAATTTTTAAATTTTTTAATTGGTTTTAAACTTGATAAAATCGAACCAGCTCCTAAAGATAAACAAATAAATGAAAATAAATGAATTTCGATTTAAATTATAATTATTTAATTTACTATACCTGAATGAATTAAAATTAAATTTGAAAAAAAAATTAAATTTTCAATTAAATTTGAAAAATTAAAAAATATTAATTTAATTTTTTTATTTTCTTGATTTTCTTGATTATTTAAATAAAAATTAATTATAAAAAAATTTTGATTTTGATTTTGATTTTGATTATTTTGATAATTATTTAAAAAATTTAAATTTTGATTACCAAATTGTATAAATAAATGAGTTAAATTAAATTTTAAAATTAATAAATTTAAAAATTTAAAATTAAAATTATTTTTATTTAAATTAATGTGATTTTTCTCTTGAATTTTATTTAAATTATTTAAAAAAAATAAATTTAAAATTAAATTTTTAAAATTAGTTGTACCTACACTAATTAAACCAAATCTAAAAAATAAAAATAAAAATAAAATAAGAATGAATTTTTTAATTAATTTGTTATTTTTTTTTTTAAAAAAAAAAAACTTACTTATTTAAATTTTTTGATTTCATTTTTCTTTTTTTTGACAGTTTAAAAAGTTTAAAAGTTCTTTTGTTAGTTTTGTAAAAAGTACAATTTTATTATTTTATATATATTTAAATATCGTTTGTCGTTAATCGTAATCGTAAAAAAATTTAAAAATTTAAAAAAAAAAAAAAATTGAATTGAAAATTTTAAATAGCAAAAAAAAAAAGTTTTAAAATGAATAAATTCTTATTTCTTTTTTTTTTGAAATTGAAAATTTCTTTTTTTTGAAAAAAAGTAAAAAAATAATAATAATAGTGAATTAAAAAAAAGTTTGATTAAATTTTTTAATGTTAAATACTATTTAAATTTATCAAAAAAAAAAAGAAAGGATGGTCTACAATTATTTAATAAGAAAAAATTTTTTATAACCATTAAATTCTAAAATTGTATGTGATTTTGATAAAAATAATTAATAATAACTTGCCTTTTTATTGAATGAAATAGATTAATCTTATAAGAATTCAAAAGTATTTTAAAGATTTTAAAAAAAAATAAAATAAAATAATAAAGTATATACTTTATTTTAATTAAATAAATTATCTTTTTATTATTAATAATGATTTTATTAAAATTAAAATTAATTTTTTTTATAATTAATCTCACTGGTTTAATAATAATAAAAAAAACAATAACTAATAACAGGTATAAAAGGATTAAGTATCAAATTTACTTAAAAAAAAAAAAAAAAATTTTTTTAAATGAAAAAATTTATTTCAAAATATATATATTTATAATTATATTAATTAAAATTATTAAATATTAAAATTGAAATTTAAAACTAAATGGTTTTTTATTAGATTACTATTTTAATGAGTAGTTTAATAAAAACATAAAATGTTTTTATAATTAAATGGTTTATAACAAATAATCAAATATTACAACTAAGATAAAATGGTACTAAAAACTAGGACAAATCTAATATTATGTTTTTATTGAATCAGTACAAAAACATTGTAATAAAGAGGAGTGATTAAAACTCTACCTGAATCAATCAAGAATATTGATTTTAGAACATAAATGAGAGTAAGAGTGGAAGTAAAAGATTTTAATAAAAAGAAGACAATAATGAAGAGAAAAAGGAGAAGGAAAGTGAGGAGATGACAATGAATTTAATGGAATTTTTAAAGGAGTATTGGTTTAAATATCTTTTGGGGTTGATGTTGCAGTGATCTGAAATATTGACTGGACTGTTTGGTAAATTTAGCAGTTGGTGTTTTGAAGTGATTAGTTGTTGAGAAGACCTAGTTCTTGTTTATCTGATCTTGATCATGATCTTCAACACCCCCTTCACTTCTAGATGAAGGACACCCAGAGATTGGTCTGATTTATTGATTTAGTAAAAAAATATACCAAGATTAAGTTGGTTGGCATATAAATTAGTCAAATTTCTGAGCTTTTGAAAAATTCTTTAATGAAATGAAGTTGAAGATCAATTTGTTTCATTTTCCCATGGTTGAGGCTCAAGTTTTTTGCCAACATATTTATACAACTTTAATTGTCTTTGTGGATGGGGATTGACTCAATGTCTGTGAGTTTTGAGAATTCTTGGCACAACTGATGAAGCTAGATAAGCTCAGATGTGAAATCACAGAGTGCTTTGTAATCAGCTTTGGAAGTTGAGATTGAAACTTTCAGCTGCTTTCTGGTCTTCCAGATCACAAAGAAGCCTGTCACAGAACATCAAGCTTCCTGACAGTTTCCCCAATTGGTGTCGCTGTATGCCCTTACACCCTCTCTTGAACCCTGTGAATATACCAGGCCCATTTTTTGAGTACCATTAATATATTTCAACACATGAAGAAAGTTATATGATCATATTATTAATTTTTTTTTTTTAAAAAAAAAATTAAAACTTTAGTATTTCTAATATCAAGTCAATAAAAATGGAATGATTGTGAATCAATTTAACCAAGATTTATTTAAATTTTTTTTTTCTGTTTTATTGGGTGTTAATTTATTATTAAGTTATATAGTTAATTAAAATTAAATAATTTAGATTATATTAATCTAATTATAAATATTTAAAATTTGAAATTTATCTTTTTTTTTTGCTTATTTGAAATTGAACTCAGAATTTTTCACCTTTATATTGAAAGTTTTTTTTTTTTTGATAAAACTCATATTTATATTTCCTTTAATTTTCGATTTTTTTTTTGTCTTTTATAGTTTAGTTTTTTGAGGATTTATAGGTCTTGTAAAATAATTTAGATTTAGATTAAATCAATTTTTGATCCTGTTTTTTTTATGTTTAGCTTTTCTTGAAAAATTACTATATTAAGTGTTAAAAGTAGGTTATTATCTATTTTTATAATTATTTCTCTTTATTATTATTCTTCTAATAATTATTTTAATATAAATAGTATTTATATTACTAACAGCTTTAATATTGGTAATATTATTGTTATAAATTGTTTTTTATTATTAAATAACTGTCACAGGGGCTCTTCTAAGTGAAGAGGGCCTGGCACTCAGTAAAATGGGACTTACTTATGGAGGGCTCAGGATATGGTAAGAAAAGAGTACACTGAAGAGTGTTAAGAGATGAATTACTAATAAAAGAGATATAAGAAAAGCAGCAACAAATAATAAGAGTAAGAATAAAAGAGCCAACCACAAACAAGTCCAAGTCCACTGTTTCAACCTGTCAGAATGGAAAGAGAAGGGTTAATAAGGATATGGCCACCCAACTCATACTGTACAGGAAAATAAAGAAAAAAAGGCTAAGACTAACTTAAAATCAAATAATTATAATACCCAAAATAAGGATAAGAATAATTATAAAATAATAAATATACTAAATTAATTAACTGGGGAAAAGTCCCCAGGGGGAGAAAGAGGGGCTGGTATATGTGAGAATCACCAGCCCTGATCCAGACAGAGAATTTTCATGAGAAGATTTGATGATTGAATTGAGTCTGGCCAATACAGGTCCTGTATGGCTGTACAGGATCTGTACAAGATGAGTGGTGGTATTGAGTGATCATACAGTTTGGGGATGGTGTATCCAAACTGTATTGGGTAATCCCAACCTGTACAAGTATTGACAGGCTGTATTGATGAACTGGACTGTATGCATGTTTCAGCAAAGAATATTGCTGAAACTGAATGCTGATACACACAGTGGATTTGCTGGTTTGAGGTGTTTGAGTGGGTGTAAGTATGAATACCCTTACCCCTGATTAGTGGTTGTTACAATAATAATCTTTTAAGAATTTATTATTTGTTTGTAAAAATAATAAATTGCCATGAATATATTAAGTATTAATATATATTTATTTATATTATTTCTTTTATTTAAATAATATAACTATTTTTATTCCTTAATTATAATATTTCTTTATTATTATACTTCTTCTGTATCTTCTTTATTACTATAATAAGGACATTCAGAGTAAAATAAGTGAAGTATTAGTAATATTAACTTGTTGTTCCATAGTCAAAACTTACAGAAGGGGTCCTTTTATAGTAAAGATTATTCCTTCTAGTAGACTTTTACTGATTTTATCCACTGGAATTGATCAGTATTTGAAGGTTTTCTGATGATTACATCATTATCAAACCTTTATATCTCATTATCACACCATTTTCTAAATTTATCATTATAAATATGATTTGATGACATTATGATCTTGAAAAATGATGTATTTTGATTGATTATATTATCTTTAATAATAAAATACTAATATCACCAGTTTTATTTCCTATTTAACTGTTAAAATAAAATTAAGATTAGAATTATTGATCAGAAATGATCATTTTTAAGCCTTAACTATAATCCTTAATGACTTTGACATTATTCATGCTACAGAAGTTCAGAGAGTGAACTCTAATAGCCTATAACCTACTAACTAAGCTGCCAAGGGCATTTTATTACATTATCAAAACTCTATTTTTGATGATTTTCGTTGTAACTCCACTTTTATGTTGAAATTTACTATTTTAGACCTTAAAACATTATTTAATGGGGTTGTATCTTGAATATCATGAGAAAAATTCTATCATTCTTTACCTATAAACTAGTAGAATCTGGTTCTGTATTTTTTTAAGTTTTGACCACTTTTGATTTTATGGGGTCAGCAGCTAATGTTATTTTGCCCAATATCCCCTTATAAGTTTTCAATTTCTTTATAGCTTACCAAATAAAGCTTATATATTTATTATAAAAGTGATTTTGTTTCAAATTTATTATTGAAAAATTTCTTATCATGTGTAGCTCAAAATATATGATCTAAAAGCCATGAATATATGTACTGATCATAAAAGTGCATATATCCAGTTTATCTTGGTAAGTATTGGTTTTACAGATATGACATAAGCAAGCCATATATGTAGGTTTCTATGGGAAAATTAATAGTTTAATAAATTCCACATTTTTATTCATTGGTTTCTGAGATAGTCTAGAATTCATGCTTTTTTATGGAATTTTTACTTATTTTAAGATTATCATTTCAATTCTTATTATTAAAATAAGTTTTGTGACCTTTTTGGATTTGTGGTCATATCTCAAAGGATCACAAAAAGGGTTTCAATTATTCTTTTTGGTCGTATAAATGCAAAATAATCAATAATGGATATGGTTACAGGAGGCCAAGTTGCTAATTACCTCCTTGTCATGTCAGAATAGCAGCTTATTTGCTATTTTCTCATTATTTAGTGAGATTTTCACCTGGTAATTAGGAACACAAAAGGTTTTAGTGGACTAATTGGGCCATTATGAGCCATTTATCCCATTTTCAAAGCTTGAAACAATTTAGAGGCCTAAGAAGCTTGGTACCATGGCTCTGTTTCAGGTCTTTTGTGCCCCTTAGGTATTTTCACATCAAAAATAGAAATTCAGGCTTAAATACTGATATCAACTATGGGTGTACCAAACGTGTATTTAAGAATACCATAATATTCAGTTCCACAAACATGAACAGCACTAATTTCAGTGTATATGTGACATGGGATTTATCAAATTCCCATTGTTTTGGCATGAAATTGAGAAAGACAAATATTTTCACAAATATTTTATGTGGTATTGATAATGTAGTGTTAAAGTATTGTCCATATTACCACTTCATACTGTTAATTTAATCTTATTAGCCTTATGGTGTTACCCTATGTGAAGTTTTTCATAGAATTCAAATCTGGACTTGAATCCATGGATCTACTTACAAGTAAAAAAACTATTCATCTTTTCTTCAATGAAAGGATGAATTTTGAATACATGAATGAATTATTGTTTATGCATAACTCAAATGTGATTTTTATATTAATTATGGCCAATTTGGGTGTGTAAAGTATACCTCAAGGATTACTAAGATAATTTTAACAGAATTTATTCATGATCCATTTTCAAAAAATTATGAAGTTAATGAAGCTTAAAAACTCCCCTGATTCATAACAATAAAGCTTTCAAAAATTTGTTGATAGAAGAGTTTTTTATGGAGTTTTATTTAATCTTGAATCAATGTTTAATAAATTTCAGGATATTTTGTTATAATAGTCATCAGTCTATTGTTACATATTTAATGGAATTTTTCATATGGGGATTTGTTTATATTTTCATTCAATTTATTTATTTGATCATGAACCTCCTTTTTTTATAAATATAAAATATTATTACTTATTAATTTCAATTATTTTTTTGTTTTTTTCCCCATTTTTCAATATCATTTGTTATAATTCTCACATCAGTTTGAATTGATTCCAAATAAATCTATAATATTAAAATAAATTTTCATATCAAAATGCACAGAAATATTTATATTTGCTCTCATAAGGATTCCAAATAAGAATACTTATATTTATTTACCCATTTCTTATACATTATTTAAATTGTTTTAATGATTCTCTTCCAACTCATTTGGGGATTATCTTTCCTTTTTTTGTCTTCTAGTGATGGATTGGTGGATTTCTTTCAAAATTATTAACGTTTGTGAAATGAATATAAACATGTCTATTACCAAAGCAATCAGGTTTCAAAAGATTAAGATTGATAGTTCTATCATGAAATATCACTTTATCTTAGATTTATATCATTTCATTGGTCTTAATAGCCTAGTGTGAGCCTTAGAGGTATTTTCAGATAGCCAAAAGACTACAAATAATAAAACAATATACAATTATAAATAAAATAAATTAATTTATATTGTCAAAAACAAAAGTAAAATATAAATATAAATTTATACAAAAAATTGAAATTTTAATTATAATTTAAAAAAGTAAATTGAAATTTAGATTTGTGAAAACACATTTTTACTTGAAAAAATTATGTAAAAATGAATGTTCAACAAAAAATACCAAATTTTGAATATTTTTTGGAAAAAAGTTAAATAAAAATTATTATCAATTTTCATCCTACAAATAAACATATGAAAATTCTTTCACCATTGTACTCCTCATAAAAAATAAGGTGGGGTCACCTCTGAGTAAAATTTCTGTAACTCAACTCTAAATAAGCTTAAATTAAATTTTTAGTATTTTCTTTAAAAAAGTTGCAAATACTCAAAACTTCAATTTAATTCACATCAAATGTGGTGTTAAAAATCAATTTTTGTGTTAAAATTGAGGTGTTGTGTTTAGTTTAGAAGTTATGAGGAATTGAAGTATTTTCAATTGATATGTCAAAATGTGCATGTTTATTATATAAGTGAACTTTAATTTACATATTAGGTGTCAATTATTACAGTTGTGTACTGTAAAAACTCAATTTAATTACATATGTAAATTATAAGTATAATACATGATGAGGAATTAAAGAAAAAATAAATTGGAAAGATTGATTCTGGGGGGGGAGGGAAAGGAATCTTGGCTCCAAGGGGGAGCCAGACCCCCAAATTCCTTACTGACAGGAATGCTATGTCAAGGTCCACGCAAACGGTTATCAATTTTGGCCTGGAATTGAGTCACAGGGTCTGTGTCTCAATTGATGATGAGGTTTTGATACCAACCAGGGCAGTTTTAACTGTTTCCAAGAGGGTAAAGCTACCCTTAAGCCCTTAAGATAAAAAAAACATGGTAAAAACAGTTTTAACTAGCTTTTACGTCTCTTACACACATTCTGATGTGTTTTGAAGCCTTGAAAATAGGTATTACTACAGCAATGGCTGATTTGAGGGTTCAAAATGGCTAAAACCAGCCCTTTTTTGGTCTTAACCAGGTTCCAATGATGCCATAATTGGCTTTTCTGTTTTCAGCGTGTTTTCTACGACTGAAAAGAGCAAATTTTACTTTTGAAGCAAGAGAATTGATGGCCATAAAAGAATGTCTTCTTTGCCCCACTTTTCTCTTCATGGAAGAATCTTTTCCTTTCATAATTAGCTTAAACACCATTAAACCAATAAATAAAATATTACAAACACCCTTTTCAAATAATTTCTAACCTTTCAACCACATGAAAAAATAATTATAATCATTTTTTGTAACTCTTATAATTATTTTTTACCCCTTGAACCACCCCATAAGTGAATTAAAGCATCTTTCATCACTGTTAGCTTTGTCACTTTGTTTCCAAATTCACTCTGGTCACTTTGGGGTATGTTTTCTCTTCAATAATCTTTTTAAAGACTCTGTTTATATATAGATTTCCCGCAGTATTTTGCTCAATTAATTGCAATTTAAATTTCTCTTGAAGAAATTTCTTTTGTAGCCTCAAATATCTCTTGTAGAGTATTTTTGCATAAATTTTTATTGTTTGTAAAACAATGAATCTTTATAAGATTATTGTTTTATACTAATAATCTTAAAAACAATAAAACTGGCATGTTTTCTCTTAAAAATCTTATTTCATACTATTTTTAATTAATTTTTACCTTCAACAAATTTTGAGGACAGAAAAAGTACTTGATTTTCAATCAAAGTTTCATATCCACACCTTACACCCCGTTTCAGTAAACATTGTCATAAAAAATGATTTTTAAGAGTAAATTACTTCATAAATTACAATTACTTCATAAATTACATATGTTTAAAAAATACAAATCCTCTAATCATAAAAAGTAAAAAAAGATTTATTCAATAAAGACAAGAGACTTCCAATAGTAATAATAGTTAATGATTTAGGTTTCCTCCTAGAATTAGCTATCCACATCCTTACATGATGGTATTACAAAGAAATAGCTAAGCCTGTCTGATACTATTTTCTGAAATTTTTCCTTTAATAAACCTCTCTTACAGTGTATAGCAGATTGAATATATAAGCTAGTTATTCTTAAGTGGAGGAAATAGCTGAAAACCAACTCCCTGACAAAATAGATTTTTATAAGGTACTGTGACAGGAATTCAATTTAATTAAGGATTGAATTAGGTTAAATCTGCTAGTTTATAATATAAAATAAGTATCTTTATAATAAATCAACAAAGTTAATATAATTAGAACTGTATTAATTTATTGTTTTATGATCACTTCATTTAATCATTGATAGCTCAGCTTTCTAATAAATATGAAAGGGTAATTTCCTTGATAATAAAAAAAACGCAGATTTTGCATATTAATTAATTATAATCCAAGGAAAAATAAAGTTATAGAAATCATTACAAGTAATTTTCAAATATAATTATCATCATTAATTCATTACACAACAAGCCTAATATTGACTTGTATTATTTTGACCATTTTACTTGGCCTTTTAAATTTTCTTGATAAATGCAATTTAGCTCACAGCTTTACTTCTTTTTTTGCAAAAGGCGATGGCTTTATTTATACTGAGAACAAGTTTGAAATAAATTTCCTAATAAATAATGGTATAATTAGAATTACTCAAAGAAATCAAAAGTGCCTTTACCATAATTCAAAACTGTAAGAAAATCTATCAAACAACTCAAAAATGAATCATAATGGAAAATTACTCAAAATAAGGGAAAATTTGTTTCATTCTGGAAAATATTTAAACATAAATCACCTTAAGAAATGAATGAAAATCTATATGGACATCATAAGCATAATGAAAAAGAGTTGTAAATGAAAAAGCCTTTCAAATACCTTTTCAATAATTCTAATATTATTCTTAATTTGAACATTGTTTATCCTTGTTTGGCTGTATCAGCTCACTATATATTTAAAAGTGTCATAATATTATGCAAAATAATTATATCACAATCATAATTTGAGATAAATATTATTTTCAAAATTTGAAAACAATAAACATCTCAAAAAACTGAAAATCTTCATACCATGTCAATTTGAGATGCTTTAACTTTGACTAGAATGGAAATTTGAATAAATTTTATTGATTACATAAATAATTTGTAATTGTGGTGGATCATCCTTTTAATAAAAATAATTCCACTAATTTCTTAATTTTTACCATAGGTTGTCTAATACAACACAGCCCATGTGTCACAGCCACTATCAGGGGTAAGGGAATTAAACCTTAAACCCACTCAAACTCACCAAACCAGAAAATAAATGTTTTTATGAGCATACAGTTTCAAAAAAACTTCTTTCTGAAACACTCATACAGTTTGGACACCCAATACAGCCTGTCAACACTTGTACAGGCTGAATTCACCAATATAGTTTTGGATACAGTAATATAAAACTGTATGATCACCCAGACTCACCACACCCCTTGTACAGGGACTGTACAGCTTTACAGGGGCTGCATTATTCAAATAAATTAAAATGAAGATTCTTCTAATGAAAATTCACTCTTTGGATCAGGGCTGGTGGAATTTCACATATACCAGCCCCTGTTCCTCCCTCTGAGGACTTTTCCCCAGTTAATGAATATATTTGATTCATTGTTTAATAAATACTCTTATTCTTATTTTCCGAATATTATATTTATTGGTTTTAAGCTGGTATTTGCATTTTCTCACCTGTTCAGTAGAGCTTTGGTGGCCATATTCTTATTAAACTTTCTCTTTCTTTCTGACAGGTTGAAACAGTGGACTTGGACTTGTTTGTGGTTGGATCTTTTATTCTTTTGTTTGTGCTTTTTTATGTTTATTTATACAGAAATTATATTTTTATTAAACTAATAAGTGAACTCAATCTTATTCCATGCTTGAGCCCTCTGTAAGTGAGTTCTGGTTTACTGAGTGCCAGGTCCTATTCAATTAGAAGAGCCCCTGTTACATTATATTAATTAACTCATAATTGCTTCTTTCTTTTTATTATTTAAAAATTCATTTCTATCATTCATCAATTATGATCTCTTCATGAATTTATGATTTCTCCATCAATTTTCATCTCATTAATTTTATTCACATGAAAATTGCCTTATTTTTATTTCTTAATTCTGCTGACCATGTCACTCTATCTGAATTTTTAATAATTTTGAAATTTTATTTCTTTGTTTGATTCAGATTCATAAGGTTTATATTGATTAGATAATTGATTGGGATTCATTAGGATAATTGATTCAAATTCAGGATTATGTTGGATTGGATTGATTGTGATTGAATGTTTAATTACTCAATATTGATTCATTGACCACAAGAATTGAATTTATTGATTGATCTGATTTTGACTCATAAAGATATTGATTGACTTATTTGATATCTCAAGACCTCAGATTTTTGGTTTTGAAGAAATTTATTGATTTATTGAATTCTTCAAGATATAATTGATATTGATTTTGAATTGACTTGATATTTGATTGAATGGATTGAAACTCCTCAGAAAGCTTGATTTTATTGACAAGATTGTGAGTTTTTCATTTTAATTCCTCAAGCTTTTTTCACATTTACTTCACCTCAAGACTGTGGATTTATTCCTCAAGTTTAATCAAGACTCTCATTTTTTATGAGTGTAATTGGTCAAGCCTCATTTTTGTTCTCAGATTATCATCAGTTCATTTGTTACCTTTGAATAATTCCTGTTCAGCATAGCCCCCCAGCCAAGAATACAAGATCTCAAATAAATGAAGCTGTTCTCACTCCTAAAACAAGGGCTTCTCTTGAATGCACACCATCAGTTTATCAACTGAGTGAAAATTTGGACAAAGGATCACCAATGGAAGGAGAAGAACCCTCCAGATGAGGAGGTATGAAGTCAAGAAAATCAAGATTATTCTCTGGATTGTTGGGTGGATATCCTGAAAATCCTCAAGGGCCTAGTAGCAGAATACAGGAAGCTGAAGATGAAGAGGGGGAGGAGTCTGTGGAAGAGAAAGAGTTGAAGGAGACTGAAGTGGCAGCTGCCTTGGAAGGTTCCCCTGAGGCTCCAAATCTAGCCCTTTCTAATAAACCTCTTGTCTCTAAAGCTGATACAAATATGCACAAGATGATGGAGCAGATGACTAAATTTATGGGACAACTAACTCAAGAAGTTGCTCCCAGGGACAATTCAAGAGCCCCAGAATCTAAGACTCCATCAATGAAGGCACATGATTCTTTTAATGGTACTCAAGCCCATAAATTGAGAGGATTTATCCAATCCTGCCAACTAATTTCCCATAATTACCCAGAAAACTTCTCAGACAGGAATAAGACTCTGTACTCACCTTCTTTTCTCACCTGCAGAGCTGGAAAATGGATTGAACCATATCTCTCAAATATCTCCAATGAAGACCCATACTATCTGCTCAATAACTGGAATTTGTTTGAAACCCAGTTATTCACTCTGTTTGCTGACCCCAATGAGGTCAGGAAAGCTAAACAAGAGTTTGATAATATCAAGATTAAGGAAAGTGGTCATGTATCTTTGTAAATTTCTTATTTCAGAATCTTAATGTAAAGAATTGGGTATTGGGGAGAAAGGGCATATATTCATGTTTATAGAAGAGGCTTGGAATCAAGGCTATTGGATCAATTGGCTTCCCACCCTGGTAATTATGATAGCTTTCAAGAACTCATGAATATTACTTTGGATTTAGATAACAGGTACCATTAGAGGCACAAGGAAAAGGGTATTCATCAAGGGAGGAGGCCTAAAGCTACTGGATCCAATCTCTTCAGGCCTCAGGATTCATTTTCCAAAAAGCGTCATCACAAGAAGAGTAAGATGGAGAAGAAGTTTCAACTCCCAAAGGACAAGCCTCATTCTTCTCTCCTCAATAAGGACAACAAATTGATTGGTTCTAAAAAGGAGAGGAGGATTAAAGAAGGTTTTTGTACTTATTGTGGTGGAAAGCACCGAATTGAAAAATTCTTCAAGAGGTCTCAGAATAGGCTGGGGTCATCAAGTGGCTTTCCTAGCAAGCAGGGAAAAGCCTGAGTGGGAATCATGATGTGTTAAATGGTTCTCAATTTTTTCTTCAAGAGAATGATTGTGCACTCTGAATACTGGTGTCAAGAAATCTTTGAATTTATTATGTTTTCTTCTTTCTCTAATATTTTCTGTAGTATTCTCATTGATTATGGTTCTCCAAAATCCTTCATTGAAAAGCATTTTGTTCTCAAGTACTCATTGAATATGTCAGAGATCCCCGTAAAGAGTCCTCTTTTCATTTCAGATTCAAACAAATCCCCTTCCTTGTTCCTCACCAATTATACCGAGTGGGTTGTTGAATTGCCTTCTTGCCCAAGCTTTGAATGGGAGCTTTTTATCATAGATTCCCCTGAGGGAGAAGATTGCATAATGGGATATTATTTCCTTTACCATTTTAATCCCATTATTGATTGTGAAAATGGATTGATCACCTATTATTCTAGTCATAAGGATTCTAGTTGTATTAATGCTTCTACTAGGAATGAATTTTCCATTGCTGTCAACTGTGTTGCTCTGGTTGGTGAACTCAAGACACCTTCCCTTCCTTCTTCTGTACATATTTCTCCCATTATTCCTTTTCAGTCACGGTTTCCATCAAGAGATGAAGTGTTCAAAGAGGTCAAAGATTTTGGATAAGATGTTGCTATATCTTCACTTCATATTTTTCAAGGGGATATATAACTTCCTCCTTTATCCCTTCATGCCTCCCTGGAGGAGCAGTGGGATGAGGAGAAAGAGCCAAAAAAAAATTGAATTATGCTGAAGGTAGTCTCTCCTGCTTATCACCCATATTTGGATGTATTCTCCAAGGTGAAAGAAGAGAAACCCCCATCATACCACGCCTGTGATCATCATATTGAGGTGGAGGGGTGTCTTCCTCCAGTTGGTGTTATCTACTCTTTATCAAATCATGAGTCAGAAACACTGTGGGCCTACATTCCGGAGAATTTAAAGAAAGGTTTTCAGGATGAGTCTATGAATAAGTTGTGATCTGCCTATTTAAAACTTAAAATATGAATATGACATGGTGTATTATAATAAATAAGATTTTAAAGAATAATATTAAGTGGTTTACTATAGAAAAATAGTGGTGGTTAGTGCTATTAGAAACCCTGGGTATAGCTTTACCAACTGGGTTATCATAATAAAAAATACAATAATATGAATCATAAGTATACCAGATTATTTTCAAATAGTATAACGTTTGTTGTAAGTTGTACTACATAGGAACTCAAGAGAAGGATGGGTATTTCTATTTTGGGCAGAGAAAGGTCCCTTTTTATCCTTAAATTGGGTAAAAAGGTCCTCTAGAACATTTCACGCAGAGAAAGTGAAGAAATTTCACTTCCAAGGACTGGCTTGTGGCTTTCTCACAGCCTGTATACTCTGTATTGGGCTCAGATGTGGTTTCAAAAACACATATGGGAATTTTTCACCAATACAGGATGAGAAGTTTCATCTGGGGACCACATAGCCCTCTTCTGATGTGTAGAATGCTGTGAAGAACCTCTATGGGACCCCATTATGGAATGAAATATGAGTATTTAAAGTACAAACAAGATAATCGGTCTATTTGACACCTCATAGTCAAAGATATTGGAAGGTATCCCACAGTAAAGGTGTATTGGTTAAACTGTGTGATTTTAGCCTTCAAGCTGCCATAGCTTTGTCAGTTTTTGAGATATTGGGCTCAACGTTGATTCATCAAGTAGCCCTAGATGGGATTGACACAATGGTACCTCATTTGGTATGGGTATCATTAAATATGAAAAATTATACCATGTTCAATTTTTATTATCCAGATTTGTGTTTTTCTCCAGACCTGTATGGAACTAGTTTGCTCCATAAATTTTGTTCTAGTTGATTTATGGGGAAATAGATGGCACCATGAGGTAGCCCTTATTGAGCTCTTTCCAAAAAGGCCTCAATTTAGGTCTCTCACGCTAAAAATGTAGAAGTTATATGAGAGGTGAATATTTTATTCACTGTTATTTTACCTTATTTTGGCCATAAATTCTGTATTTTTGGTTCTAGCTCAATTTGCCTAGTACCATTGGAGAGCCCTAATTGAGATATTTCACTTGAAAACCTATCTGATGGGGTTCAGCCTCTTTCTCTGGATATTAGATGAGAGGTGAAAATTAAGGTATATTCTCAGCAACTGCTTTGAGCTTGAATAAGTTTTTCATTCTTTGTTCTATGATTATGGGACTTGTATATTTGGAAAAAGGTGAGTTTCCTTTTTCTTTGGATACCTTTTGAGCTGGTTTGGCCTGGATTCATTGTTTGGTGATATTTTGTTCTACCATTAGTTTATGGTATTTTGAAAGAAATTCTTGTGCTCTAGTTTTTAGTCACAGGCTGAAATGCCCTCCCTTAAAAAAAGGCTGTCAAAATGCTGTCTTCCAGACTTCAACAAAGGGAACTATTGCCAAAAATGCTGTTAAAGCGGTTGATAGACCGGTCAATACTGGCAGTTTGTAGATCATCTTACACCATGTGACAGTACCCCTGGGTTTAGAGAACTGCACCTCAAAATGCATGTGACTGATGGTATTACCCATATACTTCTCATTTAGCTGCATTAGTAACAACAGGAGCCTACAAGGAGCCCTTTCATGCCAATGGAGTAGAAAACTCAGCTATTTCTGGTTTTTTGATTTAGGCCTCTCCTTGTCTCAAACCAGAATCAACACCATGATGTTGGTAATTGGTTTATTGTCACAATTCTGTCTTTCTGACCTCAACAAAGGGAAATCTAGCCTACAATGCTATCAAAATTGTTGAAAGACCAGTTAATACTGGCAAGTTGTAGATCACATTCCACCATGTGTCAAAGGCTCATCATTGATGAGACTGTTCAGCCCTCCTAGAGGCTCTGAATATTCTCAGGTGAAGGTCACCATCTGGTATAGCATCTTCAGCTAGCCATTGATCTTTATCAGCTGTTTGATTTTGAAATATCTTCAGATATTGTCTATGGTCCTTTCCATTAAGTCTGATCTTCCTGGCCATAATGATTTTCTTCACTGGGCCAGGGGAGTCTTCTACTTCAACTGTGTCTTGGGGAGTAGGTTTCTTTCTTATATAGGGGAACTTCTACTCTCCTGTTTGGTGGTAAGGTTTCACTAGACCCACTGGGAACACTGGGTGTTCCCTGGAGAATTCCTCTGTGAGTTTGGCCTCTACTGCATTTTCCCCTATTAATCTAATGGTAGTGAATGGTCCCAAAAATGAGTCTCTCATTTTCTTTGGGCCTTTAAGAGTATTGAAATTAAGATTAGACACTAGCACTTGGTCTCTTTCCTTGAAGTATGGCTCCTTGTGAGTCTTATCATATCTCTGCTTGGTGTATTCCTTTGCATCAGCTATGCATCTAGCAGCTGTGTCATATGCCTTCTTCCACATATCATGGAAGTCTTTGGCAGTGAGGTGGATAGTAAGAAGATTTTTCTTCAAGTGATCCACAAGCAGTAAGGGATTCTATCCTTTTTCCACCAGTGAGAGTGATTTTCCCATGGTGGGGTGTTGGCTGGTATTGTAAGCCAGTTGAATGGCTGGGAGGAGTGTAACCCAGTCATGGGTGTACCCTTCATGGAATTTGTATTCCATGCCATATGCAAAGAATCCTCTAATGATGTCCTCCATTGTTTTGATCATCCTTTCAGCCAAACCATCTGATTGTGGATTGTAGGCTGTAGAAAATGAAAGTTTTGTTCCAACATATGATAAAGGTTAGTCCAAAATTCTGATGTGAATCTTGGGTCCCTATCACTAAGAATGATTTTTGGGACTTCAAAAGTAGCTATCATGTTATTCCAGAATATCAATGCTGTATCCATAGCTGTATCCTTTTTGTGGCATGGTAGACATCTTAAACTTTTACTGTACCTGTCCACTATGACTAGGAAAGCATTGAAGTTTTCTTTGCCTCCTGGGACAAGTCCTGTTACCCAGTCCATTTTAATGGTTTCCCATGGGTGTTTAGGTTCCTTTATGTATTGGAGTGACCAATACTTCTTCCCATGTTTCCTGTTTTCCTTCTGGCCTCTTTCACAAGTGTTGATGTATTGACTCAACTCTTGTTCCCATTGAGGCCACCAAGTGCGCTTGCTTCCCTCTCTCTTTTCCTGTCTTCACTCATGTGTCCCATATAGGGGAATATATTCTCTGTCTATCACTGTGAGTGCACTGGTGTGCTTCTCTCTGTAGTACAGAAGTCCATCAATAAGGACAAAATTGTTGTCCTTGAAGTCCCTCAACCAGGCTCCATCTAAATGAGATTCCACATATGGGATCCTGTATTTTTGTTGAAGGATTTGAAATAATATGCTACACTGTTTGTGTTTGGCATATGGTTTGGTGACCAAAGTGAAAAATTAATTATGCAGTTCTGGGGAGCTTATTCCAAATATGGGAGTTTCTGTTCCTTCTGGTTCAGTGTTATCACTGCCTGAGGTATCAAATTCTTGTTCCCATTCAGAAAATCTGAAGTTCTTCCTCCTGTCTATTTCCTTGAAATGGATAAGAGTTTTGGCAGCTACTCTGGGTAATGATATGGGGTTCTTGTGACATTATTCAATGGCCATCTATGGAGGTAATCAGAATTTGTGTGGATTTTCCCTCTTTGTATATTATGGTCATATTACCTCTATACACTTGAATGGCTCTTTGCCATCTAAGCATGTTTCTATTAGTAATTTTCATGTTGAGTGAAGATTTGAGTTCTGTGAAGTCTGTGTAGACTTCAAAGACTACACCCTCCAGATAATAGTGGAGTTTTTCTAGGTCCCAGACTAGAAATAAGTATTCAGTCTGAGTTGCTCCATAAATAGCTTCTGAATCTTTCAGTTTTCTGGAGATGTAGAATATTACCCCTTCCTTTGGTTCACAATCTACAATTTGTCTTTGGTGCAGGGCAGCACCCAATCCTTGAATTCAAGCTGCATCTATGTACAACTTTAACGGTAATTAAAAGTCAGGGAGTATCAGGACAGGTTCATTGATGAGTTCATGTTTGAGCCTCTCATATGAATCTCTCCTTTACTTGGTTATATCAAAAACTAAATCTTTTGAGCATATCTTGTATAAACAACTAGTTATATGAGCAAGCTTTTTGATGTGCTTTCTGTAGTAGCTAGCAAATCCAAGAAAGGATTTCATCTTCTTGATGTCTCTAGGTAATATTTTCTGAAGTACTTCTGTTACTTTGTTTTGGTCTATGGCCAGGATAAGGCCTGAGAATTTGTCCTATTGCCAATAGTTCTTGGCTAAAATTGCACTTCTTGAGTAAACTTTTAAGATTGATTGTTGTGAATTTACTTAGTACTCTGTCTATGTATTGCACATGGTATTTCCATGTCTCTGAGTATACAATCATATCATAAATATATACTACAATCCAGCCTTCCAATATTTCTTCTTGAAATATTGTTTCCATCATCCTTTGGAAGTCGGCTGGTACATTTTTGATGCCAAAAGGCATTCTGGTGTACTCATATATACCCATATGGAATCTGATTCTGAGTGATTTCATGGAGTTTGTTTCAACTCCATTCTAGTGAAAGCCTTTCATGCAATCCATCATAGTGATGTATTTGGCTTTTGCCAATTTGTATAAAGCATCGGGTATTATTGATATAGGGTACCTATCTGCTTTTGTGTAGCTATTCAGTGCTCTGAAATATCCAGAAAACCTAGAATTTCCATAATGCCAAGTGATAAAAACAGGTGTTGTTAATTCCACTATTTCATTGTGTCCTATCTTCCTGATGAAATCCATATCTAGGAGTTCATTGAAATGTTTTTCAATTTATTTCCTACTTTCCAAGCTTTCTGGATGTGGAGATCTTCTGAGCATGGGTGGATAAGGTCTTTTCACATCTAGATATATTTCTATATCATGGCCTCTGATTTTGCCCAAGGGTTCTTCATCAATGGCAAAAGCTGGTCTGTTCTTCTTCAGAGTTTTCAGTAAACTGAGATTTTGTTTACATGTGAGGCTAGAGCTGAACTTCCCTTCTTTTAATCCATTGAGTAATTCTTATAAAGGGTCTTAGTTGAACAACTGGTATACATCAAGGGAAAATTTCTTTTCCTTGTTTGTACCTATGTTAATGTGCCTATTTTTACTATTGTAAATGTCTATTCCATACCTCCTCCAATAGTCTATTGCCAGTAAGAATTCCTAGATGTGAGCATCCTCAAGCACTACAAACTCTGGGTTGAGTCTGATATGACCTTTCCTATGGGGTATGATTATCTCTTTGATAACTGTCCCAAGGGATGTACTTGTCCCTGATTCACTTTTAAAGCTCTTAGCCTTGGTTGACAAGAGTTTTTTTTCCTAATTTGAAAAATGTTTGTCCAAATATTCTCTGGCCACTATGGAGCAGTGTGCTCCACTATCTATTATTAATGGGTGTTGAGCATTGTCAATACATACATTGATTTTTGTGGCTTTTCCATGAATATATGACATCCCCTTAGTTGGCGTGACTAAGCAGGTTTGTACATATTTCCTTGTGGGAACTCCTCTTGTGTGGAATAAATGAGGCAGTATCTGAAAGGGGAAATTACAAGAATTGTTTTTGAATTCCTTTTATGACTTGTAACCCTTGCAATGCTTGTGTGCTAGAATACTCTAGACTGTTCTTCCTAATAATTATGAATTATCTTTACTTGAGTTCCATAATCAATTTATTACATTTGATGGTAGCTGAGTCAGAAAAGTATATTCAACAGAATCTATCAGAATTTGTTTGATCTGGAAACAATGTTTAGTAAAACTTAAAACAAGTAAATAAATATATAAAACTGGAGAAAAGACTTTGTTTTTTCCTTTGGTGAGAAAAGTAACACCTTGAGGTATTCCCAATTTTAATGATAACATTGTTGATAATATGATAACTAATAATAGCAAACACTATTATTTTTTTAAGGGTTTAAGAATTTTATGATGATAATTTGGGATAAAAAACTCTACTACCACATTTTTTAAAGTTTCAATGATTTTAAAATGATAACTTGTGATAAAAAGACTAATATGGTTCAATTTACTACTGAGCTTAGCTACAGAGTAAAGAACTTTGTCAACAAGATGAATTTTATATAATAATGTAGACCAACTTTTAACTAATATTATTTATAAAGCGCCCAGACACTGCTACTGAGAAGATTTGGGAATTGGATAACTATACTTCTGAGCTTAGCTACTGAGTATTCTTTTTAAAATTTGGGATAATGTGGATGAATGGAGGGGATTTTCCTCAGAAAAAAATATTAAGAAGTTGTGTTTTTGTGATGAGCCACTGCCTGGGCCATGAGGAAAACAGAAGTGGAGGGGGAAGAGAAGGGGAGCTCTATTTAGAGCTCTTGGGCCTCCTAGGAAGTGTTGAAACAAAGGGGACTTAAAAACTTTTCAGGTCTTCAATTTAAGGTTTGGTGGTAATTGAATTGAGAGGTCTGTGCTTTAATTGAGTTCTTGATTTTGTGGGTAAATTTGTGGGGAAATGATTTCATTGACTATGTAATCCTAGGTTTCTTTTTTTAGAGTACAACCTCGTGAAACCTCTGTAAATACTTTCTGCAATACTACTGTGACACTTGTACTGTCTAATTTCTTCTTCCTAACCTATTTTCCCTATCTTTTACACTATTCTACCACCTCCTTATTGTATGTGATAGAAAAAAATCCCTCCTAATTTCAATTTTCAAATAAAACACTACTTATAAAATTTAAATTTTTTTTTCATCAATCCATAATTACAAAGTGGTATGGCATACCACAGAATTTGTTTGCACAAGTTCTTATTAGCAGTGTCTTGTGGTAGGCCTGCTTCCAGCCTTATATCCTCAATTTCTAGTTGTGTTTCTTCTTGGTACTCTACTAGGAATTCTTCTATTGGGTCTTGGTCATCATCAGAGATTTCTCTGATGGAATTACCCATGAATTCAGATTCAAAATCCTCTTCTTGGGTTTCTTCCTCTGGGACTTTCTCAATGGAATAGATATATTTTTTGGCTTTGGACACTTTGTGGCATAATGGTCTGTTGATCCACAATTGGGACAAGTGTTATTCTTCTTGGTCACATCTGCTATTTTTTTCTTTGGGTTTGTCTTTGTTTTCAAACCTACAAGGGTGTGTCTCTTTGAAAATGCTGGCTCTATATAGAGATTTATTCCCTATATTTTTCCTCTCCCTTACATCTTGTAAGGTATTGGCAATGTTATATAGAGTAAAACTCTGGTTGAATATGCATTTTATTGCATGCTCTAGTTCTCCTGGAATTTGTGTCAAGAGTTTTTGATTCCTCATTTAAATTTTCATTTGAGGATCAATGGATTCAAGTTTTTTAGACTGTCTAAGACACCACTCATATGGATCTTTGTCCACTGAGTAATTGTCATTCTCAAATGACATGGTATTTTTCCATATCCAAGTACCATTGCTGGACTTCTGGATTATTTGACGCTTCCACCATGACAAGTTGCGTCTGCAATGGATTTCTTTCATTTCTGTGTACCAAATACTATAATGTCCTTTGAATTCTGTATTTAGCCTAGCAGTGATCCAGGAGTCTGGTATGCTTGGCACATCAATGAATAGTCCATCAATGTGATAAATGAGTTCTATGTGATCATATTCTCATACACCAGAGAGATTTGGCCAACTTGAGGCCTCTGGAAGCTGTTTCAGTGCTTACTTCTCAGAATAAGTCATGTTATATACCTCTTGGTATTGTATTGGAGAACTTGCTTGATTCTACAACAAGGCATCTAGTTTGATGTCTCCCTGGTTTTATTGATTATCCAAAACATTGCCTTGTGGTTGGGGCTTTATGTTTTGTAATAAATCAAACAATTTGGTAATGTATTGATCCAGACATTCCCTGTCCCTTTTTTCAGTGGTGTTGTTCCTCTGAGACTTGGTTAAGTCTTTTGTTGGTTTCTTGTAAGACTTTGCTTAGTTTTGCATAGCCTTCTTGAAGAGTGTTGACAATTTTGTTTTGTGAGGCTGTCAATTCTTCCAACCTCACGTTGTTTTCTTGGAGCGTTGTGAACTTTTCTTGGGTTTCCTCTGCAAATTGTGACACTGGTAACCACAGTTAATCACTTTTTATGTTACTCTCAGGTGTGAAACCACTATGTTCCATCTGAGTGGGGGTGATATTTCTAGTAGCAGGACTTTTGATTGTATTAGAAGTATTTACAACTATTTTTGGCTCTTGTGTACTTCTTTCAGCAAGCTCAACAGCTTCTGTATCATTGGGTATGACTCTTTCTGCCTTTGGTTGAAAGAAGTCTTGTTCTTGACCATTGAACCTTGTCTTTTCCTGGAAAGTACCTGGAACTGTGAAGAATGGTGACTCTTGGCCACTGATCTGTTGGTGCCTGAATGGTGTGAAGCCACTGGAGAGTTGGGTTGGTCTACTCCTTGTGAACCTGAAGGAATAAGAGTATTCTCTTTCTGGTTCAGTTGCTCTTCTATAGCTTGGATGGTGGCTTGATTCTGCCTTATCCTGGCTTCTGTTTCCTCCAGGAGTTTGAACTTCCTGTTGGGATTCCATCCTTTGGTGTTTACCATAAGATATTTGAGGAGTATCTCTTTGGGACATACCTTCTGGCAAAATTCTCCCAGGTCTTCCCAGTGTGAAGCTAGGTTGAACCTCTTGTTGTCCATGCTCCAATGGAATAGATCTTTGAGGAGTTGATGGAGCTGAAGGACTTGATCCATATCCTTCCAGTCCTCTGGTTTGAGGTTCCCACTGAATTGGAGGGTGAATGGCAGTGTGGGCATGAATTCCCTCAGTTTCCTTCCATCTATTATTGTGTCCATGGTGTCCAGACCCTGGTCTTCCCTCTGGCTGGTCTCTTGGGATTCAAAGGTTCCTGAGGTGTACAGGGGACATGTTAGTGTTTTCAAGTAGTCAAAAACTTTGTTTTCTTAGGGCATTCACCTTTGACTGTGCCTTGTAAAAATTTGTTTTCTTGACACAACCATGTGTAATAACCCCCCAATGGGTGTTTACGGAAATTCTAGCCTGTCCCCAATTTATGACAAATTGGCCATACAATCATTTCATGGCCAATTGGCCCCTTTTGGTGTTTGATGGCCTTTGGGCCATATCCACTTCCTCTGGCCACATCCTACATCCATTGGCCTCCTTGGCCAATTCTCCACCTCACCAACCCTCAGGCCAACACCCTTCTCTTGGGCCTGGGGTCATTATATCTTCCAGGGGCCTCTTTCCCCTCTAGCCACCTCCAGGGACTTTGTCCCACCCCTTTTAACTAGGGGGTCTATGGTCTAAATGGCCTTTTTGGGCCATTTAGGCCCCCTATGGCTCTACAGTCTGCAGACCATGGGACATGGGACCCATTAGGCCCCTTGAGCCTAATTCCAATGAGGCAAAAAGGGGCCAAGGGGGGAAGCCAGTGGGCCCACATGAGCTTGTTTTTGGCCAAATTCCCAAAAGACCCAAAATGGCCATAAACCTCAAGGAACCACATTTTGGCCCAAGGACCCAAGGGAATCAATTTTGACATAGCGGCCAGATTCCCTAAAGAATTCAACCATGGCGTCTGGAAGTCATCAGAGGCCCCCAGTCACCTTCATAAAGGGGTTTCCCCTCAAGATCAGGGGAACCCCTGACCCAACTCAATAGATCCAAGTCTGCGGGAACCAAGGTTGGTGCATATATGGTATTATATACCATTATGCACCATTTTTCCTCAGAAATCCAATGATGATGGTCTCAGGACCCAATTATGACATTTTAATTCAAGTCCCCAAATCCATAACCCATTTTGAAGGAAGACGTTTCAGTCATTCAGTCTTGCACTCCCTGAAAGCTACCAGAAGACCATGCAAGCACCCCTGCCAACTAGCCCTACAGAAGTTGGGTTGTTATTTCATTTCAGGATTATTCAAGGGGTAGTTTCAAGAGATTATCAATCATTCAATCAGTTTTCAAGGCATCAAGAACTTCAGTACTCCTTGGACAACTCAATTGGTCCATACAGGCTGTATTCAAGCAGCTTGTATGGCCTTGGTTGTTTTGGGCCAATTCATATTCCACTGTGGGAATTCAGTCACACAGTTCAATTATCAAGATGGCCAGTTCTTTATCAACCCAAAGCAGTCAATACAGTTGGGTGATCAATCCTCCAGGATCAGTCTTTCAACCTTTCACATATACCGGCCACCTTACCTTCCCTGGGGACGTTTTCCCTAGTTAATTAATATATTGGATTTATTTTTATCCTTATTTTCTTTTTTATTATTAACGTAAATACTGATAATCTTAAGTCAGTCATTTGCACCTTTTTCTTTGCCTGTCAGTGGATATTGGTGTTCATATCCTTTATTAATTCCATTGTTCTTTCTGGCAGATTGAAGCAGTGAATTCAGAATTCATTTTGTTGGCTCTTTTGCTTGTGGCTTTCTTGTATTATCTTTGGCCTCTGGCTTCCTTCTTATTTTGGCATATCTTGTATTACTTTATTTTTCTCTCAACAAAATTTAATTCTCTTTATTTCTTTATTCTTTTGGAGCCCTCCAAGTGAGTTCTTGATTCCTGAGTGCCAGGCCGCTCTTTCTTTCACCAAGTGCCCCTGTGACATTATATTAATTAAATCATAATTTTTTTATTCTATTCACTCTTTATAGTTTATTTGTTCATTTTATTGAAATTATTAGTCTTTAGTGCTTATGGATTTTATTATTTATTGTCACCTCTCAGTTTTCTATCACTCATTATTCTTTCTTGAAAATTGAAATCTGACCCATTTTTTTTTGTTTTCTCTTTTAAATCTTATTTAAGTCATCAATTCTTCTTAAATCCTAATTCAGGTCTCATTTTATCTTCTAATTGATTTTTAAATTGGTCATCAAGATTATTCAGACACATTCTTCATATCAGGATTTAATTTGATTTAAGGAGGAATTCACTTTATCTTGATTTGATTGACCCATTTGACATAAAATTGACTTTGAACTCAAGAAGTTTGATTGAACTCAAGATTATTGATTCTTGCTGATTTTCCCACATCAAGATTTTTGACATAAATTGATTTTTCCTCAAGAATTAATTTGATTTATTGATTTTTTGCAAGATTTAGATTTGATTGAATTGACATATTGATTGATTGAGTTCAAGACTTCATTTGATATTTGATTGATTGACATACCTGAAGATTTTCATTGATTCATTGAATTTTTCTCAAGATTTTGATTTTGATTTTGACTTCAAGCTTATTGTTGATTTTCCTCAAGCTTTTCATCTTCAAATTTTGATTTATTCTTCATTTTATTTCATTCTAATCCTGAACTCATGCCTATCCAACACTCACCTCCTTCAAGACAGACAAGATCACAGGCCAGAACTCAAGCTGTTCTAACTCCAACTCCAAGAGCTCCTCTTGACAGCACCCCAGAAGATCCTCAACTGAGGGCCCAATTAAACAGAGGACCAAATTTGGAAGGAGAAACATCATCCAGGAAGGAAGGAAGAGGACCAAGAAGATGAAGTTCCTTTTAAGGAGTAGTTAGTGGTTTTCCAAGGCTTTCAAGGACCACTTTAAAAGGTCCTGGTGAAGGTGGTGAAGAGGAAGGGTCTGATGGTACTGAAGGTGTCCCTGCTCATGTGGGGACATCCCATGGTACTAGAGGGCCAGCTCTAGCCGAGTTTAATCAGCCTGTATCTCATCATCCTGAGCCATCCTTATTGGCCAACATGCAGCAAATGACTCAGATTACAGCAAATCTTCAAGCAGCTTCATTGTCTGTAGCATAAATACTCCATCTATGAAGGCACCAGAATGCTTTGATGGGACTCAACCCTTCAAAGTCGGAAGCTTTATTAAGTCTTGTGAATTAATTTTTTATAATGATATGGCAAATTTCTATCAAGACAGAAAGAAAGTTCTTTATGAAACTTCATTTCTCATTGGCAGGGCTGAAAAATGGATTGAGCCTTATATTTCCAATCTTACCAATCTAGACCCAAGCCACCTTCTTAATTCATGGAATTTATTTGAATCTCAACTCTTTAATTCTTTTGGGGACTCAAATGAAGTTAGAAAAGCTGAAGCAGAGTTGGATTCCTTAAGAATGAAAGAAGGTGGACATTCTTCCTTATACATTCCCAATTTCAGAATTTTGGTTTCAAGAATTTTAGATTGGGGTGAAAGGGATCTCATCCACCATTTCAGGAAGGGATTTCCATCCAGGATTTTGGATCAATTGGCCTCCCAAGCTTCAAAAATTGACTCTCTTAAAGATTTAATGGATATTACCCTGGAGCTTTCTACCAGGTACCATGAGGGGCAAAAAGAGAAGAGTCATCATCAAGAGAAGAATACTGAAGCCTCAAAGTTCTTGAAGCTCAAATCAAAAGAAGAGGGAGAAGACCCATTCTTCTTTGTTGAATAAAGATTTCCAGTTAATGAATTCTGAAAAAGAAAGACAAATCAAGGAGGGCTTATGTGCCTATTGTGGTGGGAAGCATAATCTTGAGTCTTGTTTCAAAAGGCCTCAAAACAAGCTTACCCAACCATCACACAAATTTCCCAGCCAGGGAAAAGCCTGAGTGAAGATCATGTTGTGTTCAATGGTCTTCACTGTTTTCCATCCAGAGCACAATTGTGCATTCTGACTACTGGTGTCAATAATTCTTTAAAGTTTTTTGTCTTTCCTTCTCTCTCTGATATGCTTTACAGTATTATCATTGATTTTGGTGCTACCAACTCATTTATTGCAAGGTAGTTTTCTCAAAAGTATTCTTTTACCATGCCAGAACTCCAAGAGAAGATTTCTATTATCATTTTGGACTCTTATGAGTCCCCTTGATTATTTGTGACTCACCATACCAAATATATGGTTGAGCTTGCATCCTTCCCAAGCTTTTAATGGGACTTTTTAGTCATTGATACTCCAAAGGGAGAAGGCCTCATATTGGTATTTGACTTTCTTAATCATTTGAATATATCTATTGTTAGAGGCAAGAGCCTATCACCTTTAATTCCAATCATAAGGACTATTATGATCCTTCTGATTCTTTCAGTAATTCCTCTTCTTCTGCCAAATCATGTGCATATCTGGTTGGTGATTGCAGAACACCATCATTTCCATCTTCTGTCCATATTCCTTCCCTTAATTCCCACATGTCATTACTAGCCTCTAAAGATAAAGTCTTCAAAGAGATTCAATATGTTGGAGAAGATAATTCTTTATCTTCACTTCATCTCTTATTTTTGAATATGGACCTCCCTCCCTTGAGAAGTTGTGGGATGAAGAGGAAGATCCAGAAGAACTGGAAACCATGATGAAGGTTGCTCCTTCTGCTTATCACCAGTACTTGAATGTATTATTCAAGGTTAAAGCAGAGAAACTTCCTCTGCACCACACCTGTGATCATCATATTGAGCTGGAGGGGTCTCTACCTCCAGTTGGGGTGATCTACTCTTTATCAAACCAAGAGTCAGATATACTCAGGGCCTAAATTTCCACAAATTTGGAGAAAGGTTTCATCTGGCCAAGCTCCTTTTCAACAGTAGCACCTGTCCTCTTTTTCAAAAAGAAAAATGCTGTGAGTAGGAAGAACAAATATCCTGTTCCTCCTATGAATCAGCTTCTCACTTTTTTCAATGGTTCTTCTATCTTCTCCGAGATTGATTTGTGTGGCACATATAAGCTTCGTAGAATCAAGGAGGGTGATGAAAATTTGACAGAATTTAGAACTAAATATGGCAGTTATAAGTACTTGGTTATTCCATTTGGGCTCACCAATGCTCCTGCCTCTTTTCAAAATCTTGTCAATGATATTTTCTATGATCTTCTTGATGCTTATGCTGTGGATTATTTGGATGAAATTATGGTCTTTTCTCAATCTGAGGAAGAACATGTCACTCATGTGTCCACTGTTATTTCCAGACTCAGGGGCAACAACCTCTTTTCTAAGGCCTCCAAGTACCTGTTTCATGTTCATAGTGTAGAGTATTTAGGTTATACTGTTTCTTATGAAGGCCTCAACATGGACAAAGCAAAAGTACAGCAAATTCTCAATTGGCCACCTCCAAGAAACCTCAAGGATCTTCAATCTTTTCTTGCCTTTTCAAATTTTACCTCCTTTTCATCAATAATTATTCAAAGAAAATTAGTTCACTCACCAGTTTCCTCAAGAAAGATTCCTGTTTTCCCATCAATGGGGAAGCTCTCAGCCAGTTTCACCAACTCAAAGAGGCCTTCACCACAGCTCCAATCCTTCTCTACCCACCATGGTAGAGACCAATGAATCCGATTATGCCTTTGGTGCTGTACTGAGTCAGGTTTCTGACTCAGGAAAACATCCCATTGCATTTGATAGCTGCAAGTGTTTTCCAGAAGAGCTCAACCATGAGACTCATGAAAAGGAGCTCCTTGGCATAGTATGAACTCTCAAGCGCTGGAGGGCTTTTATACTTTCCCTTTCTTCCCCTTTTGATGTTCTCACCAATTACTGTTCCTTGCAATACTTCATGTCTTAAAAGGTCCTTACATGCCATCAAGCCTGCTGGGCTGAATTCCTCTCTGAATTTAACTTCTCAATCACTTACCACCCTGTCTGCCTAGCTACTCTTCTGGATGCCTTATCACATTGGGCCAACACTTATCCAGAGAAGGGGGAGGATTCAATCAGCAAGAATTCAGTTAATTCTCAACAAATAATTAAGAAATATGAATTCCAACCCTGAAGAGTTTTTTTAGTCAAGGTGGAATGTTTTTCAAAGTTGATTGAATGGATTCAGAAAAGTTTATTGCAAGAGTCTCAGTACAGAAGTATTCTTCAAGAATTTGGTAAAGGTAAATCTGTCCAAGATTATTCTCTTGATTCCTTTTCCCAACTCCATTTATTCAAAGATTAGGTGGTGGTCCCAAATGACCCCACAATTCAACTCAGTATTCTTAAAAAGCCTTATGATTCTCCTCTAGCTGGAAACCCTGGTCAATAGAAGACTCTCAAACTTTTCAAGTGGGATTTCCACTGGTCTGGCATGACTCAATTTATCAAGTATTGTGTCTCATCCTGTCAACAGTGTTCAAATACAAGAATATAAATCAGAAGAAATTTGGACTCCTCAAACCTCTTCCAGTTCCAAATGGTCCTTGGATTTGCCTTTCAATGTACCTCATCACTCAATTGCCAGTGTCCAACTCTTTTGATTCAATTCTGATCCTAGTGGACAGACTCTCTAAAATGGCAATTTTTGCTCCAAAAATGTATTCAATAGCTTCACTGGATTCTGCCCATTTATTCATCAAGAATATATTTTAAAAGCATGGCCTCCCTCAAGCATTCTAAGTGATAGAGGTTCACTTTTTGTTTCTTCTTTTTGGACCAATCTTTTTCAGCAGCTCAAGATCTCAAGAGATCTGTTAACTTCTTACCATCCAGAAGCTGATGGACAGACAGAGAGGGTAAAGAATATACTAGAACAGTAAATTTGGATGTATTTTGGCTCTCATCAAGATGATTGGAACACCTGGCTCCCTATGGCTTAATTTTCCTACAACTATTCTGATCCCTCTTCAACAAAACAATCACTGTTTTTCACTGTTTATGGAAGAGATCAACAATTTGACTCAGCTCAAATAACTCAAGATACTCCTGCTCAAAAGGCATCAACAAAAATACAATCAGTACAGCAAAATGTAAAGAGAGAACTTGAAGTTGCCATAAACAGGCTTAAGAGGTATGTAGATAAAAGTAGAGGAAGTCCACCTGTTTTGAATCCTGGTGACATGGCATGGATTTCTTTCAAGAACATAAAATCAAATAGACCCACCAAGAAACTGTCTGAAAGATGGTTGGGTCCTTTTCCAATCTTGAAGAAATTCAGTACTAATGCATACTACCTAAAGCTTCCATCCCAACAGAAATACATCCACCCAGTCATCCAAATTTCCCTCCTTGAACCAGTCAAGACCTCAACAATTCCAAATCAGCATCAAGAGCCTCCTCCTCCAATCATCATTGAAGAAGAAGAGGAATGGGAATTCTCTCAAATACTGGATTCCAAGATAAAGAGAGGAAAATTATGGTATTTGGTGGAATGGAAAGGTTTCAGTCAAGACCCAGAATGATCCACTTAGGAACCAACTGAAAACCTTAAGAATTTCCCTGAACTTATCAAGGATTTTCATTCTTTGTAACCTGACAAGCCAGGACCAAATTCTTCAAGAGCTTGAGTTTAATATGGTGCTTGGTGGGGAGAGGAATTGCCAAAGGTAAGTCTCACTCCTTGTATGCACCTTTGGAGGTATTCTACCTGTGTTGTTGTAAGCATCACCTTAGCCACTCTGTGAGCACTCTGCAAATTTTGGACACAGATCTTTGTCCAATCTTTCAACACCCATTCCAATCCTTATGGCCATTATCACTTGGGCAAATGGACCATTCAATATGCATTTCACTTTCCAAGTCTTTCCATTTCTGATTCATTCCTTCAGCAAAATGTTTTTATTTTTCATGGCACTGGCAGGATTGGTAACTACAAAAGTAAGTTCCTCTGAAGGTGTGCACTTTCCCTGAGGGGTCTAAACCCTGTTGAAACATCACCTTTTCCACTCTGTGAGAAACTGGAATCAAATCCTGTTTTCCAGCTCCTTGGCTAATTCAAATCAGCTGTAAATTTCCATGATCAAGATTGGAACACCCCCAAGATTTCTTTTCTCTTTATTTTTTGTATTATTTTTATGTTTTATTTTCATTCTTTATTTCTTTATACTCTTTCAAACATTCTCTTTCTTATAAATATTAATGCCAAAATATTTACATCAACTCAATACTTCAAAAAATTTCAAAGCCAAATTTCAAAAGAAGACCAAGTCATCCTCATGTCATATGCCAGCCTCTCATAAGTTATAAATTTTTTTTTTAATATCCAATACCTCTGTATTCCCTATTTCCAATCCTTCTCAACAGCCTCAACAGGCTCCTACCTTGGTTTGGTACTCAGGAGCTCACCATTAAAGGTGTGGGGGACTGTCACAACCATGTGTAATAACCCCCCAATGGGTGTTTAAGGCAATTCTAGACTGATCCCAATTTATGGCCAATTGGCCATACCTTAATTGTATGGACAATTGGGCCCTTTTGGTTCTTAATGGCCTTTGGGATAGATCCTACAGCCATTGGCCTTCCTTGCCAACCCTCAGGCCAATACCCTTCCTTGCCAACCCTGAGGCCAATACCCTTCCTTGCCAACCCTGAGGCCAATACCCTTCCTTGCCAACCCTCAGGCAAATACCCTTCCTTGCCAACCCTCAGGCCAATACCCTTCCTTGCCAACCCTCAGGCCAATACCCTTCCTTGCCAACCCTCAGGCCAATACCCTTCCTTGCCAACCCTCAGGCCAATACCCTTCCTTGCCAACCCTCAGGCCAATACCCTTCCTTTGGGCCTAGGGGGTCATTATATCTTTCAGGGACCTCTGGCCCCTCTAGACACCTCCAGGGCCTTTGGCCCACCCCTTTTGATTGGGGGCTATGGTCTAAATGGCCTTTTTGGGCCATTTAGGCACCCTATGGCTCTATGGTTTGCAGGACCCATTAGGCCCCTTTTGGCTTAATTCCAATGAGGTCAAAAGGGGCAAGGGGGGAAGGCAGTGGGTCCACCTGAGCTTGTTTTTGGGAAAATTGCCAGAAGACCCAAAATGGCCATAAACGTGAAGGAACCACATTTTGGCCCAAGTACCCAAGGGACTCAATTTGGCCATAGTGGCCATTCTCCCTCAAGAATTCAACCATGGCCTCTGGCAGTCACCTTCATAAAGGGGGTTCCCCTCAAGATAAGGGAAACTCCTGACCCAACTCAATAGATCCAAGTCTGCGGGAACCAAGGTTGGTGCATATATGTTATTATATACCATTATGCACCATTTTTCCTCAGAAGTCCAATGAGGATGGTATCAGGACCCAATCATGACAATTCAATTCAAGTCCCCAAATCCATCACCCATTTTGAAGGAAGACATTTCAGTCATTCAGTCTTGCAATCCCTGATAGCTACCAGAAGACCATGCAAGCACCCCTGCCAACTAGCCCTACAGAAGTTGGGTTGTTATTTCATTTCAGGATTATTCAAGGGGTAGTTTCAAGAGGCTATCAATAATTCCATCAGCTGTCAATTAATCAAGTAATTCAGTACTCTTTGGACAAGTCAATTGGTACATACAGGCCATATTCAAGCAACTTGTATGGCCTCGGCCCTTTTGGGCCAATTTATATTCCACTGTGGGAATTCAGTCAAACAGTTCAATTATCAATATGGCCAGTTCTGTATTGACCCAAAACAGTCAATTAAGTTGGGTGATCAACCCTCCAGGATCAGTCTTTCAGCTTTTCACATATAATGGCCACCTTTCTTTCCCTGAAGACTTTCTCCCCAGTTGATTGATATATTTAATTTACTTTTATCCTTATTTTCTTTTTCATTATTAAAGTAAATACTGATAATCTTAATTCAGTAATTTGCAACTTTTTATTTGCCTGTCAGTGGATATTGGTGGTCATATCTTTTAATAATTCCATTGTTCTTTTTGGCAGGTTGAAAAAGTTAATTGAGGATTCATTTGGTTGGCTCTTTGGCTTTTGGCTTTCACTTATTATCTCTGGCCTCCGGCTTCCTTCTTATTTTGGCATATCTTGTGTTGCTTCCTTTTTCTCTCAAAGAAATATACTCTTCTATATTTAATTATTCTTTTGGAGCCCTCCAAGTGAGTTCTTGATTCCTGAGTGCCAGGCCACTCTTGTTTTCACCAAGAGCCCCTTTGACATTCCTACTGCTTTCAGAAATTTTCCTTTAGAAGTTACAACTGTGTTATCACGGTTATCTTCCCTGTACAAGTTGTCAAGGTTGCTTTACCTTTATGGATTCAGATATTGGTGGCTCTCTACTCCTCTGATTGGAATTTTGTGTCCCCATTTTGGTGGTAATAAGGCCTTCAATGTGCCTTTTCCCTTTGCCCCTCTGTACTGTTGTATCTGAGGTTGTCACAGGTGTGTTTCCTTGTGAGTTTTTTTCAAGTGGTATGAAGCTTTCTTCCACTGAAAGAGAAAGATAGAGAGGTTATTTCAATTAAGACTTATTGGAATGCTGTTTGCTCATCTAAGCTGGCCTCTGGTAAATATCTTACTATATTGTACCCTTGTATTATGAGTTGTAATTGAAATTATAAATTACATGTCAAAAATACTGGATGGTGGATTTGTGGTATACAGTTTGTCTCTTGATATCCCACAGAACAGCTTTTAATTATCAAGTGTAATCTTATAAGTGGTTTTGCAATGGACAATTGAAATTATCAATATATCTAACCACACCTCTGAAAGGTTTATTTACAGTGAAGAGGGTTTCTTTTTCAAAAAAAGAAGAATGTATTGAAGGTTTTTAAGCTTTTTTATATAAAAAAACATCCAAAATGGTCTTTGGTGATTAAATCATAACCAAACAACACAAAAAAATACAAAAAAACACAGTGGTATATGTTTATATACCACTCAAAAGAATTAATAATATATTGCTTTTTCTAAGGTTTTTTATTCCTAAAACAGAAAAGAAGAAATTATTAAAGAGATAAAAATTAAGAAAAACCCACTTTTAATGCCAAATTAGTCCAAAAAATTCAAAAAAACACAGCCATGCCCCCAAAATTTCAGGATGAGTCTATAAAGAAGTCTTAATAGGACTATTTACAGCTTAAACTATTACTGTGACATAGTGTATTATAGTAAAAAAGATTATAAAAAATACTATCAAGGGTTTGAATATAGGAAACTAGTGTTGGTGAGCGCTATTGAAAACCCTTGGTGCAGCTTTACCATTTGGGTTATTATAATAGAAAATAGAACAACTTAAATTATAAGTATACCAGATTATTCTCAAGTAGTATAGCTGTTTTTGAAAGTTGTACTAAATATGAATTCAAGAGAAGGATGGGGATTTCTCTTTTGGGCAGAGATAGGTCCCTTTTATACTTAAACCGGGTGAAACGGTCCTCTAGACCATTTCACATAGAAGAAGTGAAGAATTTTCACTTCAAATAAATGGCTTGTGGCTTTCTCACAGCACATCTGGGCAGTTTTCACCAATACAGGGTGAAAGCTTTCATCTGGGGACCATATAGCCCTCTTCTGATGTGTAGAATGCTGTACACAACCTGTATGGGACCCCATTATTGAATGAAATGTGAGGATTGGAAGTATAAACAAGCTAATTTGTCTATTTGAAACCTCATAATCAAAGATATGGGAGCGTATCCCATAGTAAAGATGTATTTGCCAACCTGTGGGATTTTAACTTTAAAACCACATTAACTTTCTCAATTTTTGAGATATTGACCTTGAAGTTGGCACATTGAGTATCCCTGGATGGGACAAACACAATTCTACCTCCTTTAGTATGGGTATTATTAAATAGGTAAGAGTTATACCATGTTCCATTTTTATTATACAGATATGTATTTTTCTCCAGACCTGTATGGAACTAGTTTGCTCCATAAATTTTGTTCTAGTTGAGCTATATGGAGATGGATGACACCATCCGATAGCCCTTATTGATTTCTTTCCAAAAAGACCCCACTTTTGGTATCTCACACTAAAACTGTAGAGGTTATATGGGAGGTGAATATTTTATTCCCTCTTATTTGAATTTATTTTGGCCACACCTTCTGCAGTTTTTGTGCTAGCTAAATTTCAATATTAATATTGGATATCCCTATCAAATCCTAAATTGGCCACAGCCAAAGAACATAAAGGCCCTTCAATATTTTCTTGGCTTTACCACTTTTTATCATCATTTCATTAGAAAATAATTCCAAAAAAATCACTGCTCTCACTTCCGTTCTCAAAAGCAATTCTGCTTTCATCTTCAATGAAAAAGCTCTTAGTCAGTTCCAATAACTCAAAGAAACCTTCACCACTGCTCCTATCCTTTCTCATTTGAATCCTTCTCTACCAGCTATTGTGGAGACTGATGTTTCTTCTTACACCTTGGGTGCTGTACTAAGTCATATGAATCACTCAAGAAAGAATCCCATTGAATTTGATATTTGCAAGCTTCTACCAGCTGAGCTCAACTATGAAATTCATGACAAGGAGCTCCTTGGCATAGTCTGGGCTCTCAAACGCTGGAGAGCTTTTCTTCTTTCTCTTTCTCATTATTTTTAGGTCTTGACAGACAATTCTTCTCTTCAGTATTTTATTTCTTCCAAAGTCCTTAATTGTTGTCAAGCCCACTGGGCTGAATTTCTCTCTGAGTTTCATTTTCCCATCACTTAGCACCCAGGCAGGCTGGCCCCTTTACCAGATTCTTTGTCATGTCAGGACAACGTGTACCCAGAGAGGGGGGTGGACTTCATCAGCAAGAATCCTCAAAATTTAAATCAATTCCTCAAGAAAGATGAAATTCAAGAATAAAGATTCTTTTCAATCAAGGTAGAAATTTTCTCAGATGTAGTTGACCAAATTCCAAAAGAAGTATGGCAAGAAATAAATGATAAAAAAGTACTCAAGAGACTAGAAAGAGGTGAATCATTCTCAGATTATTCTCTTGAACCTCAAGCCAAGTTCCTGTTATTTCAAGACAGATTGGTTATTATAATAAAGCATGAAATCCAATTTAATATCCCTCAAAAGTGTTATGACTCACCATTGGCTGGCCATCCTGGCCAGGAGAAGACCCTCAAGCTCATCAATAGGGCTTTTTATTGGGCTGGCATGAATCAGATCATCAAGGAATATGTGTCCTCATGTCAGAAATGTTCAAGAAAGAAGAACATTTGCCACATGAAGTTTGGATTACTCAAGCCTCTTCAAATTCCATCAGGTCCTTGGAATTCCCTATCAATGTAATTTATAGCTCAATTTCCTCTGTCCAACAGCTTTGATTAAATTTAAGTAGTTGTGGACATATTCTCAAAAATGGAAATATTAATTCCAGCTTATTCAGCCATTACTTCCTTGGACTTATCTTAAATCTTTATCAGCCATTTTTTTCCAAGCTTGGTCTCCAAGTCAGCATTTTCAGTGATAGAGGTTCCTTATTTGTTTCATCATTCTGGACCAAATTATGTCAGAAGCTCAAGAAATAAAGATATCTTTCAACTGCTGTCCACCCTGAGACAGATGGACAGACAGAGAGGGTAAATCAGATTCTAGAACAGTATCCTTGGATGTATGTCAGTTACCATCAAGATGACTGGCACACCTGGCTTCCTCTGGCTGAATTTGCCTACAATAATGCAGAAAATTAATGAAAGGAACAATCACCTTTTTTCATCATTTATGGTATAAATTCCAGTTTTAACTCAATCCACATGTCTTAATACTTACCTGCTGGAAATTTATTAACAAAGCCAAATCAGTACAGCAAGCTGTCAAAGAGAAATTAGAGTCAGAAATTGGGCATTTCAAGAAGTGTGCAGAGAGAAAAAGTTCAATTTCACCTGATTTCCAACCTGGGGAAAAATTATGGCTAGCTTCAAGTAACATCAAGACTAAAAGAACCACCACAAAGCTCTCATAAAGACTTCTGAGACCCTTTTAAGTCTTGAATAAGATTGAAAGTCATGCCTATCACCTCAATTTGCCTCAAACATGGAAGTAAGTTCACTCTGTATTCCATGTGTCCTTATCAGAACCAGTCAAGCAATCAACAATCCCAAACCAACATCAATTTCCACCACCACCAGTCCTAGTGGAGGAGAAAGAGGAATGGGAAGTGGCTCAGGTTCTGGACTCAAAACTCAAGAGAGGTAAATCATGGTTTCATGTGGAGTGCAAAGTATTCAGTGAAGACCCATAAAGAACAACTTGGGAACCAGCTTCCAGCTTTATCACCTCTCCAGATCTTTTCATGGATTTCCACACTTTTCTTTTTTGAGAAGCCTGGCCCAAATTCTTCAAGAGTCTGATTTCATGGTTCTCTCTGGGGATTGTATCTTACAAAAGTAACTTCCTCTCCTGGCATGCACCTTTAATGGGGTATTTCTACTGAAATTGTTGTAAGCATCACCTTGGCCACTTTGTGAGAGCTTGTCAATCTCTTGGGAAAAGTTTAGAAGGCCTTGCAACATCAATACCCTGAAATTGAACTTTTCATTAAGATATGGCCAAATTACTTTTTTACTTTATTTCTTTTCTTGATTAGGCCATTTATCATTATTCAAGACATTTCTTAACTCAAATTCATTTATGGAAAGGCTTTTCTGTTCCTTTATGATTCTTGGTGGGGAGTGGAACTTATGAAAGTAAGTTCCATCTCCTTCTATTCATCTCTGAGGGCTTATAATTCTTGTAAAACAACAACTTGGCCACTATGTGAGCAACAAATGCTTTGTTACATCTTTCACGAAAAAAATTATGGCCAAAATCAAGCAGCTCACAACAAGAAGGACACCTCTCAGTAGTTTCTTTTATTTTCCTTTTTCTTTAATCTTGTTTTTCTCTTAATTTCCATTTTCTTTCCTTTACTTGCACAATTCTTGTTTCCTTTTTTATTTCTTCATCAAGCAGAAGCATCCCCTCCCATCTCATGTATTGGGAGGTTCCATTTTTATTTTGTATCAATAAGAGTAGGGACAAAAGACAAACCAAACGCAAATAAAGACAATAATCTAGTAATCTCTACCAAAATCATAAAAGGTTCTCTGGAAATTATTTATCAACTCATCTTCATACCATACAAATTTAGCAGCCATCTCCTCAGAAGCAGTAGCAGGAATCATTCTATCATCAGCATAAGAAATCACCTTGCTACTATTTCTATCAATTTTCTAAAAAAAACCTTGCCACATCATGTTGGCCATCATTTGCCATATTTGGATCTTCTTGGGTGACCCAGATAGGCCAATGTTATCTTCTTTGAAATACTTGAGCAGCAGGGAACAGCAAAGGAAATCAATCCTTTCTTCTTCTCCTAGAGCTGGCCACAGGTTTTAAGCTCTGGGAGATGATAATTGGAGAGTGTTTAGGCTGTGTAATGGTGTATGGCCTCATTCATGAAACCAGAGAAGGCCTTGCAGTGGATGGGTTTGGTGAAGGAGGAGGAATTGAAGATGCAATGATGGATAGGACAGGCTGGAAATCTTTTGGGGTACTTGGTATGATTAGACTTTGAAATATTTTGGAAGCCTTCTGGGAAGGTGAAGTGCTGGATTTGTGGCCACTGGGAGGATTTATGACCTCAATCTCTTCACCATCCAACTCATCACTACCTTCAGCATCAGGATTTGTGGGTGAAACTGCAATTCTTCTCAATCTATTCACCACGCATTTGCTATTGATTCTTTAAATGGGGAATTCTGAACTGGAATAAATCTTCCTACCACTGGTGGGAATGGGCCCTCCAACATTGGTCCACCTTGCCACATCCCTCTGCCTGGATCCAGTCACTAATTTGAAATATCAGTATCACACCAAAGCAAGAAGACCGCAACACTTACAGTTGGAAATACCTGAAGTACCATCAGGATTAGGGGCCTCAGAAACTAGGAAATCCTTCCCAAAAGTCCTATCCTTCTTGTTCCAAAAATACTTCCTGACATTGGAAAGTGGATATCCTTGACATTGAAAAGGTTCTTTCCCAACAAAAAAAGCATGGTACTTGGAAAATCTGGCGTTATAGGGTTGGAAACACTGATTCCCCTTCTTCAAACACTAAGTACAGGCATAATAAAGACCTTCAACTGCCCTGTACCCATCATAGGTTTTGGTAGGATCAAAATGACTTTAAAAAGCCATTGACCAAGGGAATCTTAACTGACTTAAGATACCAGAATTGCAAAGGATGGATGGTGGTGGCACAAAAGGGCAAAATTCAGTTATTTCAGTATTTCTGGAACTCTCTTATGGTCTATGGAAGCAACAAGAGTCAAGATTGTCAGATATGAATATTAAAGCCTGAATTACATCAAGGTTGTGGGGCCATGTTTTAGCTATGGCCCCCTCAAGGTCCTCAATATGGGGCCCCAATAAGAAAGATTAGACCTCCCTTTCAATCTTTGTTAGGTCCATTTTTCATAGTCTTGGACTCATCTCAGGAGCTCCAGGACATATTGACCAATTTGGCCATCTGGAAACCCTTTCAAAATTGGGCCAAGGGGGACTGCAATCTCCCCCATGGACCATGGGCTGTAAAAAACCAAAAATGGCCAATTTTCTAAAACTCAAGAGAATTTCCATGGGATGACAAGGACCAGGATTGAACCACAGGGTACCCAAATGACCTCAAAAGACCATTTGGGCCTATTTCTTCAGAAATTAAGGGGCCAAGACCCCTTTTTAGATATGCATACTGAAGGATATGTTACAAGGAGAGGCCTCAAGATGTTATGGCCAATTCTTGGGGGTGTCTAGGCTCCATTTTGGGATTCAGCCCACTGCCACCAACACTCAGTGATTTAAAGTAGAAAAAAAGACTCAAGGCAGGAAATAACTCAAAAAAGGGAAATCACTTACTCAATGTAGAGAAAATTAATTAAAGGAAGAAAGAACAAGAAGAATGATAAGAAAAGCTATCATGATAATGGACAAGGGGGAAAGAAAATTAAAAAATTGATAATTTTAAAATTTGTGGGGAATTGGGGATGACACACAAGAGTGGAAGGATATCATGGTGTTCAGGAGCCACAAGTTTCAAGAGGGGGATATTGTCACAGCCACTATCAGGGGTAAGGGCATTCAACCTTAAACCCACTTAAACTCACCAAACCAGAAAATCAATGTTTGTATGAGCATCCAGCTCCAGAAACTCTTTTTTCTGCAACACTCATACAGTTTGGACACCCAATACAGCCTGTTCACAGTTGTACAGGGTGAATTCACCAATACAGTTTTGGATACACCAGTCTGAAACTTTATGATCACCCAACTTCACCACACTCCTTTTACAGGCTCTGTACAGTCATACAGGGGCTGTATTATTCAAATTAATTTTAATGAATATTCCTCTCATGAAAATTCTCTCTTTGGATCAGGGATGGCAAAATTTTCCATATACCAGCCCCTCTTCATTCCTCTGGGGACCTTTCCCCAGTAAATTAATATATTTGATTTATTATTTGATAAAGACTCTTATTCTTATTTTTGAAATATTATATTTATTGGTTCTAAGTTGGTCTTTGCATTTCCACACCTGTTCAGTAGAGTTGTGGTGGCCATATCCTTATTAACCCTTCTCTTTCTTTCTGACAGATTGAAACAGTGGACCTGGACTTGTTTGTGGTTGGATCTTTTATTCTTTACTCTGATTCTTTTGTTGCTGATTTTTGATGATCATTTATTTAAAAATTCTATTTTCATTACACTCTTAAGTGTACTCAATCTTATTCCCTCCTTAAGCCCTCCATAGGTGAGTTATGCTTGACTGTGTTCCAGGCCCTATTCACTTAGAGGAGCTCCTGTGACACCATGAAAACATTAAAAAGTATTTCAAATAATAGCCCTAATATATTTGTTTCTGCTTTCCTTTTTTCAGGACCAATTTGTGTCTAAGGTTTGAATAGAATGAATGATGATTAAAAATGAATAATTCCTCAAATATCACTCATAAGTTGTTTATAGATGTAAAAAGAGTGAGTTGAAAATATACCACTAATTTATTCTTTTAGTTTGTACAGTATCTATATTTACTCAAACTATTAAATAAATGATTTTATAAAAGAAAGGTGCAACTATTAGTTATGATATTTAATGTAGTAAAAATGATTCTTTTATTTTCTGTAACAAAGAATAAAGCTCTGATTGAGAGAATCCATATGAAACTAATTTTTGGAATAAAAATTTATAAGAAACAACATTTAAATGGATCTTTTATGACTACCAGAGCCAAGAATATTGATCATTTGATATATGGAGGGCATTTTAATAAGAAGATTGAAAGAATCTCACTTGAGTAAAGATTTCCAATGACAATGAATTTACTTGGAAAAACTTAGATGTAAGAAAATATCATCATTTAACCCATTAATTTAACTTTCACTTGTACATAATAGTTTTTTAGTTGATACTATAAGCTAAGAATTTTACTCAAATATCATCTTGTGAAGAGCTCAAATAGAAAATTTTGATCTAAAGTATTGAAAAATTTATTTTAAATCCAAATAATAAAATTTATTTTATCTTTAATATTTACTAAAGGGGGTATTTTACAGTAGAAATACCACAGAGTCTTTCTTATTAATCACACTTGGGCCTTTTTGTATACATGTTAAAGGGTAAAGCTCATTGACTGTGAAAATTTCAAAAACTTCAGTGAGAAATTGATTTTATATAAATTTTTTCATCATAATGTGTTTTCCATAGAAACATTGTAGCCGTCACAACCATGGAAATTCACCTCCTTGGATCTCCATATGGGATATAAAGCCACAGACCTTTTATGGCCAATTGGCCATATCCATCACCAGTGGCAAATATGTTCACATCATCATCTTATGGACCATTTATGGCCATTTGTCTTTTGGGGCCTTCATTGCCCTTCAACTCAATCCAGAAGCCATAGCAGCAATTTATGCCCAATTGGGTATTTCTGGTCATTTCCCTCAAAACCAGGGGAAACGGCCCAAATGGCTGTTTTGGCCATTTGGGCTCATAATGTGCATTTGCGCACTTTTTGCGCACTTTGCGCATTTGCACAATTTTGCGCACTTTGACGCAAAGTGTCCAAAAGACACTTTCATGCCCTTTGGGCCACTTTTTGGCTCAGAACCCAAAAGTGGCCAAAACCCCCAAAGGACCCAGAAACACCTTTCCAAGCTCTGAAGCTATCACATCCATCTTTTTCCCCTCTGTCTTTACATCTCAAGATCTTTGGACATAATCTTCTTTCCAATGAACCAATATGCCATAAATGATGTTATATATCATTATGCATCATTTTTCAACAGCAATTAAATGGTGGAAATATCAAATGGTCATTTCAATATTCCAACACATCATCACGTCATCAAGGCACCCAATCATTCAGAGGACTCATCAAGGCTCAAGAGCAAGTGTTTCAGCGTCAAAGACCAATCATGCCATCAAGAAATCATTGGATAATTTCATTCACAGTATTCCTCCAAGGCAATACTGTTCAACCATTCTCAAGGGATTCAAGAGGCAGCTCATTCATTCATTCATTTGTCAAGTGTCAAAGCTCCACTCAATCCATCTTGGCAACCACCTTCATTTCAACACAGTATGGATCCATCAAGAACTGTATTTTATTTTCATGTATGTGAAATTCAATCAACCCATTTCAATTTCAATATTAGCCAGCTTTATCAATTCCCAAAACAATCAATACAGCCTCAAGGATCAATACAGATCAGTTTTCAGCATGAAGAACTCAAGCTCCCAGCTTTTCACATATACTGGCTACCCTTTCCACCCTGGGGGGTTTTTCCCCAGTTAATTAATATATTTTGATTTTATTTTATCTTTATTTATCTTATCATTTTTGCTAAGTGAATACTGATATTATCAAGTCAGTCATTTAGCACCTTTTCTCTTATTCTTTCTTTCCCTGTCAATGGATACTTGGTGGTCATATCCTTACTAATTCCATTGTTCATTTTGGCAGGTTGAAACAGTGATTAAAGACTTACTTGGTTGGCTCTTTGGCCATTTGGCTTCTCTTTCCTCTTATTGCATCTCATCTTGTACCTGCATATTTCTTAGAGGAATTAAATTCTTTATTTTATTTTGTTTATTCTTTTGGAGTCTTCCAAGTGAGTTCCCTGATTGCTGAGTGCCAGGCCACTCTTGTATTTCTTTCCAAGAGCCCCTGTGACATTATATTAATTAACTCATAATTTCTTTTCATTCTTTTCATTCTTTCTTTATAATTTCATTCACTCATTTCATTGAAATTATGACTCTTTAATGCTTATGAACCTTATGATTCATTCTCACCTCTCAATTTTCTCTCATTAATTCTTCATTCTGAAAATTGAAAGCTGACCCCAACTTTATTTTTGTTTCTATTTTCAAATCTTATCTCAAATCATCATTTTTTAGTTCATTCATCATTCAGGCATCATCTTAATTTTCATTTGATTTTCAAATTTTTCATCAAGTTATTCAGACACATTCTTCACATCAAGATTCATATTTGATTCATTCTTTAAGAATTATGATTTTTGAAGAAGAAATCACTTGATTTTTATTTGATTGATTGATTTGACATAAATTGATATTGACCTCAAGAAAATTGATTGACCTGAAGATTTCATTGATTTTGCTGATTTTTCACATCAAGAATTTTGACATAAATTGATTTTTCTTCAAGAATTCATTTTGATTGATTGATTTTCTGCAAGATTTTGATTTTGATTGATTTGACTTATTTGATTCATTTACTTCAAGTTTTCAGTTGATATTTGATTGATTGATTTACCTGAATATCTCATTTGATTTATTGACTTTTATTGATTTTCCTCAAGATATTGCTTTTGACTTTTGAATTCAAGAATTATTTCAATTGCCTCAAGTTTTCATCTTCAAATCTTGATTTTTGTTCATTTATTTCATTTTTATCCTGAAATCATGCCCATCCAACACTCACCTCCTGCAAGGCAGACTAGATCTCAGGCCAGAACTCAAGCTGTTCGTACTCCAACTCCAAGGGCTCCTCTTGATGTCACACCAGCAGTTTCTCAAATGAGGGCCAAATTGGACAGAGGACCCATTTTGGAAGGGAGGAAGAGGGCCAAGAAGATCAAGTTCATTTTTGTGGAGTAGTTGGCGGATTCCCAGGAACTTCAAGGACCATTTTCAAGGGTCCAGGTGAAGATGGCAAAGAGGAGGAGGAGAATTCTGTGGAAGAGGAAGATTCTGATGGTTTTGAAGGTGTCCCTGCTCCTGTGGAGGCACACCAAGGTACTGGAGAGCCAACTCTAGCCCAGTCTAATCAGCCTGTCTCTAATCAGTCTGAACCATCTTTATTGGCCATTATGCAGCAAATGACTCAGATTATGGCCAATCTTCAAGAAGCTTCATCCCCTAAAGCATCAAGACCACCAGCCTTCAAGACTCCATCTATGAGGGAACCAGAATGATTTGATGGGACTCAGCCCTTCAAAGTTAGAAGCTTTATTCAGTCTTGTCAACTGATTTTTCATAATGATCCAGCAAACTTCTCTCAAGACAGAAAGAAGGTCCTTTATGCCACTTCATTTCTCATTGGCAGGGCTTCAAAATGGATTGAGCCTTATCTTTCCAATCTCACCAATCAAGATCCAAATTACCTTCTCAATTCATGGAAATTATATGAATCTCAACTCTTCACCTTATTTGGGGACCCAAATGAAGTCAGAAAAGCTGAAGCAGAATTGGATTATTTAAGAATGAAAGAAGGTGGGAATGTATCCTTATACATTGCTGACTTCAGAACTCTTGTCTCAAGAATTGGATATTGGGGTTAAAGAGCTCTCATCCATCATTTCAAGAAGGGATTTCCATCCAGGATTTTGGATCAATTGGCTTCCCATCCTTCAATAATTGACTCTCTTCAAGACTTAATGGATATTACCCTGGAGATTGATACCAGGTACCATGAGAGGCAAAACGAAAAGAGTCATCATCAAGAGAAGAAGCCAGAAGCCTCAAAGTCAAGTTCTTCTGATCCTCAAAGTTCTTCAAGCTCAAGTCAAAAGAAGAAGAATTTTCAGAAGAGGGACAAGCCCTATTCTTCTTTATTGAATAAGGATTTCAAGTTGATTAATTCTGAAAAAGAAAGAAGAATCAAGGAGGGTCTATGTACCTATTGTGGTGGGAAGCATAGTCTTGAGTCCTGTTTCAAAAGGCCTCAAAACAAGCTTACCCAACCATCAGGCAAATTTCCCAGCCAGGGAAAAGCCTGAGTGAAGATCATGTTGTGTTCAATGGTCTTCACTGTTTTCCATCCAGAGCACAATTGTGCATTCTAAGTACTGGTGTCAAAAATTCTCTTAAATTTATTGTTTTTTCTTCTCTCTCTGATATGTTCTACAGTATTCTCATTGATTCTGGTGCTACCAACTCATTCATTGCAAAGAGGTTTGTTCACAAAAATTCTTTGACCATGTCAGAACTCCCAGAGAAGATTACCCTTATTATTCTTGACTCCTCAGAGTCTCCTTCTCTATTTGTGACTCACCATACTAAACATATGGTTGAGCTCCCTTCCTTCCCAAGCTTTGAATGGGACTTTTTAGTCATTGATACTCCCAAGGGAGAAGACCTCATATTGCACTTTGACGTTCTCAATGATTTTAATCCATCTATTGATTGGAGGCAAGGGCTGATCACCTTTAATGCTGATCATAAGGACTATCATGATCCTTCAAAATCTTTCAGTAATGACTTTTCTTCTGCCAAATCATGTGCAGCTCTGGTTGGTGATTCTAGAACACCATCATTTCCATCTTCTGTCCATATTCCTTCCCTTAATTCCCATCAGTCATTACTATCATCTAGAGATGAAGTCTTCAAAGTGATTCAAGATGTTGGAGAAGATAATTCTGTATCTTCACTTCATCTCTTCTTTGGGAATATGGACCTTCCTCCTTCATCTTATCATGACTCCCTGGAGGAGTTGTGGGATGAAGAGGAAGAGCCAGAAGAAATAGAAACTGTGATGAAGGTTGCTCCTCCTGTCTATCACCAGTACTTGGATGTATTCTCCAAGGTGAAAGCAGAGAAACTTCCTCCTCACCCCGCCTTTGATCATCATATTGAGCTGGAGGGTTCTCTACCTCCAGTTGGGATGATCTACTCTTTATCAAACCAAGAGTCAGATACACTCAGGGCCTACATTTCAGAGAATGTAGAGAAAGGTTTCATCCGGCCAAGCTCCTCTTCAACACAAGCACCTGTCCTCTTTGTCAAAAAGAATGATGGTGGCCTCCTTTTGTGTGTTGTTTACCGCAAACTCAATTCTGTTACTAGGAAGAACAAGTATCCTGTTCCTCCTATGAATCAGCTTATTACTGTTTTCAATGGTTCTTCTATCTTCTCCAAGATCGATTTGCGTGGTGCATATAACCTGCTCAGAATCAAGGAAGGTGATGATCATTTGACATTTTTTAGAACTAAATATGGCAGCTATGAGTATTTGGTTATGCCATTTGGGCTCACCAATGCTCCTGCCTATTTTCGAAACCTTTTCAATGATATTTTTTTATGATCTTCTTGATATTTATGTTGTGATTTATTTGGATGTCATTATGGTCTTTTCAAAATCTGAAGAAGAACATGTCACTCATGTGTCCATTGTTCTTGCCAGACTCAGAGCCAATAACCTCTTTTCTAAGGCCTCCAAGTGCCTGTTTCATGTTACTAGTGTAGAGTATTTGGGTTATGTTGTTTCTTCTGAAGGCCTCAAGATGAACCAAGCAAAAGTCCAGTAAATTCTTAATTGGCCACCTCCAAGAAACCTCAAGGCTCTTCAATCATTCCTTGGCTTTGCCAATTTTTACTTCTGTTTCATCAAGAATTATTCAAAGAAGATTAGTTCACTCACAAGTTTCCTCAAGAAAGATTCCCGTTTTCCCCTCAATGAGGAAGCTCTTAGACAGTTTAATCAGCTCAAAGAGGCATTAACCATTGCTACAATCCTTTTTCACTTTGATCCTTCTCTACCCACAATTGTAGAGACTGATGCATCAGATTATGCCTTGGGTTCTGTACTGAGTCAGATTTCTGACTCAGGAAAACATCCCATTGCATTTGATAGCCGCAAGCTTCTCCCAGCTGAGCTCAATTATGAGATTCATGACAAGGAACTTCTTGGCATAGACTGGGCTCTCAAGCACTGGAGAGCTTTTCTCCTTTCACTTTCTTCCTCTTTTGTAGTTCTCACTGATCATTCATCACTTCAACATTTTATTTCTTCAAATATTCTCACTTGCCGTCAACGCCGCTGGGCTGAATTTCTCTCTGAATTCCAATTTTCAATCACCTACCGCCCTGGACGCTTGGCTACCCTTCCAGATGTTTTATCACATCAGGATGACGTTTACCCAGAGAGGGGGGAAGATTTCATCAGCAATAATCCAATGAATTATCAAAAAATAATCAAGCAAGATGAAATTCAAGCCTCAAAGCTCTTTGCAGTCAAGGTGGAAGCATGTTCAAACTTTATTGAATCAATTCAGAAGGCATTATGGAAAGATTCTCAATATAGAAGTATCCTTCAAAATTTGGGTAAAGGTAAAGCTATCCAAGATTATTCTCTTGATTCCACCTCCCAACTTGTTCTGTTCAAAGATAGGGTGGTGGTCCCAAATGACCCCACAATTCAACTCAGCATACTTCAAAAAAGGCATGACTCTCCTCTAGCTGGACACCTTGGCCAAGAGAAGACTCTCAAACTTGTCAAGCGGGATTTTCACTGGCCTGGCATGACTCAATTTATCAAGGATTATGTATAATCCTGTCAACAGTGTTCAAGAAACAAAAATATTCACCACAAGAAGTTTGGAACCCTCAAACTTCTTCCAATTCCAAATGGTCCTTGGATTTTTCTTTCAATGGATTTCATCACTCAATTGCCTCTGTCCAATTCCTTTGAATCAATCCTTATCATAGCGGACAGGTTCTCAAACATGGTAGTTTTTACTCCAACAATGTCTTCAATAACTCCATTAGATTTGGCCCATTTATTCATCAAGAATATTTCCTCAAAGCATGGCCTTCCTTCAAGCATTGTTAGTGATAGAGGTCCTCTTTTTGTTTCTTCTTTTTGGACCAATCTTGGTCAGCAGCTCAAGATTTCAAGAGATCTGTAAAATTCTTATCATCCAGAAACTGATGGACAGACAGAGAGGGTAAATCAGATACTAGAACAGTACCTTTGGATTTATGTCAGTTATCATTGAGATGATTGGAACACCTGGCTCCCTCTGGCTGAATTTTCCTACAATAACTCTGACCACTCTTCAACAAAACAATCACCGTTTTTCACTGTTTATGGAAGAGATCCAAATTTTGACTCAGTTCACATTACTAAAGATACTCCTGCTGGAAAGGTATCAACAAAAAGTCAATCAGTACAGCAAGATGTCAAGAGAGAACTTGAAGTTGCCATAAACAGGTTTAAGAGGTATGCAGATAAAAGTAGAGCAAGTCCACCTGTTTTCAATCCTGGTGACATGGTATGGCTTTCTTCAAAAAACTTCAAATCAACTAGACCCACCAAAAAACTGTTTGAAAGATGATTGGGTCCTTTTCCAATCTTGAAGAAATTCAGTACTCATGCTTATCATCTCAATGGAAGTCCATCCACCCAGTCTTCCATATTTCACTCTTAGAACCAGTCAAGACATCAACAATCCCAAATAGGCATCAAGAGCCTCCTCCTCCAATCATCATTGAACAAGAAGAGGAATGGGAAGTCTCTCAAATGCTGGACTCAAAGCTCAAGAGAGGAAAGTTATGGTATCTGGTGGAATGGAAAGGTTTCAGTCAAGACCCAGACAGATCCACTTGGGAACCAACCAAAAACCTCAAGAATTGTCCTGAACTTGTCAAGGAATTTCATTCATTATATCCTGAAAAGCCTGGGCCCAATTCTTCAAAAACTTGATTCATTATGGTGCTTGGTGGGGAGAGGAATTACCAAAAGTAAGTCCCACTCCTGGTATGCACCTTTAGGGGTATTCTACTCTTTTTTTTTCTGTAAGAATCACCTTGGCCACTCTGTGAGCACTTTGCAATTTTGGACACAGATCTTTGGCATGGCTTTCAACTTCATTTCCAATCTCATGGCCATTTCCACTTGGGACAATGGGACATTCACTTTTCAATTCATTTCCAAGACTTCAAAATTCAAATTCATTCCTTCAACATTTTTGGTTTTTATTTTTATGGCACTGGCAGGAGTGGTAACTACCAAAAGTAAGTTCCTCTCCTGGTGTGCACTTCCCTGAGGGGTCTACAATCTTGTCAAAACATCACCTTGGCCACTTTGTGAGCACATGGCATCAAATTTCTCTTTCCAGGTCCTTGGCCAATTTCAAAATCAGTTATCAACCTCTGTGATGAAGATTGGAACCTCCTCAAGATTCAATTCATTTTTCTTTTCTCTCTTCTCTTTCTTTTATTTTCATTTTCATTCTTTATATTAAATTTTATTTTCATTTGCATTTTAACATATCAAAAATTCATCTCAAAGGATATTCATTCATTACAACATCATCAATCATGAAGCCAATCTCAAAAGAAGATCAAGCAAGTCCTGCGTCATATGACAAATTTTAATATCAGTTTTTTTTTATTTTCCTCTTAGAAGAACTTTCCTCTATCCCCCTCTCAATCGTTTCCAATAGCCTCAACAGGCTTCACCTTGTATTGGTGCTCAGGAGCTCACCATTTCAACGTGGGGGGTACTGTCACAACCATGGCAATTCACCTCCTTGGATCTCCATATGGCATATCAAGCCACAGCGCTTTTATGGCCAATTGGCCATATCCATAACCAGTGGCCAATATGGCCATGTAATCAACTTATGGAACATTTATGGCCATTTGTCTTTTGGGGCCTTCATGGCCCTTCACCTCAATCCAGAAGCCATAGCAGCAATTTATGCCCAATTGGGTATTTCTGGTCATTTTGCTCAAGACCAGGAGAAATGGCACAAATGGCTGTTTTGGCCATTTGGGCTCATATTGCGCCTTTCTGCACATTTTGCACATTTTTGCGCATTTGTGCACTTTGACGCAAAGTGTCCAAAAGACACTTTCCCACCCTTTGGGCCAGTTTTTGGCTCAGAACCCCCAAAGAGCCCTGAAACACCTTTCCAAGCTCTGAAGCCATCACATCCATCTTTTTCCCCTCTGTCTTTTCATTTCAAGACCTTTGGGCGTAATCTTCTTTCCAATGAACCAATATGCCATAAATGATGTTATATATCATTATGAATCATTTTTCAACAGAAAGTCAATGGTGGAAATATGAAATGGTTGCTTCAATATTCCAACATATCGTCACGTCATCAAGGCTCAAGAGCACGTGTTTCAGCGTCAAAGACCAATAACGCCATCAAGACATCATTGGATAAATTCATTCACAGTAGTCCTCCAAGGAAATACTGTTCAGCCATTCTCAAGGGATGCAAGAGGCAGTTCATTCTTTCATTTGTCAAGTGTCTAAGCTCCACTCAATCCATCTTGGCAACCACCTTCATTTAAATACAGTATGGATCCATCAAGAAATGTATTTCATTTTCACGTATGGGAAATTCAATCAACCCATTTCAATTTCAATATTAGCCAGCTGTATCGATTCCCAAAACAATCAATACAGATCAGTTTTCAGCCTGAAGAACTCAAGCTCCTAACTTTTCACATATACCGGCTACCCTTTCCATCCTGGGGGGTTTTTCCCCCGTTAATTAATATGTTTTGACTTTATTTTATCTTTATTTATCTTATCATTTTTGTTAAGTGAATACTGATATTATCAAGTCAGTCATTTAGCACCTTTTCTCTTATTCCTTCTTTGCCTGTCAATGGATACTTGGTGGTCATATCCTTACTAATTCCATTCATTTGGAAGGTTGAAACAGTGATTAAGGACTTACTTGATTGGCTCTTTGGCCATTTGGCTTCTCTTTCCTCTTATTGCATCTCATCTTGTACCTGCATATTTCTTAGAGGAATTCAATTCTTTATTTTTTTTCTTTATTCTTTTGGAGTCTTCCAAATGAGCTCCCTGATTGCTGAGTACCAGGCCACTCTTGTATCTCTGTCCAAGAGCCCCTGTGACAGTAGCATTATATTGTCACATAATGTAAGGGTGCCTCTATGGAAAAGATCTGAGGCTGTAAATTCAACCTTTAACTATGACTGTGACAAGTCAAAATATTGTAATAATTAAGTAAATGGGATCTACTATTTCAGAATGGTGGTGATGAGTCTGTTGAAATTCCTTATTCAAATTGTTATCAATTTTTCTATTATCATAAGCACTGGAATAACTAATATTACATATATATCTTACTTATTCTAATTCTTAGCTCTGTGTAAGAAAATAAAACCACATAAGAGAAAACTGATAAGATGATGGAAGGTTTTCTTTAGTGGGGAAATCCTCCTGTTATCCCAAATCATTATGGAAAGATGTGTATAACATCTTGCCAATTTGATATATTAAAATTTTCACCCAATTTGTTTGATTGTGGCTTGACTTAACCAAAATCAACTATATTAATGGGTCCCCAGGCGTGGTTTTGAAACCACCTCACAACCTCTCATACCCATAAAAGGTTAAAATGTTTTCCAATTGAAGGGTTAGGTATTCCCTAAAAGACATGATGTGCTTAATGATGTAAACAACATTCCTGGGAAACCTTGATTAGTCAATTAGTGATCAGTTAAAGTATAAAAATCATTTTTATGGGTTTGATGCCTAATACTCTTGTCAGGCTGAGTCTATTATGAAGGTGTATAATAGTATTTACAGCTTTAACTATGACTGTGACATGGCAAAAATAGTTTTTAAAAGGATTTTTGCTTATAGTAATAAATGGTTGAATTAAAATATTAAGGGATTAACTATAATAATATAGTGGTGGTGAGCACTGCTGAAAGCCCTGGGTGCAGTCTTACCAGTTAGATTACTATAATAAGAACTACAATACTTGAGTTTGAAATATAACCTGGCTATTATCCAAGAGTCTAACTGTTGTTGACAGTTGTACTACGTAGGAATTTAAGAAAAGGATGAGGAGTCCTTTTATGGCAGTGATAAGGCCTCCTTTTATCCTGAAATGGGGTGAAAAGGCTGCTAGACTTTTTCATGTAGAGGAAGTGAATATTTTTCACTCTCAAGGACAGGCTTTTGGTTTTCAAAAAGCCTGTATAGCCTATAGTGGGCTCAGATGTGGTTTTGAAAGCACATCTGGGAAGTTTTCACCAATACAGCATGAAAATCTTCATCTGGAGACCACAAAGCCTGATTCTGACGTGTATGATGCGTAGAATGGTGTACAAAACCTGTATGGGACCCCAGTATTGAATGAACTATGAGTTGTTGAAGTAAAAACAAGCTTCTTTGTTTGTTTGACACCTCATAATCATGGTTATGGGATACTATCCCATGGTAAGGATGTATCGGCCAAACTGTGGGATTTTGACCTTAAAACAACCATAACTGTGTCAGTTTTTGAGATATCAACCTCAAAAATTGTTCAGTGTGTATCCCTGTATGTGCTCTACACAATGGTAACTCATTTGATATGGTTATCATTAGATATCACAAAGTTATGCCATGTACAAGAGTTTTGTACATATGCATTTTTTAGGCAAAAAGCTGTATTGGGCTTGTTTGCCTTTTAGCTTTTGTTCCAGATGGGATATGGGGAAATGAATGGTACAATAAGATAGCCCTGATTGTGTTATTTTCAAAAAGACCCCACTGTAGGTATCTCACACTACAACTGTGGAAGTTAGATGAGAGGTGAATATTGTTTTCACCATTATTTTGCCTGAATTTGGCCATAACTTCCGTAATACTGGTGCTCGCTCAGTTTGGCTGGTACCATTGGATAGCCCTGACTTAGAGCTTCATTCTGAATTCCCATTTGATGGGTTTAAGTCTCTTACTCTGTATTTCAGATGAGAGGTGAAAATTAAGGTTTAGGCTCAGCAACAGCTTTGAGCAGCAATAACTTTGTTATTTGTTTTCCTATGGTGATGGGACTTGTATCTTTGGAAAGGGGTGAGTTTCCTCTCTCTTTTTATACCTTTGAGCTGATTTGGCTCAGCTCCATGTTTTGGTGGTATCTTGGCTATACCATTGATTTATGGTATTTGGCTGTCATGCTTGTGCTCTGGCTTTGAGTCACAGGCTGACATACCCTCCCTCTAAAAAAGGCTCATCATTTATGAGACTTTTAAGTCCTCCTGGAGGCTCTGAATCTCCTTGAATTAAGGTTCCCATCTGGTATGGCATCTTCTGCCAACCATTTGTCTTTATCAGCTGTTTGGTTCTTGAATCTGACTAAGTACTGTCTCTGAGCCTTACCAATAAGTCTGATCTTCCCAGCCTTGATGATTTTCTTCACTGGTCCAGGGGAATCCTCCACTTCCATTATTTCTGGTGGTGTGGGCTCTCATTCCTGGAGGGGAATTTATCTCCTCTGTCTGGAAATATGGCTTGACTAAATTCACTGGAAAGACTAGGTGTTTCCTGCAAAATTCCTCTGTGAGTTTGACTTCCCCTGCATTTTTCCCTATCAATTTAATGATAGTGAAAGGCCCTACAAATGAGTCTTGCATTTTCTTGGGTCCTTTGAGATTATTAAAGTTAAGTGTAGACACTAACACTTGGTCCCCTTCTTTAAAGTCAGGTTCCATGTGTGATTTGTCCCAACTATGCTTATTATATTCTTTTTCCTCAGCTATGCATTTGGAAGCTGTGTCACAAGCTCTCTTCCACATTTAATGGAAATCTTTGGCTGTGGGGTGGATGGTCAGAAGGCTTTTCTTCAAGTGATCCACAGGAAATACAGGATTCCACCCTTTTTCTACCAGTGAAGTTGTTTTTCTTGTGATAGAGTGCTGACTTGTGTTATAATCCAATTGGACTGCTGTTAGAAGGGTAACCCAGTCATGGGTGTAACCTTCATGGTCCTTATATTCCATGCCATAGGCACAGAATCTTCTAAGGATGTCCTCCATTGTCTGGATCATCCTTTCAGATAATCCATCTGTTTGTGGATGGTAAGCTGTAGAAAAAGAAAGTTTAGTACCCAGCATGTCATAGAGGTATGTCCAAAATTCAGATGCAAAATTTGGGTCCCTGTCACTGATGATGATCTTAGGGACTCTGTAGGTAGATATGATGTTGTTCCATAATAACAGAGCAGTATCCATGGCTTTGTCCTCTTTGTGATATGGTAGGCACCTCATATGCTTTCTGAACCTATCAACTATGATTAAGCAGGCATTGAAGTTTTCTTTGCCTCCTGGCACAAGTCCTGTGTCCCAGTCCATATTGATGGTTTCCCATGGGTGTTTGGGTTCTTCTATGTGTTGAAGTAACCCATACTTCTTCCCATGTTTCCTATTTGCCTTTTGGCATCTTTCACAAGTGTTGATGTATTCACTCAACTCTTGTTCCCATTTGGGCCACCAAGCAGTGCTTGCTACCCTTTCTTTGGGCCTGTCTTCACTCATGTGTCCCATATAGGGGAATCATGGCATTCCTGAAGGATCAAAGATGTATAGTCTCTGTCTATTATTGTGAGTGAACTAGTGTGCTTTTCTCTATGGTAGAGCAGGCCATCTATAAGATACAAATTTATTGTCCTTATAGTCCCTCAACCCGGGTTCCTCTAGCTGGGATTCCAGTTCTGGGCTCCTTTATTTTTGTTGAAGGAGTTGTAACAATATGCCACACTGTTTGTGTTTGGAATATCACTTCATCACTGCATTGAAGAATTCAGTGTGCAGCTCTTAGGAGCTTATTCCAAATATGGGAGTTTGTGTTCCCTTTGAGCTAGTGTTTCCACTGTCTGGGGTGCGACTTTCTGGTGCCCACTCAGAAAATCTGAAGTTTCTCTTCCTGTCTATTTCCATGAAATGGATAGGAATTTTAGCTGCTACTTCAGGGTCATAAGCTGGGTTGACTTTCACATTATCCAGTGGCCATCTGCATTGGTATGACTTTTACCCTCTTTGTATATGATGGTCATACTCCCTCTATACTCCTGGATGGCTATTTGCCACCTCAGAATGTGTCTATTGGTAGTCTTCATGTTCAGTAAGGACTTCAAGGATGTGCAGTCTGTGTAGACTTCAAAGACTGCACCCTCCAAATAGTAATGGAGTTTCTCTAGAGCCCAGACTAGGCATAGACATTCTGTCTGGGTGGCCCCATACCTGGCTTTTGAATCTTTCAGCTTCCTAGTGATGTAACATATTACTCCCTCGCTTGGTTCACCATCCACAATTTGTCTCTGGTGAAGGGCTCCTCCTAAGCCTTGGCTACATGCTCCATCTATGTATAGCTTGAATGGTATTTCAAAGTAAGGCAAGATGAGAACAGGTGAATTTTTTAGTTCATATTTGATCCTCTCATATGCATCCCTTCTTTCCTTGGTAATTTCAAAAACTACATCTTTTGAACATAACTTGTATAAGCTACTAGTTATGTGGGAAAATGTTTCAATGCGGTTTCTATAGGAGCTAGCAAACCCAAGGAAAGATTGCATCTCTTTTATGTTTCTTGGTACTGGCGTTTGCAGTACTGCTGCTACTTTGTTCTGGTCAATTGCCAGACTAAGGCCTAAGAATTTATGTCCTAGAGCTAGTAGCTCTTGTTGGCCAAAATTGCACTTTTTAAGTGAAATTTTCAGATTTATGGGTGTGAATTTACTTAGTACTCTGTCTATGTATTGCACATGGTCTTCCCATGTCTCTGAGTATATAATGATGTTATCAATATATACTACCATCCAGCCTTCCAATATTTCTTCTTGAAATATGGTGTCCATCATCCTTTGGAAGTGGGCTGTTGCATTCTTGATGCCAAATGGCATCCTAGTGTACTCATATATGCCCATATGACATATGATTCTGAGTAATTTCATGGAGTTTGGTTTAACTCCATTCTGGTGGAAGCCTTTCATACAATCCATTTTGGTTATGTATTTGGCTTTTGCCAGTTTGTCTAGGGCATGGGGTATCCTGGGTATAGGGTACCTGTCAGGTTTGGTGTATTATTCAGAGCTCTAAAATCTCCACACAACCTAGACTTTCCGTCATGCCAGTTGATCAGGACAGGAGTGGTAATTTCAGCTATTTAATTGTGTCCAATCTTGCTGACGACATCCATGTCCGGGAGTTCATTGATATGGTTTTCAATTTCTTTCCTGGTTTCCAGACTTGCTGGGTAAGGAGGTCTCCTGAGCATTGGTGGATAAGGTCTTTCCACATCCAGATATAGTTCTATATCATGGCCTTTAATCTTGCCTAGGGGCTCTTCACCAATGGCAAATGCTGGTCTGTTCTTTCTCAGCATCTTTAGTAAACTTGGTTTCTGGTTACTGGTGAGGGTAGTGCTAAACTGGCCCTCTCTGAATTCATTCAGTAGCTCTTAAAGAGGGTCATGGGCAGATATTTGGTATATATCAAGTGAAATTTTTTTTCCCTTGTTGGTACCAATGGTAATGTGTCTGTTTTTACTATTGTATATATCTATGCTGTAAGGTATTGATATGAAACTTTGATTAAAAATCAAGTACTTTTCCTGGCCTCAAAATTTGTATAAGGTGAAAATCAATTAAGAATAGTATGAAATATTATTTTTAAGAGAAAACATGCCAATTTTATTGTTTATAAATTTATTAGTATAAAAAAATAATATTATAAAAATTTATTGTTTTACCAACAATAAAGATTTATCCAAAAAATACTCTACAAGAGATATTTTAAGGCTACAAAAGAAATTTCTTCAAGAGCAATTTCAATTGGAATTAATTGAGTAAAGAACTGCAAGCAATTAATTAAAGAACAAAGTCTTTAAAAAGAATATTAAAGAGAAAACACGCCCAAAAGTGACCAGAGTGAATTTGGAAACAAAGTGACACAGTTTACAGTGATGAAAGATGCTTTAATTAACTTTTGGGGTGGTTCAGCAATAAAAATGATTATGAGAGTTACAAACAATGATTATAATAATTTTTTCACGTGGTCAAAAGGTTTAAAATGATTTAAAAATGGAGGTTGGAATCTTTCATTGATTGGTTTAACAGTGCTTAAACTAATTAATAAAAGGAAAAGATTCTAACATGAAGAGAAAAGTGGGGCAAAGAAGACATTCTTTTATAGCCACTAATTTTCTTACTTCAAAAGTAAGATTTACTCTTTTCAGTCGTGAAAAACAGTCTGACAACAGAAAAGCCAATTATGGCATCATTGAACCCTTGTTTGGACCAAAAAAGGGCTGGTTTGAGCCATTTTTAGCCATTTTAGACCCTTAAATCAGCCATTACTATAGCAATACCTGGTCTAGAGCCTTCAAAACACGTCAGAATGTGTGTAAGAGGCGTAGAAACCAGTTAAAACTGTTCTTACTATGATTGTTTTATCTTAAGGGTAGTTTTACCCTCTTGGCAACAGTTAAAACTGCCCTGGTTGGTATCAAAACCTCATCATCAATTGAGTCCACAGACCCTGTAACTCAATTCCAGGCCAAAAGTGATGAACTTTTGCGTAAACTTTGACATCCCACGCCTGTCAGCAAGGACTTTGGGGGTCTGGCTCCCCCTTAGAGCTAGAGTTCCTTTTCCCCCCCAATTTATTTTTTCCTTTAATTCCTCATCATGTATTATACTTACAATTTACATATGTCATTCAATTGAATTGTACAGTACAATACAGTAATAATTGACACCTCATATGTAAATCAAAGTTCACTTATGTAATACACATGCACATTTTGACATTTCAATTGAATTCAATTGAAAATACTTCAATTCCTCATAACTTCTAAACTAAACACAACACCTCAAGTTTAACACAAAAATTGATGGTTAACACCATATGTAGTGTGAATTAAACTAGAGTTCTGAGGATTTTCAACTTTTGTATTGAAAATACTAAAAACTTAATTTAAGCTTATTTAGAGTTGAGTTACAAAAATTTCACTCAGAGGTGACCCCAGCTAATTTTTTATGAGGAATCAAATTGTGGAATGATTTTTATATGTTTATTTATTGGATAAAAAGTTATAATAATTTTTATTTAACTTTTTTCCAAATTTATTTAATTTTTTACAATTTTATTAAAAATTCATTTTTACTTAATTTTTTCAAGTATAAATGTAATTTTACAATTTCAAAATTTAATGTAATTTTCTTTCTAAATTGTAATTAAATTTTTAATTTCATATTTATATTCTGATTTTTATTTTAATAATGTAAATAAATCCATTTTATTTATATTTATATGTTAATTTTGTATTTTGTGGTCTTTTGGGTATATGAAATAACCTCTAAGGCTCACATATGCCATACATCCTCTGCTAATTGGTTCCCAGAAAAAACCCTTGGATGTGGGCATCATCAAGCACAAAAAACTCTGGGTTGAGTCTGATGTTACCCTTCCTATGGGGTATAATTATCTCTTTGATAATTGTCCTAATGGAAGTCATTTTCCCTGATGCACTCTTGAAGTTCTTTTCCTTGGTTGGCAAGAGCTGTTTTCCCCAGTTTGGGAAGTGGCTGTCCAGATAATTTCTGGCCACTATAGAGCAGTATGCCCCACTGTCAATTATCAATGGGTGTTGAGCATTTTCAATGCAAACAGTCATTTTTGTGGCTTTTCCATGTATTTGTGCCATTCCTTTGGTTGGTGTGACCAGGAATGTTTGTGAAACCTGTGTATGTTTGCACAAGTTTTTATTGGCAGTGTCTTGTGGCATGCATGCTTCCAACTGTATGTCCTGGGTTTTTAGTGGGTGTTCCTCCTGGTATTCCACTAGAAATTCTTCTCTTGGGTCTTTCTCTTCATCATATTGTTCTCTGATGGCATCTCCTATAGAGTCTGATTCAGAATCCTATGTGGGGGATTCCTCCTCTGCAACTTTCTCAATGGCATAGACTTTTTTCTTTGCCTTTGGACAGTTGTTGGCATAGTGGTCTGTTGAACCACAATTGTAACAATAATTCTTCTTTGTCACTTCTGCCACCCTTTATCTGGGTTTGTCTTTAAAATTCATACTGAAAGGTTGTTTCTCTTTGAAACCACTGCTTTTATATGGGGTGTATTTCCCTATATTAGTTCTTTTCCTTACATCTTATAAGGTATTTGCAATGTCATCTAAAGTGAAATTTTGGTTTCATCTGCATTTTAATTCATGTTCTAGTTCTCCTGGCATTTGTGTCAGGAGTTTTTGATTACTCATATGAGTGTTAATTTGAGGATAAATGGCTTTAAGTATTTTAGACTGTCCAAGAAGCCACTCATATGGATCTTTGTCCACAGGATATCTGTCATTTTCAAATGACATGGTCTTTTGCCATATCCAAGTACCATTGCTGTACTTTTAAATGATTTGACTCTTCCACCATGGCCAGTTTCTTCTGCCATGGATTTCTTTCATTTCTGTGTACCATATACTAGCACTTCCCTTAAATGCTGTATTGAGTCTAGCAGTAATCCATTAGTCTGGTATGCTTGGTACATCAATGAAGAGTCAAGAAATATAATCTATGAGTTCCATATGATCATATTCTCCAGTTCCAGAGAATTTGGGCCAGATGTAGGCCTCAGGAAGCTGTTTCAAGGCTTCCTTTTTTGAATAAGACATATTATCTCGATCCTGGTATTGTGATGGAGATCTTTCCTTATTCATCAGCATGGCATCTGGTTTGATGTCATCCTGGTGATATGGATTATCCACAACATGGCTTTGTGGTTGGGCTTCATATTATGGTAGACATTAAACAGTTTTCTTATGTCTTGGTCCAGACAATCCCTGTCCCTTTTTCTGTGGTGTTGTTCTTCAAAGACTAGATTCAGTCTTTTGTTGGTTTCTTCACAGGCTTTGCTCAATTGCGCATGTCCTTCCTGAAGGGTTTTATCAGTTTTGTCCATGGAGGCTGTTAATATTTTCATCCTCTCATGGCTTGCTTCAAGTTCTGCAAACTTCTTTTGAGTTTTCTCAGCAAATTGGGACCTTTGTAACCACAGTGCATCACTGTTTAGGTGACTCTCAAGTGTGACAACATTATGTTCAATCTGAGTGGGGGTAATATTTGTATTAATAGTACTACTGATTCTAGAGTTATTTACAACTACTTCTGGTTCCTGTGCACTTCTTTAACCCAATACAAGATCTTCTGGATCATTGGGTCTGACTCTCCCTTCCTCTGGCTAAAGGTGGTCTTGTTTTTGCCCTTGTATCCTTGTCTTCTCCTGGAAATTTCCTGGGATTGTGAAGAATGGTGACTCTTGGCCACTGATCTGTTGGTTTCTTAATGATGTGAAGCCACTGGAGAGCTGATTTGGCCTTTTCCGTGTGAGCCTGAAGGAATCTGAGTATTCCCTGTCTGGTTCAGCTGTTCTTCTATAGCTTGGATAGTGGCTTGATTCTCCCTTATCCTGTTTTCCCTCACCTCCAGGAGTCTGAACTTCCTGGTGGGATTCCAACCTTTGGTTATTACCATAAGGTCTCTGGATTCTATCTCTTTGAAACACATCTTCTGGAAACTTGCTCCAAGTTCTGCCCAGTGGGATGCCAGGTTAAAACTCTTGTTGTCCATGCTCCATTGAAATAAAGCTGTGAGGATCTGGTGGAGCTGAAGAACTTGATCCATATCTTTCCAGTCCTCTGGTTTGAAGTTCCTGTTGAATTGTAAAGTGAATGGCAGGGTGGGTATTATTTCTCTCAGTGGCTTGCTATTGACCACTGTGTCCAAGGTGTCCTCTTCCAGGTCTTCTGGTTCTGGACAAGTGTCCTCTGTCCTCTGGTTGGTTCCTTTGGAAGGCAAGGTTTCTGAGGTGTACAGGTAACATATCAGTGGTTGCAAGCAGTCAAAAACTTTATTTTCTTAGGGTATTCTACCTTTGACTGTTCCTTGTACAAATTTGTTGTCTGCTGATTTTGGCAATTTAACTTTAGAGGTTACAACTGGGTTAATTATGGTAATCTTCCCTTTACAAATGGTTAATGTTGGTTTACCTTGTATTGAAGCAGAGTTTTGTGGTTCTCTACTCCTCTGGGTGGCAATGGGTGTCCACCTTTTTGCTGAAATAAGGCCTTCACTGTGCCTCTTTCCCTTGCCCTTGCTGCACTCTGATTCTGAGGGTGTCACTGGTGAGTTGGCCTCTGACCGAGTCTCTAGTGGTATATAGTTTTCTTCCACTGAATCAAACAGGAAAAGAGGGCTTAATGTCAGTTAAGACTTCTTAAAATGCTTTTTGCACATCTAAGAATGGCCTCTGGGCTTGTGTGTTAATACAATATGCCCTTGTATAATGACAGTGTAATTTAATCAACAATTTCACATTAGAAATAAAGCTTACAGATATCTGGTATGTCAGCCTGTGACTTAAATCCAGAGCACAAGCATGACAGCCAAATACCATAAACCAATGGTATAGCCAAGATACCACCAAAACATGGAGCTGAGCCAAATCTTCTCAAAAGGTATCAAAAGAAAGGGGAAACTCACCCCTTTCTAAATATACAAGTCCCATAATCATAGGACAAAGAATAACAAAGGTATTCCTGCTCAAAGTTGTTGCTGAGCATAAACCTTAATTTTCACCTCTCATCTGAAATACAGAGTAAGAGGCCTCACCCCATCAAATGGGTGTGCAAAATGAAGCTCTAAGCCAGGGCTATCCAATGGTACCAGCTAAGCTGAGCTAGCACCAGTATTACAGAAGGTATGGTCAAATTCAGGCCAAATAAGAGTGAATAAAATATTCACCTCCCATCTAGCTTCTACAGTTTTAGTGTGAGATACTTAAAGTGGGGTCTTTTTTGAAAAAGCACAATCAGGGATATCTGATGGTGCCATCCATTTCCCCATATCTCATCTAGAGCAAAATTTATGAGGCAAACAAGCCCAATACAGCTTTGTGCCTAAAACACGCATATGTACAAAATTCTTGTACATGGGATACCTTTTCCATATTTAATGATAACCCTACCAAATAAGGTACCATTGGTTAGAGCACATACAGGGCTACACACTGAACCAGTTTTGAGGTTGATATCTCAAAAACTGACACAGTTATAGCTGTTTTAAGGTCAAAATCCCACAGTTTGGCCAATACAGCCTTACCATGGGATAATATCCCATAACCATGATTATGAGGTGTCAAACAGACAAACAAGCTTGTTTTCACTTCAACAACTCATAGTTCATTCAATACTAGGGTCCCATACAGGTTCTGTACACCATTCTACACGCCATGCACGTCAGAATCAGGCTTTGTGGTCTCCAGATGAAGATTTTCACCCTATATTGGTGAAAACTGCCCAGATGTGGTTTCAAAGACACATCTGAGCTAAATACAGGCTATAAAGGCCTTTTGCAAACCACAAGCCTGTCTTAGAGAGTGGAAACTATTCACTTCCTCTATGTGGAAAGGTGTAGCAGCCTTTCCACCCCATTTCAGGGGGGAAAAAAGGTGCCTTTTCACAGCCAGAAAAGGTTTCCTCATCCTGATCTTGAATTCCTACAAAGTGAAACTGTCAAAAACAGTTATACTCTTGGAAAATAATCAGGTTATAATTTAAATTTAAGTATTTTAGTTCTTATTATAGTAATCCAACTGGTAAGACTGCACCCAGGGTTTTCAATAGCACTCACCACCACTATTCTTCAATAGTAAAACCCTTTTATCTTAATAATAAACCTTTATTCTATTAAATACTCTTATTTTTAAGCATTTATAACCGTGTTACAATAATATTTAAAGTTTTAATTAGCCTATTTACTGCTTAATCATAGACTCAGCCTGACAGGTACACTGTTTGTATGCCAGTATCTCACAGATTAACTTGTAATTAGCAAGTATAATCCCATATAAAGTGGTATGTAATAGGGGAATTGAATTAACAATACACCCAACCACGCCTCAACTGTTGATTTTACAGTAAGAGGTGTCCTTATTCAATTAAAAAAGGACATTATTAGTGGCTTAAAGTGTTTTTATATGTAAAACACACCAAAAATAAGGGTCTTGTTGTGATTAAATTATAATCAACCACACAAAAATATGATTCAAAAAGATAAAAATGGTGGTATATGACATATATCACTGTAAACATATATAAAAGATATGGATTATATATATTTTTATTCAAAAATTATGCCTAAAAAGATAAAAAGATTTGTCAGAATAAAGAGAATAAGAGAAAAACTCCATTATCAGGTCCAAAAGGCTAAAACAAAACATGGCAAGGCCCCCAAAATGTCAGGCTGAGTCTATGATGAAGGTGTATAATAGTATTTACAGCTTTAACTATGACTGTGACACAGTGAAAATAGTTTTTGAAAAGAGTTTGATTTATAGTAATAAACGGTTGAATTAAAATATCAAGGGCTTTACTATAATAATATAGTGGTGGTGAGCACTGCTGAAAGCCCTGGATGCAGTCTTACCAGTTGGATTACTATAATAAGAACTACAATTCTCAAGCTTAAAGTATAACCTGGTTATTTTTCAAGAGTATAACTGTTTTTGACAGTTGTACTATGTAGGAATTCAAGAGCAGAATGGGGATTCCTTTTCTGGAAGTGAAAAGGCCTCTAGACCTTTTCACGTAGAGGAAGTGAAGATTTTTCACTCTCAAGGACAGGCTTGCCGTTTGAAAAGAGGCTGTATAGGCTGTATTTTTTTCACCAATGCAGGGTGAAATTTTGATCTGGGGACCACACAGCCTGATTCTGACATGTATGACATGTAGAATGCTGTACAGAACCTGTATGGGACCCCAGTATTGAATGATCTATAAGGTATTGAATTAAAAACATGCTTCTTTGTCCTTTTGACACCTCATGATTATGGTTATGGGATATTATCCCATGGTGAGGCTGTATTGGCAAACTGTGGGATTTTGACCTTAAAACAGCCATAACTTTGTCAGTTTTTGAGATATCAACCTCAAAACTGATTCGGTGTGTAGCCCTGTATGTTCTCTACACAATGGTAACTCATTTGATATGGTTATCATTAGATACGGCAAAGTTATGCCATGTACAAGAATTTTGTACATATGCATGTTTTAGGCAAAAAGTTGTATTGGGCTTGTTTGCCTTATAGCTTTTGTTCCAGATAGGATATTGGGAAATTAATTGCACCATCAGATAGCCCTGATTGTGTTCTTTTTAAAAAGACCCCACTGTAGGTATCTCACACTAAAACTGTAGAAGTTAGATTAGAGGTGAATATTTTATTCACCCTTATTTGGCCTGCATTTGGCCATAACTCCTGTAATTCTGGTGCTAGCTCAGTTTGGCTTGTACCATTAGATAGAACCAGCTTAGAGCTTTAATTTGAATACCCATTTTATGAGCTTATGCCTCTTACTCTGTATCTCAGATGAGAGGTGAAAATTGAGGTTTATGCTCATCAAAAACTTTGAGCAGGAATAACTTTGTTATTCTTTGTCCTATGGTGATGGGACTTGTATATTTGGAAAGGGATGAGTTTCCTCTTTCTTTTGATACCTTTTTGAGCTGAGCTGGCTCAGTTTCATGTTTTGGTGGTATCTTGTCTATACAATTGATTTATGGTATTTGGCTGTCATGCTTGTGCTCTGGTTTTGATTTACAGGCTGACAAATCTAATTATACAAGGGAGTATCCCACAGTACCACATTTTATTAATATCTGTTTGATTTTATAACTTAATATATGAGTATTACATGGATAAAAAGCCTTTGGATGGCTTTGAAACCTCATGATCAAGTTATCTGTGATAGTATCCCACAATATATATTGGTGTGAAATTATAACCTTAATCCTCCATTGTTTTGTCAGTTCTCATATCAAAGGGATCAAAAGATCCTAAAATGTTATCCACAGGTGAGATATACATAATAGTTACTAATTTGACCCATTTTGAAACAAGTATGAAAAATCTATACAGGATTAAAGTATTTTTCTTCTTTCAAGAAAAATGATAATAAGTTGAGATCTGTGTGAGATAAAGGGACAAGAGCTTTCTTTTTATGTATCCCTTGTGTAGCTCTTGTATTAAGTCCTGTAATTGATTGTTCTCTTAACAAAACTGTAAAAGCTAGATGAGAGGTGGAAAAATAATATAGCTCCCTATGGCTGTTCAAAGAGTAACTATATGGTAACATTTGAAACAGTGGTACTACAGTGTTAAAGATGGTATCATGAGAGAACCTATTTGAGAGCTTTAATAAAATACCCCATTGTATGGTTCTGTAATACAATATTGCAATTCTAGATGAGAGGGAAATATTAAGCTTTTTTCTCAGAAAGAATTTAAAACATTGATAACTTGGTAATTCCCTATTTTTTGGAAATAATAATGATATTTTCTTAAATAGGAAGGATTCCTCTTTCAGATGGTTACATGTACATGATAGCTTTTTTAAGTACTTTTCCTTGTCCTTGTGTCCTTGTTTTACCTTTATTTGGTTTGATTAAGGCTAAAGATGTGTATTTCACTCTTTTCTTGAGTACCATGTTTATGGTACTTTTGGGTTTCATACTTTCTCTCTGGTTTTGAGTCACTTGTTGAAATAAAATTTCAGGCACTTAGCAGGAAATATCTTTTCCAGGATCGGGAATCCTGACCTGTGTCTCTTGAAATCCATATAAATGTGTCTCTCACCTCATATGCTCCAACAAAAATAGAAATATTATACAAAAAATTAACCTTTGGAAGTTTCTTGATGAGGTAACTTTCAGTTTTAAGCTTATGTAAGCTTTTATGGCTCGTAAAGCTTGGCTTAACCTCTTGGAAGCTTGTCACTCCTGTATAAATTCTGTATAAATTGACTTCAATTATAATACTTGATTGAAATTTAATTCTAAATATTTAATAATATGGAAAATTGTTTTATACAGGAGGACAGCTTTATTTAGGCTCTTTCAACTCTCAAATATGGATACATTGGAAAATTTTCCCAATTTATATTTTTTCTAACATGTTTTGCAATTTTTCCTTTCTTATTAATCAAAGCCAGAATATGACTTTAAATACGTTTTTACACAGGTCCTGGAAAATTCACCATCTGTATAGTTAATCTTAAGCTACCTTGGTAAATAAACACCACATATTTATTATAACAAAACTTTTTTCAGCCAAAATGTACATGATATAACTTTAAGTTTTGTTAAGATTATGTAAAATTATCAACTTTAATGATCATTTTCAAAATACTCTTATAGTTTCTAAAAAAGCCATGTTTGGATTATTCATCTGATGATGCAAACCTAGGTTATTATATATATATATTTGTATGGATTACCCATGAGACCCCTCATGATCAAGTTCTCTCAGTAGGATAGTTTTTTGGAAGTGAATTTGGTAACCAAAAATGAAGGACAGGATTTCAACTGCTGCCTACAGGGGGTCTCCCACATGGCATTTCACCCAGTAAACACCCCCCCCATCATCCAGCCTGTAAGGGCTTGGATTGTGGCATACTGTTAGGCCTTGCTCTAGATATGAATATTCAAAAGATGTGATAATACTCATGATGTTTTTGATCAAACTCAATGCTAATGCAAGATTTCCCACATTTTTACTTTTTTATCTTCTTTAATCAATTTTTGATTCTAATTTTTAAGAATTCCTACTATTTTTGATTGTATGGGTATGCTATATACATAACTCAAATTCTCACATCAAAAAGCCAATTTATTTGCGAAAACATTGAGTGTAATAAAACATAGTAAGGCTAGATAGAGAGGAATTGAATTTGATTACCTAGATTCCATGTAGTCATTTATCTGTTTCTGACAGGGGCATTGAAGCTCAACAACAACAAACAGGCATTATCTAGTCCAGCTGTGGCACAGTTGTTGATATTATATGGTGAGTTTGTAAGCATGCCTCCCTCCTGTTTTTTTGACCCTGATTAGCTTGTGAAAAAGAAAAGAAGCCAAATCCTGAACCTTCATTATCTTAGATCTCAAAACATAAAATGTATTTGGTTTGGTGTCTCTTTGAAGAGCCTCAATTCACAGGTGGAACAATCAGTTTAATTACTACTCATTCAATCCAAATAATAATAATTAACTCATAATAACATATTTTTGGAAAATGAGAATACTGTTTTTTTTTCTATATCAAAAACAAAAACTGTAAATGTTTTCAACTTTCATCTCTGAAAAACAAATCAAAAGAAACTTGCTCAAAAAATTTTTGAATTCCAACAGAAAGATTTTGATAATTTGATCCCAAATTTAATTTTCTTATAATAAAATGTTAACATTAAGAAAGGAATCAGTTACGGAGAATTTCTTTATTTTAAATTTTTAGAGATTTGAATTTGTACTTTTTTCTTAAATAAAAGCAAGCCATGTCAGCTTCAAACAAATCTTAAAACTTCTTACTACCTTAAGAGTAAAAAAATTGTTAATCAATTGAATTAGTTTCTTAGCCAAATAAAAGTATAATTTCAAAATCACATATTCCAATAGATCAATACCAAGTGCATACCTAAAAATTAGTCTTATAGAGCTAATGATTAGAATATCCTTTAACCTTTAAGACCAAAACAACTTGTCCTCATAAGTGAAGAAGACAAATGACTATTACCTTAATTCAGATCAAATGAGATTAAATTGGTAGAAAAATTGATTCAGCTTCTAACTAACATCAGAATCAGGAAAGGTAGAGAAAATGATGAAGCTCGTGTGAAACCAGTCTGAATACTGTAAACGGCTGCTTTTAATCTCTTTCATTTTAAAATGATGCATAGCATTCTCGAGTTGTCATCACAATAAACAGAAGGATTTCCAAAGGACGTCTTTTGGAAGCATGTTGGTGATTGGGACTGGCCCACTCACCAAAGTTTAGGATAAGGGGCAAAAAGTTTCTAACTGTGCACTTCTATGAATCCTATAATAAGCAGTAGAATAAAGCCTTTAGCAAGTGTAAATATGACAAACTCAAACCAATCACAACCACTTTTTTTGGCCGTCAAGAAAAATTTCAAAACAAACACGGTTTCTGAAATATGCTTAGGCCATTTGTATAGTCTTTGGGAGTATGGAACATGCTTTACTTGGCAGAGACTACTTCCTTGAAAACAATTTGTGCCGATGGAATAACCTCACTTGCAGAATAGAAGGAATCTTTTTAGCAGTTTTCCAAGCTCCCATTCCTTGAAAAACACGATTTGCAGCGAAGGGTGTGTTTCTTCAAACTGCTATCTCACCTTCACCTCCAGCTAACCAGTTAACGATAGTTTGAACCCTCAACTTGAGACCGTCTGAGTTCACTTTAGTGATGAAAAAAACGTTTCCCTCGGGCTCTTGGGCGCCTATGCGTGGAAAGAATATCATGTTCTTGCCTGAGCCAATCATCTCCAAATTCGTCTGTATGACTTGCTCAACTGCGTCCTGTCGTAGTGTTTCGCTTAGTATGGTCTCCGCGAACGGGTCCACTACACAGAATTCACGAAAATTCTTTTCTTTTGGAACGTTTTGAGTGATGGCATCCCATTTTGCACCCAAACTCTCCTGAAGCTGCTGTCGTTTGAAGGCAAATTCCTGTAGTTTTTGCGTAAGGTCTTCTGAAGAAGGCATAGCGGCATTGTCTTCCCTAAAGGTTTTTTCCTCAGCGTCCAAGTCAGCTAATCGTTTGCCCCATCTGTCAATCATGAGACCTTGAAATTTTTGCGCTGCAGCGTCAATGAACTTAGAGATGACACCGTTTGAGCTTTTGATGCGGTTGAGATTGTCGAATCCTTCAAACTTGCCCTTATAACCCCCATGCTGGCGGTATAGCCCCATCAGCTCCTTGTCTACCCCGACTGACATTTCCGCATTCCCAATGCGAGGGCATGCAACAATTATGGGGACTTTCAGTTCAAGTAGCTCTTTTGAGGCTTGTACATCTTGATAGAAATTGAACATTTGGCCAAATCCACCTTCCTTTCGTACTCCTACGGGTTCAGTCCAAACAATTGCAATTTTCTCTTTAAAATTGGGTATATCGCGGATTATTTTTGCTAATCCAGTAGGGGCGGCTTTGACGACGATGGTTGTAAAACTCTTTTTGTTTAAGATCTCTCGCAAGCTTTCCTCCGCCTGTGCGACTTCTTTTAGGTAACTCGTTTCATCGGCTAGGCTACGACGCATTAGCTCCTTTCTTTCAGCCTCTGCAAAGCCAGAACCCTCTGCAAAGTCAAAGGTAGCCATAGTTTCTTCTGTTCTATCCCCATGTATCGTCATGATTTTCGGTTTTTTGATTGGGAATTTGGTCGAATATTGTTTCCAAACTAGTTCTGTCGCCTGAAATCGAAGGCGGTCGAAACCCCCTCGTAAGAGCAATAGTCCCGGAGCACGTTTTTCCATGACCCCTAGGCCACTTTGTAGATGATCATCTGGCTCACCATCCTCTAAGTATATGAGAGCTTCATCCTGTATTGATTGATCAATTTTTTTGCAAAGCTCCTGAAAGTTATTCTGAGACTTAGCCTCGTAATCACGGGCGGGGGTAAGACCATACTGGAGTCTTGCTGAACTAAAAATATGTTGGTCTGCAAGCACAGAGGACGAATCACTCCTGCGAATAGGTGAAGAAGGTGAAAACTCTCAGTGTTAACTCTTAAAAAAATAAGATTACAAGTAGAGAATACCCTTTCTCATCGGAAGTTTGGCTGGCGTGAGCCAATTGAGTAGAAAAGGACTCAGAAACCAATCGAACTTTGAAATCAAGCCCCAACCATCAACCAGGCGTATCCCATAAAAAATGTACTAATATAGAAATTAATTACCAGTTTCGTCGCCCTTAGGTATTACTGAGTTTATTTTTCTCCAAAAAGAAGCTATGATAACACTAACTAGAATAGATTTATACCCAAAAGTCATTGCCACGTAATAAAAGAGATAGTTTTTGATAAGAAAAAAAAAGAAAGAGAGTTATTTTTAACCGGTGTACCTAGGAGAAGGTGGAATATGAGCAGGGGTCTATGTGGAAGCCAGTGAGGCTCAAAAGGTGTTTTTAAAGCTTGCCAACGGGCGGGGAGGACGACATAGAGTGACTCATGTCAGATGGTTTTCTTTTCAAACATAAGAAAACAAATGTTAGCACAGTTTTATCAATGGGCTTTGTAAGTGAGTGAGAAACCAGAATATTCAGCAAGATTCTTCAGACAAGAAGCTAAAGTATTCAATCAAACAAACGAAAACGCGTCTGAAATGTTCTAGATAACCTCAAACAGTCGGACAAAAAGTAAGAATAGAATGCTGACTTTGAGCTTTTTTTTGCTTTCAAACGAAATCAAACACGTTCTACCAAAATTTTATGAATTAAGACTGGTCGCAAAATGATTAAAAAGAATGAAAAGTGTGACTGCAACCCAGAGGGGCCTATGAAGGCTGAGGTGATACAATAGGTGTTGGGATAAACACAATGCCACAAGGGTTGACTAATACGATTCGCGATGAGGTCTTGAAGCGTTACTATGATCAATACTTGGTTGCCACTTACCAATTATTGGATACGTTCTCTGCTCAATGCATTTCTGCTGAATTGGCTGAACTTTGGTAAGGAGCTTGTAGTTTACTGCACCAGACCCAATCTGGCAAACGCTTTTATTTGCGATGCTCCTTACAAGCTAGTCCATCACAGTTCCTTTTCCCGTTTATTGATAGCGCTGTATCTTCTGATGCCGAGAGCTGACGGCAAACTGGCCCTCTTTTCTTTTATACAATGTTCAAGTATTTCGGCAATCATGAGAAATGTGGCTGAAGAAAATTTTCAAGACTGGTACAGTGCAGTGTGCACAGGCTTATGATTCTAGTACAGTACAGTTTCAATGGGTGCCCCCCAGGTTCTCATTGCATGTGTGATCATTAAATCATCGATACTGTAGTTCAAAGTCGTTTTCAGTCAAATTGGGTTTGTGTTGCATCATGTAACAACCCCATCCTACTATGGTAAGCAGCTGACTGACCTATACATTCTGGTGAACACAGTCTTATTATTATATATAGGTTATAGGCTACCTTGTTTTACCTATCCTATCCCATGAGATATTGGTAATGGCTACTTGTCAAAAGTTTTTATGATACAATATTTTTTTCAAACCTTCCAGTAGTTTTATTTTATTGAATTCCAGTAAATATCATTCAGAATTACAAACTGAATTTAGTACAAAAAGAAATTAATAAGTTATAATAGAAAAAAGCATCAAAGAGGTCCTAAATAAAACTTTATTCTAAATTATTAATAAAATGAGAGGCTTGGTTGCATTTATTGTTGACACTCAATTGAGCCATGGGGGTTGTCAGATGCGGTGATTTTTTTCAGGTATTAAAAGTGTGAGCCTCAGAGGTAATTTCATATACCCAAAAGACCACAAATACAAAATTAACATATAAATATAAAGAAAATAAATTTATTTATATGATTAAAATGAAAATGAAAATATAAATATAAAATTATATTCACAAATTTAATTACAATTTAAAAATAAAATTACATATAATTTTGAAATTGTAGAATTACATTTATACTTGAAAAAATTAAGTAAAAATTAATTTTTAACAAAATTGTAAAAAAATAAATAAATTTGGAAAAAAGTTAAATAAAAATTATTATAACTTTTTATCCAATAAATAAACATATAAAAATTATTTCACCATTGGATTCCTCATAAAAAATCAGGTGGGGTCACCTCTGAGTGAAAATTTTGTAACTCAACTCTAAATAAGCTTTAATTAAGTTTTTAGTATTTTCTGTATGAAAATTGAAAATCCTCAAAACTTTAATTTAATTCACATCACATGTAGTGTTAATCACCAAAATTTGTGTTAAAATTGAGGTGTTGTGTATATTTTAGAAGTTATGAGGAATTAAAGTATTTTCAATTGAAATGTCAAAATGTGCGCGTGTATTACATAAGTGAACTTTGATTTACATATGAGGTATCAATTATTACTGTATTGAACTGTACAACTCAATTGGATTAAATATGTAAATTATAAGTATAATACATGATGAGGAATTAAAGGAAAAATAAATTGGAAAGATTAAATTTGGGGGGGAAAAGGAACTCCAGCTCTAAGGGGGAGCTAGGCCCCCAAAATCCTTGCTGACAGGCGTGTGGTGTCAAAATTCACACAAAAGTTCATCACTTTTGGCCTGGAATTGAGTTACAGGGTCTGTGGACTCAATTGATGATGAGGTTTTGATACCAACTGGGGTAGTTTTAGCTGTTGCCAAGAGGGTAAAACTACCCTTAAGATAAAACAATAATAGTAAAAACAGTTTTAACCGGTTTCTACGTCTCTTACACACATTCTGACGTGTTTTGAAGGCTCTAGACCAGGTATTGCTATAGCAATGGCTGATTTAAGGGTCTAAAATGGCTAAAAATAGCTTAAACCAGCCTTTTTTTTGTCTAAACCAGGGTTCAAGGATGCCATAATTGGCTTTTCTGAATTCAGACTGTATTTCACGACTGACATGAGTAAATTTTACTTTTGGAGTAAGAAAATTGATAGCTATAGAAGAATGTCTTCTTTGCCCCACTTTTCTCTTCATGTTAGAATGTTTTCCTTTTATAATTAGTTTAAACATTGTTAAACCAATCAATAAAAGATTCCAACCACCTTTCTTAAATCAACTTAAACCTTTTAACCACGTGAAGAAATAATTATAATCATTGTTTGTAACTCTTATAATCATTTTTACCCCTGAAACACCCCAAAAGTGAATTACAGCATCTTTCATCACTGTAAACTTTGTCACTTTGTTTCCAAATTCACTCTGGTCACTTTTGGGTGTGTTTTTCTCTTTAATGTTCTATTTAAAGACTTTGTTCTTTAATTAATTGCTTGCAATTCTTTGCTCAATTAATTCCAATTGAAATTGCTCTTGAAGAAATTTCTTTTGTAGCCTTAAATATCTCTTGCAGAGTATTTTTGGATAAATTTTTATTGTTGGTAAAATAATAAATCTTTATAATATTATTTTTTTATACTAATAAAGTTATAAACAATAAAATTGGCATGTTTTCTTTTGAAAATAATATTTCTTACTATTTTTAATTGATTTTTTACCTTATACAAATTTTGAGGACAGGAAAAGTACTTTATTTTTAATCAAAGTTTCATATCCACACCTTACAAAACGAACTTTTTTTAACCTCACTCACATTTGAGCTCTCAAGGAAAAAAATCTTGATTCACTTTAATATGTTTCTCATTTTTTTGTACCTGTGTGAGAGTTTTGGAATTTTCTTTCATTATTTTCACTAATTTATTAATATCTCCCTGCCAAGCTCCATCTATAACAATCAAATTCACAGTATTGATTTAGTAATTAATCCAGACTCCTCATGTTATTTTCATTAATAATGGTAATATTGATCGGAAGTTAGTTTTTAGACTTAAAATTATTTTCAGATTGATGGATATCTATCTGCGCTAATCTCTAATTCCTTGATTAATAATTTCCAGAGGCCTGAGGGGACTTGATATTTTTTCTGGAAGTTGAAAATTCCAAATATTTTTTTATTGAAGACCATTAAGATTTTCTAATTTTCTATTCCCCAAATTTGGTAAAATTTCAATTCATTAAAATTGAAATTTAATAAGCTAAATTTGAGGGAAAATAAAATATGTGATTTTTGTAGTTGCCTTCAAATATGGAAGTTATTCCAATATCAATTTTCTGAGGTAAGAAATAAGATTCACCTCAAGAAACCTAACCTCAGTTTCTCTTGGGCTATCTGAAAAAAGAATTAAATTTGAAATAGATCAAATGGAATATTATCAATTTTGCTTTGTATCTGAGTTATCAATCCCATCTTATCAATCAAATTTAAAATACGCCAAAATTGATGTATGTATTTCTGTTTCAGTGGTAGTAGTAGCCTCATGTATTTTTGAATAAATAATAAATATATTGACTCAATTTTTATATCAAAATTCAAAATGGAATTAACGTTAACATAAATATGTCTGTGCTAAAGTAAAATTTATTAATGCATCACTTCCAGAAGCATGAGCAAGTTTTCTTGTATTTCAAAGAGTTAGTAGTTTTGGATATTTTTATTGAAGATCATCAAAAGCCTATATATCTTATACCCAAAAGTTTGTTTATCTTTGAGTTGATTTGAAATATCCTTTAATCATCCCATTTGGGGTGAGAATAATATATATTATTAATTTTGGCATTGAAATTTGTGTCACAGGGGCTCTTCGAAGTGAAGAGGGCCTGGCACTCAGTAAACTGGGACTCACTTATGGAGGGCTCAAGGGTAGGATAAGATGAGATACACTTAAGAGTGTTAAAGATGAATTACTAAAAGGATGAATATAAGAAAGCAGCAACAAAAGAAATAAGAAGAAGAAAATAGAAGAGCCAACCACAAACAAGTCCAAGTCCACTGTTTCAACCTGTCAGAATGGAAAGAGAAGGGTTAATAAGGATATGGCCACCCAACTCATACTGTACAGGCGAAGAAAGAAAAGAGGCAAAGACTAACTTAAGATTAAATAAATATAATACCCAAAATATAAGGATAAGAATATTCAGTTAATAATAAATCAACTAAATTAATTAACTGGGGAAAAGTCCCCAGGGGGGAGAAAGAGGGGCTGGTATATGTGAGAATCACCAGCCCTCATCCAGAGAAGAATTTTCATGAGAATAATTGATTGTTGAATTGAGTCTGGCCAATACAGGTCCTGTACAGCTGTACAGGACCTGTACAAGAGGTGTGGTGTATTTGAGTGATCATACAGTTTCATACTGGTGTATTGAAACTGTATTGGGTGAATCCATCCTGTACAAGTATTGACAGGCTGTATTGATGTACCAAACTGTATGCATGTTTCAGAATGAAGATTGCTGAAACTGACTGCTGATGCAGATACTGGATTTGCTGATTTGAGGTGTTTGAGTGGGTGTATGAATGAATACCCTTACCCCTGATGGATGGTTGTTACAGTATCCCCCTCTTGAAACTGGTGGGCTCCTGAACACCATAATACCCTGCCACTGTTGAGTGGCATCTCAATATCCCCACATTTTTTCAAAAAATTTTCTTTTTTAAATTTCTTTCCTCTTGACCATTATCCTGAAAATCCTTTATTACTTCTTCCCTGCCAAATTCCATTGATTCCCCCCTTTCTTTTCAAATTTGAGTGAGTATCCCTTCCAGAGTATGCAATTCCTTCTTTTGATTCAATCAGTCCTGTCTTGGGATGTGGCCTTGGGATACATCCCAGAATAAAGGCCATTGAGCACTTGTGCTCAAAAATTGGTGCCCAATGAGTATATGACTTGTACTCATTGGCCCAGACTTAATCCACTCAATGAACCTCCAAGGGGTCTTGTCCCCATGATCCAAGGAATTGGCCTCAGGCAGCCCTCCCAGTGGGTTTGGACTGTGGCCCCCATCTTGAGTGATCTTGATGTATCTTGCTTTTTATGGCCTTTTTGGCCTTGCTGGGTGTTTTGGTGATTAGGGCAATTTTTTTGATTTTTTGGGTTTTTTGGCCATAATAGGCCTTTTGATGTTTTTGGGATCCTACGGTCCGCGGTCCGTACGCCGCGGTCCGTGGTCCGTGGTTCGCGGTCCGTGGGCCGTGGTTCGCGGTCCGTGGACCGTACGCCGCGGTCCGTGGGCCGTGGTCTGCGGTCCGTGGGCCGTACGCCGCGGTCCGCGGTCCGTGGGGGCTATTGGAGGCCCCCAGGACCAAAATGAAGCCCCTGGGCCCAAATTTGCTGGGGACCCAGGGTGACCAAGGGGCCCAAAATTGGCCCAATTCCAAAATTCACCATATATGGCCTGGATCCATTGAAGGGGTCCAGGACCATCAAGATCTTGGCCTCCCCAAAGTTGCAGGGGAGGCCCTGGGTGATGAGTTCAGCCCCAAAGGGGTATGAACCTTCACCTTAGAGGCTTTGAGGTGGGGCATAATTGAGTTATGGCCCCCAGTTCCTTGAGTCAAATTTCTTTTTCTTGATGTGGAGTGGATTGATTCTGACGTCTTGAATCTTCTGCTTGCACTTTCTTCAGTTATGAGTTCCAAACTGACTGAACTCACTGAATCTTCCCCTTCTGCACCGCCACCGTCTGTTCTTCATGGTTCTGGCGTCTTCAGTCGATTGTCTTCTCCCTCCATGGCGTCTTCTGGCCATTTTGACCCCTCCCAAACATATGATGGGTTCAGAGCAGTTGAAGTTCTTGATCCTGCCTGTACTGAGTGTTTGGCCAGGGGGAAGGATTGCTTTCAACATTACAATCCTCGATCGTCAAAGTGCCATTTCTGCTTCATTGGGAAGAAGCCATGCCGCCGTACTGGATCAACTTTGTCCCGGGTCAAGAGACACTTGTGGAGTAGGAAGGATGGGCCTTATGGGCAGGAATTCCCCATTCTTGAGGAACCTACCCCTGATGCCACTTCTGGATTTTCTCAATGTGAGTGATTTGCATTTCTTGGTTGAATTGATGCTGATATTTTGATGTAGTGACTGGTTCCAGGCAGAGGGATGTGGCCAGGTGGACTAATGTTGGAGGGCCCATTCCGATTGGTGGTAGGCCCATCCACTACAGCTCAGAAATTCCCATTTCAAGGACCAATGCTGATGGAGTGGTGAAAGTAGTGAAGAAGCTAAGAAGAATTGTTGATTCCCCATCAGATCCAGATGCTGAAGGAAGTGATGAGTTGGATGGTGAAGAAGTTCAAGTTATTCCTCATTCAAGTGGCCATCCATCCAGCAATTCCTCTTCTCAACCTCTTGCCAACCCCAGATTCCAAAGCCAAGTGGTTCCCAGCACTCCAAGGACCTTCCAACCAATGCTTGCTTCAATTCCTACTACCCTTCCTCCTCCTTCACCAACTACTTCCCACACCACCAGGCCTGCCTTGAATCCAGCAGTAAGACCATCTCCAGTTCAACAGCCCAGAAACTCACCCATAAACACCTCCCGTCAACTCCAACCTGTGGCTAGCTCCAGCAGAAGAAGAGATGGGATGTCCCCTTTGCCGTTTCCTGCCGCTCAAGTATTCCAAAGAAGAGAACGTTGGCCTATCCGGGTTACCAGAGAAGATCCCAACGCGGCTAGTGAAAATCAAGATGCTGTGGCCAGATTGTTCAGGAGAGTTGACAGAAATAGCAGAGAGGTGATTATGTATGCCAATGACAGGACGATTCCAGGTACTGCTTCTGAAGAAATGGCTGCAAAATTTGCCTGGTATGAAGATGAGTTGATAAATGATTTCCAGAGAACTTTTGATGACTTGGGTAGAGATAACTAGTTTCCTTTTCCTTGTTTGTGTTTGGCTTGCCTTCTATCCCCACTCTTATAAATACTAAAAATGAAAAAATAATGGAACCTCCCAATACATGATTTGGGGAGGGGATGCTGCTGCTTTAAAGAAATAAAAGAAAGAAAATTATACAAGTAAAGAAAGAAAGAAAAATAAAAGAATAAGAGAAAATGAGAGTAAAGAAAGAAATAAAGAAAAATTCCTGATGGCTGGTCCTTCTTGTGGTGAGTTGCTTGATTCTGGCCAAGAAGTGTCTGAAAAATGAAAACCAAGCATTTGATGCTCACAGAGTGGCCAAGGTGATGTTTTACAAGAAGTAGAACCCTCAGGGATGCATACCAGGAGATGGAACTTACTTTCATAACTTCCACTCCCCACCAAGCACCATAAAACTGAAAAGAATTGCCATAAGTGACTTCTGAAATGAATTGCCATAAATGACTTCTGAGATGGATTGCCATAAATGACTTGAAGTAATGAATGTCTTGAATTATGATGATTGGCATAAAATGAAAGATAACAAAGAAAGAAAATGAAACATAAAGAAAGAAAACATTGGGCCATATCTTGATAAGGTCCAAATCGGAGGGTATTGATGTTGTATGCTTCCTGAACCTGTCCAAAGAATTGACAAGTGCTCACAAAGTGGCCAGGGTGATGCTTACAACAACATATGGGTAGAATACCCCCTTAAAGGTGCATGCCAGGAGAGGAACTTACTTTCATAACTTCTTCTCCCCACCAAGCACCATAAATCAAACTCTTGAGGTATTTGGTCCAGGCTTGTCTGGATACAATGAATGGAAATCCTTGACAAGGTCTGGTGAGTTGGTAAGGTTGGAAGATGGTTCCCAAGTGGTTCTTTCTGGGTCTTCACTGAATCCTTTCCACTCTACAAGATACCATAATTTACCTCTTTTGAGTTTTGAGTCCAGAACCTGAGCCACTTCCCATTCTTCTTGCTCTTCCACTAAAACTGGTGGTGGCGGCAATTGATGACGATTTGGGATAGTTGAATGCTTGACTGGTTCTAATAAGGACACATGGAATACAGGGTGAACTGTCTTCCATTGCTGAGGCAACTTGAGGTGATATGCATGACTTCCAATCTTCTTCAGAACTTCAAAAGGTCCCAACCATCTTTCTGATAACTTCTTGGTTGGTCTTGTGGTCTTGATGTTCTTGGAAGCTAGCCATACCTTGTCCCCAGGTTGGAAATCAGGTGGAATTGTCCTATTTCTATCTGCATACTTCTTGAATCTCCTTATTGCTGACTCTAATTCTTCTTTGACAACTTGCTGTACTGATTGGAGTTTTGTTGATAACTTTCCAGCAGGTGAGTCTTGAGAAATATGGATTGAGTCAAAGCTGGGATTTCTTCCATAAATGGTGAAAAAAGGTGATTGCTTGGTTGATGAATGTTCTGCATTATTATAGGCAAATTCAGCCAGAGGGAGCCAGGTGTACCAGTCATCTTGATGATAGCTGACATACATCCGAAGGTACTGTTCTAGTATCTGATTTACCCTCTCTGTCTGTCCATCTGTTTCAGGGTGAAAAGCAGTTGAAAGATCTCTTGATATCTTGAGCTGCTGACACAATTGAGTCCAGAATGATGAAACAAATAAGGATCCTCTATCACTGACAATACTGACTGGGAGTCCATGCTTGGAAAATACATGGCTAATGAATATTTGAGCTAAATCCAGAGCAGTGATTGTGCCATAAGTTGGAATGAAGATTGCCATTTTTGAGAATCTGTCCACAACTACTAAAATTGAATCAAAGTTGTTGGACAGTGGCAATTGAGTGATAAAGTCCATTGATAATGAATTCCAAGGACCAGATGGAATTGAAAGAGGTTTGAGTAATCCAAACTTCTTGTGATGGATGTTCTTGTTTCTTGAACATTGCTGACATGAGGACACATAGTCCTTGATAAATTGGTTCATGCCAGCCCAATAAAAATCCCTCTTGATGAGCTTGAGGGTCTTCTCCTGGCCAGGATGGCCAGCCAATGGTGAGTCATGACGCTTTTGAAGAATATTGAGTTGAAGCTCTTCATTGCTTGGGATTACCACTCTATCTTTGAATAATAATAACTTGGCTTGAGGTTCAAGAGAATAATCTGGAACTGATTCACCTCTTGCTAGTTGCTTGAGTATTTCTTTGTAGTCTTTGTCTTGCCATACTTCTTCTTGAATCATGTCAACTAAATCTGAGAAAATTTCCACTTTGATTGAGAAGAATCTTGACTCTTGAATTCCATCTTGCTTAAGAACTTGATGAAGATTTTGAGGATTCTTGATGATGAAGTCCACCCCCCTCTCTGGGTACACGTCGTCCCGACGTGACAAGGCATCTGGTAAAGTGGCCAGCCTGCCTGGGCGGTAAGTGATAGTGAAATGAAACTCAGAGAGAAACTCAGCCCAACGGGCCTGACGACGAGTAAGAACTTTGGAAGACATGAAATACTGCAAGGAAGAGTGGTCTGTCAAGACCTCAAAAGAATTGGAAAGAGAAAGAAGAAATGCTCTCCAGCGCTTGAGAGCCCAAACTATGCCAAGGAGTTCCTTGTCATGAATTTCATAGTTGAGTTCAGCTGGTAAGAGCTTGCGACTATCAAATGCAATGGGATGCTTTCCAGAGTCATTCACCTGACTCAGTACGGCGCCCAATGCATAATCAGAAGCATCAGTCTCTACTATAGTAGGTAGAGAAGGATTAAAGTGAGATAAGATAGGAGCAGAGGTGAAAGCTTCTTTGAGTGCTTGAAACTGACTAAGAGCTTCCTCATTGAAGATGAAGGGAGAATCTTTTTTAAGGAGGGAAGTGAGAGAAGTGATTTTTTTGGAATAATTTTTAATGAAGCGACGATAAAAATTGGCAAAGCCAAGAAAAGATTGAAGAGCCTTGATGTTTTTGGGCTGAGGCCAATTGAGTATTTGCTGAACTTTTGAAGAGTCCATCTTGAGGCCATCACTTGAAGCAACATAGCCCAAGTATTCCACACTGGAGGCATGGAATACACACTTGGAGGCTTTGGCAAACAAATTATTGTCCCTCAGTCTTTGGAGGACAGAGGCCACATGTTTGACATGTTCCTCCTCAGAACTGGAAAAGACCATAATATCATCTAAATAAACCACAACAAACACATCCAAGAAATCTGCAAATATATCGTTTACCAGATTCTGGAAAGAAGCAGGAGCATTGGTCAAACCAAATGGCATGACCAAATACTCATAACTACCATATTTGGTTCTAAAGGCAGTTAAGTGCTCATCCCCCTCTTTGATTCTCAGAAGGTTATATGCACCACGCAAATCTATCTTGGAGAAGATAGTGGAACCGTTGAATACGGTAAGAAGCTGGTTCATAGGAGGAACAGGGTATCTGTTCTTCCTAGTGACAGCATTGAGTTTGCGGTAGTCAACACACAAACGAAGACCTCCATCCTTTTTCTTGACAAAAAGGACAGGTGCTCCTGTTGAAGAGGAGCTTGGTCTGATGAAACCTTTCTCTACATTCTCTGAAATGTAGGCCCGCAGTGTTTCTGACTCTTGATTTGATAATGAGTAGATAACACCAATTGGAGGTAGAAGACCCTCCAATTCGATATGATGATCACAGGCGCGGTGTGGAGGAAGTTTCTCTGCTTTCACCTTGGAGAATACATCCAAATATTGGTGATAAGCAGGAGGAACAACCTTCAGCACAGTTTCAATTTCTTCTGGCTCTTCCTCCTCATCCCACTGCTCCTCCAGGGATGCATGAAAAGATAAGGGAGGAAGGTCCATATCCCCTTGGAAGAGATGAAGTGAAGATATGGCAACATCTTCTCCAACATCCTTTATCTCTTTGAAGACTTCATCTCTTGATGGGAGTAATGACTGAGAGGGAATTATGGAAGGGATATGGACAGAAGAAGGGATGGAAGGTGTCTTAAGTTCACCAGCCAGAGCAACACTGTTGACAGCAGTGGATAAGTCATTACTAGTAGAAGGAGTAATACCACTAGAATCCTTATGATTAGAATCATAGGTGATCAATCCATTTTTCCAATCAATAATGGGATTGAAATGGTAAAGGAAATCATAGCCCAATATCAGGTCTTCTCCTTTGGGTGAATCTATGATAAAGAAATCCCATTCAAAGCTTGGGAAGGAAGGCAAGTCAACTACCCACTTGGTATAATGGGTGATGAACAAGGCAGGGGATTCATTAGAATCCAAAATGAAAAGAGGGATCTTTTCAGGGAGCTCTGACAGAGTCAATGAGTACTTGAGAACAAAATTCTTTGCAATAAAAGAGTTTGTAGCACCAGAATCAATGAGAATACTATAAAAAATATCAGAGACAGAAGAAAAAATAAGAAATTTTAAAGATTTCTTGACACTAGTATTCAGAGTGCACAATTGTGCTCTTGAAGGAAATAAGTGAGAACCATTGAACACATCATGATTCCCACTCAGGCTTTTCCCTGCTTGCTAGGGAAGCCTCTTGATGATGACCCAGGCTTGTTCTGAGGTCTCTTGAAGCATTTTTCAATTGGGTGCTTGCCACCACAATAAGTACACAACCCCTCTTTAATCCTCCTCTCCTTTTCAGAACCGATTAGTTTATTGTCCTTATTGAGGAGAGGAGCATGGGGCTTGTCCTTTGAAGATTGAAATTGCTTGCCCTTCTTATTCTTCTTCTGATGAGGCCTCTTCTGAAATGAGTTTTGAGGAGGCCTAGACTGATTGGATCCACTGACTGGAGGCTTCTTTTCCTGATTGCCACCCTTTTCCTTTTGCCTCTCATGATATCTTGTGTCCAATTCTAAAGTGACATCCATAAGTTCTTGAAGAGTATCAAAAGTTCCAGGGTGAGAAGCCAACTGATCCAATAATCTTGATGCCAATCCTCTTCTGTAAACATGGATATAAGCTCTTTCCCCCCAATCCCCAATTCTTGACATTAAGCTTCTGAAATCTGCTATGTACAAGGAAACATGACCGCTTTCCTTCATCCTCAAATTGTCCAACTCTTGTTCAGCTTTCCTAACTTCATTGGGGTCACCAAACAGAGTGAATAACTGAGATTCAAACAAGGGCCAATTATTGAGGAGGTAGGAAGGGTCTTCATTGGAAATATTTGAGAGGTAAGGTTCAATCCATTTGCCAGCTCTACCAGTAAGAAAAGAAGTTGAGTACAAAACCTTCTTCCTGTCAGAGAAGAAGTTTGCTGGATCATTATGGAAAATTAGTTGACAGGATTGGATAAATCCTCTCAACTTATGAGCTTGAGTACCATCAAAAGAATCAGGTGCCTTCATGGATGGAGTCTTGAAAGCAGGGGCTTTGGAATTGTCCCTGGGGGCAACTGCTTGAGTGAGTTGTCCCATGAATTGAGTCATCTGCTCCATCATCTTGAGGAGACTTGGGTCAGTTTGAGAGACAAGAGGTTGACTAGAAAGGGCTAGATTAGAACCCTGAGGCACCTCTGGAGCATTTGCCAAGGCATCTGCCACTTCAGTTTCCCCAGAATCATCCTCTTCCACAGACTCTTCCCCCTCTTCATCTTCAACTTCCCCTAATCTTGCTCTTGCACCTTCAGACATGCCAGGGTAGCCACCCAAAAGTCCAGAAAAGGATCTTGATCTTCTAGATTTCATTCCACCTCTTCTTGAGGGTGCTGCTCCTTCCATTGGTGGTCCTCTGTCCAAGTTTGCACTCAGTTGATGAACTGATGGTGTGCGGTCAAGAGGAGCCCTGGCTGTAGGAGTGAGAACAGCTGGAATTTTCTGGGATCTAGTATTCTTGGCTGGGGGGCTATGCTGAACTGGCATTATGAAAAGAATTAAAATAACTTGATGGTATTAAGAAGAATAATCAGATTTGGCCAAATCAATCACAATAAAATCTTGATGAATCTTGAGGAATCAATTCAAATCTTGAGGAATCAAATTCAATCAACAATCAAATCAATTCAATCAATCAACAATCAATTCAAATCAAATATCAATCAACAAGTGTCTTCAATATGAAATCAAGTCTTGAGGAATCAATCAATCAGTTCAAATCTTCAGAAATCAATTCAATATCTTGATGAGTTAAATCAAATCAATAATCAAAATCAATTCTTGAGGATCAATCAATATCTTGAGAGTTCAAAAGTCAGTCAATAATCCAAATGAGATCCTGAATCAATAACCCAATCAACCAATGAATCCCAATGAATAATCCAATCAAATGACCAATCAATTACTCCTGAATAAGACCTGAATAAAAACACAGAGAAAATTTGATTTGATAAAAATAAAATGAAGTGATGAAATGGTCAGCAATGATTAAGAAAGGAAAGGAATCAATTTTCATAAGAATGAAAAGAATGAGATGAAAATTGATAAGAGAGGAAATTCATAAAAAATCATAAAAATCATAAAATCATGAAAAGGTCATAATTGATGAATGAGAGGAAATGAATATAAATGAATGAAAAGAGAGAATCAAATATGAGTTAATTAATTTAATGTCACAGGGGCTCTTCGAAGTGAAGAGGGCCTGGCACTCAGTAAACTGGGACTCACTTATGGAGGGCTCAAGGGTAGGATAAGATGAGATACACTTAAGAGTGTTAAAGATGAATTACTAAAAGGATGAATATAAGAAAGCAGCAACAAAAGAAATAAGAAGAAGAAAATAGAAGAGCCAACCACAAACAAGTCCAAGTCCACTGTTTCAACCTGTCAGAATGGAAAGAGAAGGGTTAATAAGGATATGGCCACCCAACTCATACTGTACAGGCGAAGAAAGAAAAGAGGCAAAGACTAACTTAAGATTAAATAAATATAATACCCAAAATATAAGGATAAGAATATTCAGTTAATAATAAATCAACTAAATTAATTAACTGGGGAAAAGTCCCCAGGGGGGAGAAAGAGGGGCTGGTATATGTGAGAATCACCAGCCCTCATCCAGAGAAGAATTTTCATGAGAATAATTGATTGTTGAATTGAGTCTGGCCAATACAGGTCCTGTACAGCTGTACAGGACCTGTACAAGAGGTGTGGTGTATTTGAGTGATCATACAGTTTCATACTGGTGTATTGAAACTGTATTGGGTGAATCCATCCTGTACAAGTATTGACAGGCTGTATTGATGTACCAAACTGTATGCATGTTTCAGAATGAAGATTGCTGAAACTGACTGCTGATGCAGATACTGGATTTGCTGATTTGAGGTGTTTGAGTGGGTGTATGAATGAATACCCTTACCCCTGATGGATGGTTGTTACAATTTGATATAGAAGTTTTTCACAAGTCCATTTCTTTGACTCCAGTGGTTTGATTCACCTCAATGCTTCTTAGTTCATCTGAAATAGATTTGAATTTTAATAAAATAAGAAGTACTTTGGAGGCTTTGTTACTATATTTTCAATTACTTTTACAATAATTTTGAATTACTGTATGAATTCACTCTACAGTGGGCTGGCTTATAGGGCTAAAAAGGCCAAAACCAGCCTTTTTTGGTCCAAACCAGGGTTTGATTCTTTCATAATTGGAGTTTATGTTTTGAATATGTTTCTAATCCCCTGTGAGAAGATATCTTAATTTTCCAGAAAAAAAAATTAAGGCTATAAAAGCATATCTTCTTTTACCCATCTTTTCTTTTCATATTAGAATATTTTACTTTTGTAATTAGGTTAAACACTTTTAATCTGATATTTAAAAGCTTCAGAAAACCGATTCACAATCACTTGAATAATGTTTAAAATTTCAAAAAATAACTACAATTATTGTTTGTAACTTTTCATAATCTTTTTATCTTAGAACCACTCCACAAGTGAATTCAAGATTCTTCAATTAATTTTAGATTTTTTACTTCACTTTAATAATTGTTGGGATATAAAATTGTTTCCACAACCTGAGATTAAACACCAAGAGACAAAAGAAGGGGAGCAGAGTTGAAAGAAGAAATTTCAATAATCAAATAAATGAGCAATAAAACAAAGAAACACTACTCTCCATGAAAAGAGAGTGTTTACACTATACCCTAATGATTAAGAAAACAATCCTCATTATATAAAGAGATAAATGTAGAAAAATAGATTCACAAGAAATCACTTATTATCAAAACACTTAACACTATGGCTGATACCAGCTGCTTTAGGATTAACTTATCAATTCACTAATATTTCTTTTATAGTCTCTTTGTGACATAATCTTTTTAATAGTAGTCACACAATATTAAAGTGAGCAAAGATAACTTCAACTCAGTTATATAATGCAGAAAATATTGTCAATTATCATCTCTACTGAATTACTAAATTAGTTCATAAAAGGTTTGTGTGTTACCTTGGTTGCTTAAATATAGCAATTCTTCATTTCATATATTTTCACCTTTCAGGTACATCACTTCCCATTTCTATGTCTTATGTCTCAAAATCTTCAATAAAAAACTATTCACTTGTAAAGCATTCTTTGATTGAATTTCTCAATAGCTCAAAGCTACTAAAAGGTGAAAAACAATATCCAGAAGATTCCAAACAAGATATGTATTCCATATTCCCATAATTGATGGGCAAAGCTACACCCTAAAGAATGGGATGATTGATGTAGAAGTAGAAGCCAGAGGTCTTCCAGAAATTGTTGACAGTGGCATACCTGAAAGTTAAGATGTTGAAACTGTTAACTCTTGGAAAAAACAAACATTGAAGCCATGAAATTACTCCTCAGCTTCTTAAATCCAAAAATATTAGTAGCTTTAGTTACTTGTGATACTGTAAAAAGTGCAAAAAAATATGGAGGGAAATAAACCTCAAATATTCTTCCCAAGAAGAACAAACAGAGGAAACAATTTAGTGATATTGGAGTTTTTAAGCGTTAATGGGAAAATCAAAGAGTATATCAAGAAGTTCTCCAATATAATATTTGTCATTTCTTCAATAGGTCTTGCTTCACCACCAGAAATTATGGTGTACTAAACCCCAGGAGAAATTATGAGTTATAGCAACTCATATGATCACATAATAGACTCCATGGTTATGAGCTCAAATAATAACATAAATTCCCAGGAGGTTCTTGATAGATGATCTGAAATAATGAAACACAAAAGTACCAAAATTGGCTTCCAAAAAATTGTCAAAACTGAAATCACAGATTTTCTCTCAGACAGTAGTGAGTAACCTTAAAAAATCACCAATTTCTTCTGAGATGGAAAACATAGGCCAAAGAACACAACACATAGGACATAAAACTGTTGGTTTGAGAAGCCAGGACTGTGACCACCACCTTGAAACAAAAATAAGAATAATCACATTCTTAAATACATCAGACAGGAATGGAAGCTCTACTATCAGGGAGTATCTCATAATAAATAATTCACTCTAATATTGTTATATACCTTAGATATACTCACCAAATTTTTAATAAAATTAATTTATCTCCTAAGATGAAGCTGTGCCAAAAAGGAAAGATTTCCACAGGTGACCCCATAAGAACACTAACCTTCAAAGGATGTGGCACTGTCTGCATTTTCATTAAAAAGATTATTAACCCTTCATTATTTCCAATATGTACCAATATGAACAAGAGATCCTTCCAGCCTTGTAGTCTTTAAAGCGACTTGATAACAATATCCAAAAACAAAACAAAATTTTGCATCCTTCAAGAAAATGAAGAACTGTTTTCGGGACATGTAATTATCAAGCTTATGGTAGTCCCCTTCAGTCAGCCTAGCTTTAATATGAAAGAAACTATAGACCTGTGGAACCAACATGTAGGTCATAATAGCTATAAGGCTCCAAATTTTCTGGTGCTCAAGCCACTGAATGGTACCAAATGTGAGATATGTGCAAAGTGTAAAATTACATGAACTCGTTTCAAGAGAAATTTTGAAAAATTCTTAAAACCTGTATACTACCTATACATTATTTCAGTAGGCTCTCTCTAAACACCCTCAGAATCTGGCCATGGAGATCTAATAACCATAATTGATTGGTTTGCTGCATTCATTTCAGCCTGTGGCTCAAAGCCAGAGCACAAGCACAACACTAAAATACCATAAATCAATGGGTTGAGGAAGATTTCCACTAATAGTGATCTGAACCAGGATATCTCACAATTGAATTGATGAGAAAGAGGAGAGTCACCTTATTCCAAATATCCAACTTCCATAACCATGGGATAAGTAATAACAAATTTATTCCAACTCAAAGGAAGAATTGAGCGTAAAACCTAAGTTTCACCACTCATCTAAGATCTATAGAAATATACATAAACCCATGAAAAGTATTTCCAAATTGGAGCTATCTAATTTTCCTACCCAATATGGGCTAGCATAAAAATTGCAGATGTTAGAGCTAATAATAGGCCAAATAATTGTTAATGAAATATTCACCTCCCATCTAAATTCTACCACTTTTGTGTGAAATACCTAAAATGGGGTTTTGAGAAATCTCTGGGCCTTACATTTATAATTGTATTTTCTATAACCATTTATACCCTCTAGAACAAAATTTATTGAGGATAATAACCTAATATAGGATTAATCAAACTCCAAATTCCAATAATAGAATTTGAAGGCTGTATGACCTTTCCATAGTTAACTCTATGAATGCAAAATGGGAAACAATTGTGTAGAATGAATCAAGGGAAAAACAATGAGCTAAATTTGATCTCTCTATCTGCAAAGATTACAAATCTAAAGAAGCTTTAAGTACCAAAGCCCACAATATTGGGAAAAAATCAATACTGTGGAATGTTCTCCAATACTACTGAATATGAGGTGTCAATACCACAATAAAGCATGTTTTTATTTCAAAACCTCATATTATGACAAATATGGGTTCCCCTGATGTGTTCTTTACAGATTTCTATGTGCCTTGCTTGTCAAAACAAACCTTTCAGGACTACAGAGGAAAATATTCACCCTGGATTGGGTAAAGGTTACCATTTTTGGTTCCAAAGCCAAATATGATCCCAATAAAGGATATATAGGGTTGTGAAAACCACAATCCCACCCTTTTTAGTGAAAATATTGACTGCTTCTAGGCTCCAGGGTGCAAATTCTCCCTACAAACCTCCAACAAGATATAAAGGGACCTTCCCATTCTCAGAAGAGGAATTTCCATCCTCCTCTTGAAGTCCTACATAGTAATATTTTCAACCACAATAGTTATCTTGATAGGTTATCAGGAAATAATTATAGTATTAAATATTCTAGTTATTATTTCTGTTAGTCAATTTATAATATCTACACCCTGGGCTTTCAGCAGAGCTCACCACTACTATAACACTATATTAAAGCCCAAAAATCCCTATAATAATTTATTTTTGATAATATACTATGGGTTACAGTGTAAGATGGGTCTATGAGACTCTTGATAATATTACTATCAATTAGGAGTAATATAACTGTTCTTATGAAATATAATAAGTAAATTGATTATAACCACAATTTAATAATTAATTACTTGATTATTTCTTTTAATTTTTATACACTACTAGTAATTATAACAGTAAGCAATAATTGTCTGCAAGAATCAATTACAAGTATTTAATAATAAAGCTTCTTATTAAAATAATATAATTCATTTTAATGTATAATTATCAAGACAGTTCTTTAAGAAAACTATTACTAGAGAAAACAATTAGGAATTATGTGAAATAAATCACTAATACCCCAATAATACCCTGATAAGAATTGGTACAGTGATTTGTAAAATTAATTGTGGATTTAAAGGATCAAAACTGTGTTATAGCAGTAATACAGCAATATGATAGTTAAATACTACTGCAAATAGTATATTTCTATAATTTAATGTCTTTCAGATTGGTTCTGAAAGAATTGAAACACTTGAGAAAAGGATTAAATAATACTTACTTGTTTGTACTATTGGTATGATTGAATAATGAGATTATTTGGAAAAACAGCAAGAGGAAGCCTCTTTTAAGTCATATGCACCTCACAGAGGTGTGCCATGGAGAAAACAGAAAAACCAGTGTATGAGAAACCATTAATCCTCTTTGGATAATTTGTTACATCACCTTTTGTCACATAAGATTATCATAATCACTTAATTAAGTGATTTTGCATGACTACCAACTCATGTATGGTTAAAAAATAAAGGATTAATAGCTGTAAATCTTGTTTTATTTAAGAATAAGAGTTAATTTTTCAAAGATATTAATTTTATTGAAAATTTCATCACAGATTTTATTCTCTGGAAATTTTTTAAAGATTCAGTGTTTCAGGTGGAAGCATCACAAATGGACTCTAAATAAATTTTTTAATTTTAATTATGATGTCACTATTATTTTTGGTTTTTTGGATTATCCCTTTTTCCATTGGGCCTGAAGCTTTCAGAAATACCCATTAAGACTTGTATTTTTAATGAATTTTGCATTTTTATATAGAATTGCAAATAGCAAAGTTGTAGCTCATTACCATGAGGTAAATGCATGGATAATAGTCCAAAAATGGTTTTAATTATCTTTTGAAGTTTATCCATGGAAAAAAATTAAGAATTGACATTGTTACAGGTATAATAGTAGCTCATTCCCTCCTTTTCACATGAGAACAGCAGCTTATTTGCAATTCTCTTATGTTTTAATGGAACTTTAAATTGGTACCCATTATCAGCCATGGAACCAGGCTTTAGAGCTATCAATGCCTCAGACGCCTCAGAAGTTGGGTACCCCAGCTCTCTTTGATATATTTTTTCCCTTAGCTATTTTCATGTCAAAAATAGTAATTCAGGCTTGAAAAGACTGATATCCACTCTAGGTGTACCAAACCTGTATGTACAAATACTGTAACTTTAACTGCCATAAAAATAAATAAAACTATTCTTAGTGTATATGTAACATGTTATTTCTCACGTTCCCATCATTTTGGCATGAGATTGGGAAAAACCAACATTTTCACAATTCTTTATGTGGTATTGATGATGTGGTGTTTAAGTATTTTCCATCTTACCACCTCATAGAGTTAATTGAAGCTAATTCACTCTATGGAGCTACCCTAGGTGATTATTTGTGTAGAGTCCAAATATAGCCTCAAATCCCTGTATTTACTTAACCACAGAAACTTTATTCATCTTCTATCAAATAAAAAATGATAAATTTTGGATATATACATGACTTATGGGTTATGCATAGTTCAGAATTTATTTTAATATTGATTGTGACCTATTTATGTATGTAAAATATACCCCAAAGCTCAAATAAAGTCATATTTCAAGCATTTTATTACTGCTTTTAAATTCTCCATACACTCAACCTGACAATTCAAAATCACTTGATTTGTAAAACACAAGGCCCACATCTGTCACAACCATGGGCATACCTCCCCATGGATGGATTATGGCAACTATATTCCATAATCATATTGTTTCCAATTGGCCACATTCTCCATTTTGCGGATAATTGGCCACCTTTGTGCTTTAGGGCCCTTTGGGTCACACCCACTTCAACTGGCCAATTTGGCCTCATTGGACATATCAGAAATTTTGGCCCTTCTAGGTCTCCACAATCAATAATGAACTCAAGGCAATTACCCTTCAATCGGGGAGGGGTTAGCCTGTTTGGGCCCCCTATAGCCTCTATGACCTGTGGGCTTTGTGAATTTTAAAGTGCATAGGCCCCCTAGGCCCCTTTCTGGCCTAAGACCAATGAGGCCAAGTCTTATGGCCCATGTTCTCCAATTTTGGCCATAAAACACCATGGGCCCCTGAAAGGCATCAGAATTCAACCAATTACCCTTTTATGGCCAAAGGGACCTTTCTCAACTTTTTGGACCATATTACTGCTGGATATAAAAAAGCAAGATATGTGGTTTTATATGCCATTATAGACCGTTTTTCTACACAACTTCAATGGTAATAATTTTGAGACTCAATTCACTGATCTGTAAAAAGAATTAACAAATCCTCAAGTCAGTCTTGAAGGAAGGATCCAAGGACATCAATGTATTATCCAATGGGGGTAATGAGTAGGATTTCAAGAAGGGCATTTGAACACACCAATTACCTGTCCCATTCAGGTATTGAGAAAGTCATCAATGAAGTATTCCACCAAAGGAATACTGTCCAGGGATCTTAAAGAGTTATTCAAGAGGAATTTATTCAAAATTTATTTCAAAGTGTCAGAGCTATATGGCATCCCTGGACAACTCAGTTTACCCATACAGACTGCATCCAAGAAATCTTCAGAAGTTAACCCAAAGGGTCAATTCGATTCCATACTGGTGTTTTCAAAGAAATCCAGGTAATTTTTCACTCTATCCAGTGTATATTTTCCCAAAACAGTCAATAAAGATATCCACAATCTATACAGCTGGGTTTTCAACCCGTGAGGATCAGTCTACCAGCTCCACACATATACTTGGGAGCTTTTCTCAAAAAATTATTTTACTGGATTTATTTTTCTTTCATCTTTATAGTTAATAATGGTATTTTCCACTCAGTTGTTTACACCCTTTTCCTTGCCTTTCAGTGGATATTTTTGGTCACATCCTTTACTAATTCCCCTCCTCTTTTTGAAAGGTTCAAGCAGTGATAAGGGCTTATTTGTTTGGCTCTTTTTTCATTGCCATTATCTCTTATTTGAATCTCATGTTTTAATTTCATTTTCCTTGCTGAATAAATATGTACCTATTCTGATTGATTAATTTCAATGGAGTATTCTAAGTGAGCTCCTGTATTACTGAGTTCCAGGACACTCTTGGTTTTCCTAAGAGCCCCTGTGACATTAGATTAATTAACTCATAATTTCTATTTATTAATTATTTTTTACTTCAATAAGAATTCATCTATCAATTATGACAGTCTTCTTATTTTTAATAAATTCATCTTCAATAAATTCCATCTTAACTAATTCTTTTAATCTTTAAAATTGATATTCCCTTAATAATTTCCTTTCAAATTTTATCAAATTGTCATTTTCTCTTAAAATTGATTGGCTTACCATTTCTAGCCATTTCCATTCGATTCAATTATTATTTTGGGTCATAAATTAATTCTTATCTAACAAATTGGTCATCAAATCCATTTTTTCAGCAATCTTCCTTCATCAATATTCATTGTGATTTTCTGTCAAAGAAGTTTAATTAACAGCTAGATGTCATTTGATATTGACTTGATTGATTTATTTGAACATAAAATACATTTTTACTTCAAGAAATTGATTTCATGAAGTTTTTAATGATTGATTTTTTTTAAGAACTAATCTGATTTGATTTATTTATATCAAGGCTTATTCATTGAATATATGAAGATTCATTGATTGACCAGAAGCAATTATTGATTTTGATTTCACCTCAAGGTGCTGATTTTATTTTACTTCAAGCTTTCAATATTTCTTTCCTCAGGTTTCTAATGATCCAAAAGCTTACTTTGTATTCATTTTGAATTTTATTTTATTCTGAAATAATGTCTGTCCAAAATTCACCTCCTTCAATATAGACAACATCTCATGCCAGAACTATAGATTTTCTTACTCCAACACCAAGAGCACCTCTGTAGGGTTTGTCTATGAAGCTCTTGATAATAGTAAAAATATCAAGAGTAATATGACTGTCCTCAGTAGAAAAATATAATATAATAAAATATTATAACCAAAAATATATATTATCATTGAAAATAATGATATATTAAAAAAAATTAATTATTATTAAATAATTTAATAATAAGAAAAAATCTTAATAATTATAAAAAATTATAATTATTCTATTATTGTCGTAGTCACTAACAATTATAACAATAAGAAGTGTAAGGATCTTAATGAGACAATTACATGTGGAAAATATAAATATTATTTATAAAAGAATTATCACACACACTGTGCAGAAATAATTCTTATAGAAAAATCCAATATAAAAAACTAATAATAGATAAAAAAGATAGAACTTCAGAGGAAAACTTACTTATAATATATATTCAATACAACAAGTTAAATGCAACAATTATTATATGAAATAATTCTTATAGGTTAAAAAAATGCCAAAAATTAATATTTCAAAGATAAAAAAACATTCATAATAAGCAATATCATTAAAAGAGTTTTGAAGAGGAACTTGTGTATTTCAAAAGATATTTAAGATGATAATTTTATAAAATAAAATATATTATTGGTGATTAAAACAATAATCTGAGTTCTATAATTTCAATTCTTTGATTTACAATTAAGAAAAAATAAAAAAATTCAAGAATTACTTTAATAATAAGATTTCATATGTAATAAAACCTTACCTGTTTAAATGTCTAATATGATTGGATTGATAATTAATGATGGACAAAAACAGTGATAAATAGACTCTCTTTACGTCTACAGAGCAGCTCTAATGATTCATAATGGATATTGAGGGTGTGCTCAGGTCAAAACTGAAAAATAATGCTTAAAAAGAGAGTTCTTAACTTAAAGTAACTCATTTTTAATTCCAATTTAAAGTTACCAGTGCTATTCTTAACTCCAAGTAGCTTTAATCCTCATTTGGGTTAATTATTTTCAGTCTTAATATAAAATAAATTTATTTATATTAAAGCTCATCATATGAACAACTTGAAAATAGAGTTTCAAGCAAAAATCTCTTGAACTCAATTTTTAATTAATTTTTAAAGAAATCTTAATTTTCTCTAAGTATAATTAAAAGAGTAAATTTCCAGGCTAATTACTAATAAAACCTGTTTAGAAAAGATACTTAGAATTTAATTTATACACAGATAACATTAAAATTGTAAGCTGTGTGAGAGATTCAGAAAATTAAATTCAGAATTGTATTATTAATGAATTTTTGAAGTTATTACTATTTTTCCATGTAAAATAGCAATACACACTAAAAACTAACTTTTGATAAGGTTTTAATACTTGTAACTTGAAAGTGTTAATCTTATTCAAGTTTGTTAAGCTTGACTAAGCTTTGACAGTTCTTAAAACCTTAATTCCAAGCTTTTATATTGGGATTTACCCATTGGAAACTTGAAATTCCTGTCCAAATTGGGATAAAACCAGTTTAAACATTGAGGTTGAAAATTCTTCAATACAGGTGGAAAACCTTAATTGAATCCTTTCAGATCTAAAAAGCTGGGTACCCCAGCTCTGTTTGGTCTTTTTCCTTTTTCCCACCTTTTTGTGTGGATTTTGCCCTTTTATTTCTTTAAAGCCAAACTATGGCTTTGAACCCTTTTAATTTGAGCCCACACAGGATCTAAATCCAGTATGGCAAATCCTTAGGCAATTCAGTGAATATACACAACACCTTGATTTTAACCAAACTTTTGGTATGTTTGCATAAACCTTATGCAACTTTTAATTTAAGCTTATTTAAGCTTAAATTTAACAGTTTTTAACAAATCTTAAAAAAGTTGCCATTGTAATTTGAGATTCTTAAATCTTCTAATAACAAAACAAATAATCATTTTTGAGTATAACACCCTATGGGTGTACCCTAGGTTATTTTTGGTGTAGAATCCAAAAATGACATAATATTTACAACTTTCTTTATCCAAAAAAAATTTATAATTATTTTTTGTTATTTATTATTTTAAATCCAATTGAAATGTCTGTTTAAGACTAAATCAACTGTATGTAAAGTCATTTGTGGCCTTATGGGTATGGCATACATACCTCACAGGTTCACATAACCTACCACCAAAAAAAAATTGTACCACAATTTTTCCTTTGTAATATACCTCCAATTTATTTGGGGGGGGGTATAATCCACTGTCAAACCTATCTACTTATTCTTTTTTAAGTATGTAAAGCACACAATTCTAACTTTTTATTGAGAAATTTTTCTTCTCTCATGTCTTAATTTTCTGTGAAACCTTTGGGAATCAGGTATTTTACTTTATGAAATCCATTCATCTTCATGTTGTGGATTCCTGTACCTGACTAAGTATTCTCTTTGATTTTTTCCCCTAAGTCTTCTTTCTTTCAAGACTTTTACTCCTTTTTTCTCCTCAATCTGATCAAGTGGGGGTACCTCTAAGGGTGTTTCATTTCTCAAAGGAAATATTCCTTGTCACTTGAAGTGTAATGCTTTACTAGACTGACAGGGAAATTTGGATGTTTTTTCCAATTCTCCTGACAGTTGTAATTGTAGTGCATTTTTACCATGAAGGGCTTCAATGATAAATGGTCCTGCAAAGGGATCTTTCAATTTCTTTGGACCTTTAATATTATCAAAGCTCAAGGTTGAAACTAGTATTAAGTCCCCTACTTTGAATTCTGGGGTTTTATGACTTTTATCCCACTTCTGTTTAGCATATTCAAAGGCATCATCAATGCTTTGATTTGCATGATGCGTCACTTCATCAAGCAATAGCTTTAAGCTTGAAGCAGCTGAATGAATATAAACAAAATCTTTCTTCAAAGTATCAACTGGAAGTTTGGGGTTCCATCCTTTTTCCAACATTGCAGGAGGTTTGCCTGTTGAATTATGGATAGAAGTCTTATAGGCTAATTTGAATGCTGGTATAAGAGTACACCAATAATGGGTGAAGTCATCAGAATCTTTAAGCTCCAGACCATAAGCACAAAATCTTTTGATCATTTCCTCAAGGTTTCAAATCATTCTCTCTGCTAACCCATCTGTTTGTGGATGGTATGCTGTTGAGATTGATAGTTTTGTACCCAAAAGCTTATGTAAATTAGTCCATAAGGCTGATGTAAATTTTGGGTCTCTATCACTAATGATATTTTTAAAGAGACAAGTATGTGATACGACTCTGTTCCAAATTAAAAGAGCTGTATCCATAGCTGTGTCATCTTTATGGAATGGTAAAAAGATTAGAGTTTTGATATATCTGTCTACAATAACAAGACATTAATTTAAACTTTTATCACCTCCAGGTGGTAAAGCAGTTACCCAGTCCATATGAACAACTTCCCATGGGGTACTTGGTGCTTGGATATGAATAATTAAGCCAAATCTTTTACCAATAGCTTTATTGGATTTCTGGAATCTATCAAAACTATGAAAGTACTCAATGACATCTTTCTTCCAAGATGGCCACCAGGCACATGTCTTAACTCTTTCCATTTTTCTGTCTTCAGACAGATGTCCAGTGTAAGATTTGTCTATGAAACTGTTGACAATATTACTATTAATCAACAGTACTATGACTGTTCTCATGAAATATAATGAAAAAAATCATTATAACAAAAATTAAATAATAAATTACTTAATTATCTCTTTCACTTGCTATATACTACTAGTGATTATAACAGCAAGAAGTAATTATATACAAGGATAAATTACTAGAAGAATTTAATAACATAAACTTCTTTAATAAAATAATGAAATTATCTTAATATATAATTATCCTTTGCAAGAATAATTATAGAAATAATCATTGAAGAAAACTATTACTAGAAAAGGACTTTAATAATTAAGACAAAACAATCATTAATACTCCAAAGAGCTTATTGAATGATAATAGTAGAGAAATTTGACAGATAATTGTGGATTTAAAGGATCAAAATTGATTTATGTCAGGATTACATCAACATATAGTTAATTACTATTATTTCACGTCTTTCCGATTGATTTTGAAAGAATAAAACACTTAAGAAAAGAGCAACTAATACTTACTTGTTGGTAATAATGGTATAATTGAATAATGTGATAATTTGTAAAAAAAGCAAGAGGAAACCTCTTTTAAGTCTAAGACAGCTCACAGAGGCATTCCATGGAGAAAACTGAAAACCCTGTGAGTGAGGAAACAGTAATACGTTTGGGTTAATGATTGCATCATCTGTTGTCATGTAAGATTATCATAATTACTTAATTGGTGCTTTTACATGACTACCAACCCAAATATGGTTAAGAATACAATGAGTAAAAACTTTAAATATTCTTTTATTTCAGAATGAAAATTAATTTCTCAAATTGATCAGTTTCATTGGAAATTTAATCACAGGTTGTATTTTCTGTGAATTTTGGAATATTCAGTATTTCATGTGGAATCATCAAAGATGGACTGTAAGTAAGACTTTTGATTTTAGTTATGAAACTGTAATTATTTTTGGTTTATTTATGAATCATACTGTTACCCATTTGTCCTAAAGGTTTCAGAAAGATTGATTGAGAATTGTATTTTTAATGAATTTTTGAAGGTTTTACCTCATTTCTACATAGAATTGCAAATAGCACTATATTACTGGTAGCTATGAGGTAAATCAATGGATACTAGCCCAAAAAGGTTTTTAATTACTCTTTTAGGGTGTATTCATGGAAAATAATTAAGAGATGACATGGTTACAGCAGTCTAAGCTGCTCTTTACCTCCTTGGCACGTTGAATTACAGCTTATTTGCTATTTTCTTATGATTTAATGAGATTTTAACTTGGTAACCAAGTTCCCAAAAGGTTTTAGTATACTAATTGGGCCAAGATCAGCCATGGATCCAAGCTTTAGAGCTGTTCATTCCTCAGAGGCCTCAGAAGTTGGGTGCCCTGGCTCTCTTTGATGTCTTTTGTCCCTCTAAGCTATTTTTATGTCAAAAATAGAAATTCAGGCTTCAATACTGATATCTACTATGGGTGTACCAAAGGTGTATGTAAGAATACCATAATATTAAGTGCCACAAACATGCATTACACTATTCTTGGTGTATATGTAACATGGGATTTCTCACATTCCCATTATTTTGGCATGAAATTGAGAAAAACAAAAATTTTCACCATTTTTTTATGTGGTAATGTTGATGTGATATTGAAGTATTTTCCATATTACCACCTCTTAGAGTTAATTTGAGCTTATTCACTCTATGGAGTTAACCTAGGTGAATTTTTGTGTAGAATCCAAATCTGGACTTAAATCCATGGATTTACTTACTCACAGAAAAGTTATTCATCTTTTCTGAAATAAAAAATGATTAATTTTGAATATATGCATGACTTATGGGTTATGCACAGTTCAGAATTTCTTTTTAAAGATAGTTTTGGCCTATTTGAGCATGTAGAATATACCTCAAGGCTCACATCCAGAATAAATTTTATCATTGCATTCTAGTAGGATTGTGTTGATTAAAATTCTACTACATAAGACCATGAAACATGTGTGTTTAGATCTATGATATAAGATACCATCAAATAAATGGACTCTTCCATTTACATAAGATTTCTTCCAAATATCATCCAGGGAATTAGTTAAAGCTGCATCTTCAAAATCTTTTTCAAGTAGAGCAGTAAGAATATGACAATTTGTATCTTGCTTATAGCTTTGTCTGACTTCTTCAAAGAATTCTGTACCCATATCTGTGATTTTGATTCCTTGAATTAGAATTTGAGGTTCTGCACTTGTAGGAACATAGGAAAGAGTGTCAGGCTTATTTGGTAATGTCCATCTACTCAAGCCATCAGCATTCTTGTGAATATTTCCAGCTTGATGTATTATGGTCATATTGCCTCTATACTCCTGTATAGCAATCTGCCATCTTAACATGTTGTCACAACCACAAGTAATGACCCTCCACCATGGGTGTTGTGGCAATTTAGCCTGGTACCAAGTTGGGGCCAATTGGCCACACCATATCTTTGATGGCCAATTCGCCCCCTTTTGTGTTCCATGGCCCTTTGGCCATATCACCTTCTCCCGGCCTTTTATGGCCTCAGGCCATATCCTGCCATCATTGGCCTCCCTGGCCAATCTCCATATCCCCCACCCCCAGGTCTCTATCTTTGTTTTTGGCCCCCCTAGCCATAATCACCCCTTTTAATTAGGGTGTCTAGGGATAAATGGCCTTTTTGGGCCATTTAGGCCCCCTACGGCCTCTATGGCCCGTAGGCCACGTACTGTGGTCCATGGTTCAAAGGGGGAAGCCCACTAGCCCCCAAGGCCAGGTGGGTCCCATACCACAATTGGGCCCACCTGAGCCATTCTTGGCCCCAAAATGGCCATAAAGGCCCTCAGGACCCATTTTCGCCAAGGACCACCCTGGACAGCTTTTCAGCCGATGGCCTCTGGTAACCACCAGAGGCCACCAGATCAGCTCAGCTCAATACTTCCCCTCTACTCAAGGGGGATTCTTCCCATTCCTCCATGCATCCCGTACTCAAGGTTGCAGGAGTGGTTCATATATGATATTATATACCATTATGCAGCATTTTTGCTCAGCAATTCAATGGTGATGTTTTTAGGACCAAATTCAATGATTCTAAATCAAGGTCCCAAAATTCAATTCCCATTTTGAAGAATGACTCTTCAGCTCATCAGTCTGGAAATCCATGGCAGCTATCAGAAGACTATTCAAGGACCCCAACCACCTAGCCCTGCAGGAGTTGGGTTGAAATTTATTTCAGGATTATTCCAAGGGCCATTCTCAGAGGTTATTCATCATTCAATCAGTTTTCAAGCCAGCAAGTACTTAAATACTCCTTGGACAACTCAATTGGTCCATACAGGCAGAAATCAATTATAACTGTATGTCCTTGTCCCAATCAGGCCAATTTTTGTTCCACTGTGGGAATTCAATCACACAGCTTAATTCTGAAGATGGCCAGAACTGTATTGGCCCTATTCAGACAATACAGCCGGTGACTCACCTTCCAGGATCAGCCCCTCAGATTTTCACATATACTGGCCACCTTTCATCACATGGGGAATTTTTCCCCAGTTAATTAATATATTGGATTTATTTTTATATTTATTTCCTTTTCATTTCATCAAAGTAAATACTGATATTCTTAAGTCATTCATTTGCACCTTTCTTCTTTGCCTGTCAGTGGATATTGGTGGTCATATCCTTTACTAATTCCATTTCCTTTTCTGGCAGGTTGAAACAGTGAATTGGGGATTCACTTGGTTGGCTTCTTAACTTTTGGCTTTCTTATTTCTCTGGCCATTGGCTTCACTTACTACTTCTTATCTTTGAAATACTTGTCCTTATTCTTACTCTTATCCTTCTTGAAGAAATTCATTCTGTTTTATCTCTTTTATCCTTTTGGATCCCTCCAAGTTAGTTCTTGATTCCTGAGTCCCAGGCCACTCTTGTTTTCTGTCCAAGAGCCCCTGTGACACATGTGTCTGTTTGGAGTTTGAATGTTAAGGAGTGATTTTACTGCACTATGATTGGTAATTATGTCAAAAACACTATTATCAAGATTATAATGAAGTTTTTCTGGAGCCCAAACAAGGCAAAGACACTCCATTTGGCTAGCTCCATATCTCATTGCAGTAGGTTTGCTTTGTCTTGAGATGAAACAAATTGAACCTTCATAAGGCTTGTCATTGACAATTTGAACTTGATGAAGAGCTGCACCTAGACCTTCACCACATGCATCAATATACAGCTTGAAAGGAAGTTTTCAGTCTGGCATCAATAATAAATGTGCATTAGTCCAGGCATACTTAATTTTTTCATATGCTTCAATCCTTTCCTGTGTCATCTCAAAGACAGTTTGTTCATCACAAATTCTGTACAATGATTTGGTATGGATTGCAAAATATTTAATGTGTTGCCTTTAATATATTTAATGTGTTGCCTTTAATAACTGGAAAGCCCTAAGAAAGAAATCATTTCTTTTTTGTTCTTGGGAATTTGTTTCAGTAAAGCTGCAGCCACTTTGCTTTTATCAACATCAATGCTCAGTCCTGAGACTAAATGTCCTAGAGCTTTCAACTCATGAAACCCAAAATTACATTTTTTAGAGGTATTCTCATTTTCACTTGAAGAATCTTCTTAAGTACTAATGCAAGTCTCTCAATACAATTTCCAAGTTTCTGAACAAATGATAATGTCATCAATATAAATGATCAAACATCCCTCTGATAATTCATGTGGGAAAATGGTATTCATCATTATTTGATAATGAGAGGGTGCATTCTTAATACCAAAAGGCATCCTCAAGAATTCATAAATACCACAATGAGCCATTATTCTCAATAATTTCTCAGCATGAGGTGTTGAAAAATTCTGATGGAAACTTTTAAGGGCATCCATAGAAGTGATAAATCTTGCTTTGGATAATTAAGTCAAATTCTCATGGATTCTAGGGATTGGATACCTCTCTGAAATAACGTAGGTATTCAATGCTCTAAAATCACCAACCATCCTTAATTTATCATTATTCCAAGTAGTGATTACAGGAGTTGTGAATTCTGCTTCTTCATTTTGACCAACCTTTCTAAGAACTGCCAGTTTTATCAGCTCATCAATATGAGTTTTCAATGCTTCTCTAGCCCTAGGGCCATCTGGGTAAGCTGGTATTCTTAATAGTGGAGGGTAAGTTCTTTCCACATTAAGCATAATTTCCACTTCATGGCCTTTGGTAGCTCCAACTTGTTCATTATTAGAAGCAAAGGCTTCTCTGTATTGAAATAAAATTTCAATACGTTCTTCTTTTGTTTCTAATGTTAATTCAGGGCTAACTTGTGCTTCAATCAATTGATCTTACACAAATATTTCCTTAGAAACATTCTTTACTAGTCTAATGAAAGTTATTTATATTTTTTCTAGAGGAAAAGAAAATTTCTGCCTTTTATTTTCCCCTATACAGAGATATCTCTCTTTATGATTATTAATTTAAATACCATAAATATTAATATCATCATTTCCAAGTATAAAGTGTTGCAAAGTACAATTATTCATTAAAAAAAATTCAACTTTCAATCTTATACTACCTGTAGCATGAGGGAATATCATTTCTGCTTCAAGAAGGCCCAAAGGGTGCATATCCTGGCTAGCACTGCTGAATTTTATACCTTCAATTGTCATTAACGTTTCTTTCCAATTGGTATAAATCATTCCAAGATAATCTTTTCCAACAGAAGTACACAAAGCAACTGAGTCATGATTTATCTTGGCTTCTTTGTTTTTTATCACAATCTTAGTGATAAAAGATGATCCAGTTGTATAAAATTTACCTCTGGCAGGTTTGGGTTTCTGCATCTTAGCATCTTGCACATGTATGAGATCCATACATTTATCACTATACTGTGTTAAGTGAGTGTGCACTTCTGTGACTTCAAATGAAACATTAATGTTTCCTATACTAAGTTCATCTGGAAGCTCCTCTTCTTCAGAAGGCTCAGAATCACTTTCATTTAAAGATAAATTATTTGTTTCTTTTGTGTCTTCAACTTGATACATTTCTATCTCATTTATTTTTGTCTTTTTGGGACAATTATTTGCCAAATGAGATGTACTTCCACATTTATGACATTTTAAAGGAGGTTTGCCATGTTTTTTATTTGGTTTTGAAATTGGTTTCCCACTAGTCTTGTTATCTATTGGGGGTTTATACCAATTTCTTCCAGTTTTTGTTCTGGTTGTGATGTCTTCCATGGAATTGATATAATCTTCTGTAGAGCAAGGATCAATACATCTTCTTCTTATAGCATGCTCAAGGTCACCACCACATTTACTTAATATCCTTTTATGTATCATTGTTTCAGACTTATCAGGATTAAGGGCAGTTAATCTGTCCTTCTGCTTAAGAAACAAGGAAATGGGCCTGTCCCTCTCAATATTAAAGATGGATTCTTCAAAGGAATTTTCCATCTTAAATCTCCAGGAATAATTTTCCCATTTAGAAGTAATTAGTTATTTGCACCAAGGCCAAGAATGTTTATCATGGTCTTGTCTCATTTTGTAATACCATTTCTTTTCTGATTTGGTAAACAATGTGTAATCTGGAACTTATGTAAAAATCTGGTATTCCGAAATCTTCTTTGAAAATATAAGTTGTTTTCATCAATTACATAATATTATATTCTCCTTCACCACTGAAGGTTGGTCATTCCTCTAATCTTGGAATTTCTTTGAAATTACAAGCAGTCTCCACTTCTGCATTACTTGAAATTGTATGATGTAAGTAATTGTTCAAGATCAGCACATTTCTTTCAAGAATTGGTGTGTACTATCTTGGAAATTAATTCTTCAGTGATATATTATTAATAATTGATTGAATATCTTCTTTCAATTGAAGTCTTTCTTTATCACTTTTTCCCAATTGTTCTTGGAAAAGAGCTGCATTGTGACCAGTTGAATTTTTCAAACTATATACTTGTATTCTCAATTCACTTAATTGCTTAGTAATAAAAGAAATAGAATTGTCATATGGCTAATTGATTAAGGTAAATTTAGACTTGATTCTTGCACAAATTTGCATCAAAGACAAAATTTTCTCTTTATTAAAACTTTCTAGGCCAATAATGATCTTTTGTGACTCTCCCACTTGTAAAATCTCTCACCCAACTTCTGTTGGATATACTCAGAATTGTTTAACTTTGCTAAATTCTCTTTATTACAAATTTCAAAATGTTTTACAAGCTTTACAAGGTCTTTTTTCTGGAAAGGATTGGTTCTTTTTTTCCTTTCCCTTGTTTTTGAATTCCATCAGACATATTGCCATATTGAACACATTTCCCATGGCTGTCTTCTCTTTCTTGGGAATGCTTTATTTCTGTGGGTAAGGCTTGTTCCCCTTGGGCTTTCCCTTTCCCTTTCCCTTCTGATTTCTCTTTGGGGTTTGCTTGCCCTTGTTTGGAACTTGTTGAGGCGGATTTTTTCTTGTGGGGGCTTGGGGAGCTTCCACTGGTTTTTTGTCCTTTCCTTGGGCCAACTTCTTCTTTGGGTCCTCTGACAACATGCTTTGGTTTTTCAACCAAGCTTTTATCTGTTGGGCTTGTCCTTTGCAAGACATGGGTGTCCAACTCCTCAGAACATCCTATCTTTTTTCTGGGCCCACTATGTTCTTCACTTGAAGATATGACCTCATTGTTCCTATCCAAAGACTTGGAAGAAGTTCCCACTCCTGCTGCTTTGCTGCCATAAACCAGTTCTTGAACTGAGACTGGTATATTTCTATTATTGCCTGTTGGAAATGGTCCAGGTCTGACAACAGTAATAGCAGTTATTCCAGCTTCTGGACTCTCAATAAGAGTGTCAAAGATGCTGGGTAACCTTTGGGAGCTGGTGGAAGTTTTGGCATCTTCCATTTGGGCCTCTTCTCTGGGCTGAAAATTTTGTCCTTTGGATTTATGACTTGAATGTCCTGGTCCATATTCATTTGATTGGATTGAGTAGTTACTTCCACTTCTAGTAGGAGTAATTTCATGTCAATTTTCAAGAAAAAATTACTAAGAAATTTATTGCATTCACCTTCTGGACCTTTAAAGGGCTCTTTGGTAATTAAACTACTTTGTTCTGGGCTAGTTTGAATTTCAATACTAGACTCTGAGACCTCAGAGTCTGAAGAATTTTCTCTGATGAATGACACTAGAGAAGATAAAGAAATACGAGTTATTATATTCACAAATAAAAATAACTTATAAACTCAACTTATTGGATAAATTTGTTTTAATGTATTTTATGGCAAATTACATTAAATATAAATAAAAATCTCTAAAGAATAGAGAAAAATGTTTTTAAGTAAATATTTTTAACTCTTTTAAATTTTTTATTTGAATCTATATTTTCTAAAAAAAAATTATAATTATGCAATTAATAAGTTATTAATTGAAATTGTATTATTATTCACTTTATACTAGGATAACTCAAAGAATAAATTTAAAGTCTGTGATGTGAAAAATCCACTAGTTAAACAAAAGGAATTTGTTCCAAATCACTCAATAATATATTGTGTCAAACAATATTCTTATGAAGAAATAACTTTATTAATATTAAAAAGATTATTCCAAAGGGATAAGTCCCAAAAAAGTCAATATTAAAGTAAATATGGCAATTTTAAGTCGAAAAAGAGGTAAAGAAGGTCTAGAATATGATTTATGTCCCAAAAAATGGTTAAAATCACAGCCAGGCCCCCAAATGTAAGGTTTTTCTATGAAATGCCTGATAATAGTAACAATATCAAGAGTACTATGACTTTAATCAGTAGGAAAATATGATATAATAAGATATTATAACCACAAATATATATAATTATTGAAAATAATTATATATTAAAAAGAAGAAATTTAATTATTATTATATATAATTATTGTCAATAATTATATATATTCGTGGTTATAAATTTAATGATAATAAGAAATGTTCATCATTATAATAGGGTGTTGGTAAACACACGTAAGCTTTTAGTAAAAACACGTAAGCCCTTACGTGTTTTTACCAATTTATGGTAAAAACACGTAATTATATGTTAAAAAGACATAAAGGGTGGGTTTTAAATGAAATATGCCTATTTATGGCATTTTTAAGGCCATTAATGGCATTATAAATGCAATAAAGGGCATTATTAATTCCATCAATGGGTTTGTTGATGCCATTTATGGTATTTTGAAGGCCATTAATGCCATTTATGGCATTGTTAAGGCCACAAATGACATTAACAATGCCATTTATGGAAATTTTAAGGCTATAAATGACATTAACAATGCCATGAATGCCATTTATGGCATTCTTAATGTCATTTATAGCCTTACCAATTCCATAAATGGCATTTTTACTGGCATTTATAGCATTAAAAATTCCATAAATGGCATTGTTATTGTCATTTTTGGCCTTAACATTTTTAGTAAAAACACATAAGGGCTTACATGTTTTTACTAAAAGCTTACGTGTGCTTACCAACACCCTTATAATAAATTAGAATTATTCTGTTATTGTTATAGTCACTGACAATTATAAAAATAAGAAGTGTCAGGCTCTTAATGAGACAATTACATTTGGAAAATTGAAAATTTTAACCACTTATAAATAATATAAATATTATTTATAAAATAACTATCACACACACTGTACAGAAATAATTCATATAGAAAAATCCAATATAAAAAAACTAATAATAGATAAAAAATAGATCTTCAAAGAAAAACTTACTTATATTATATATCTAACACAACAGTTATTATATGAAATAAATATTATAAGTTAAAAAAACTCTAAAAATTAATATCTTAAAGATAAAACAACATTTTAAAAGAAACATATGATTAAAAGAGCTTTTAAGAGGAATTTGTGTATTTTAAAAGATATTTAAGATGATAATTTCATATAATAAAATATATTATTGGTTATTAAAACAATAATCTGAGTTCTATAATGCAAATTATTTAATTTTAAATTAATAAGCATTAAAAAAATTAAGAATAACTTTAATAATAAGATTTTATATGTAATAAAACTTTACCTGTCTAAATGTCTAATATGATTGGTTTGATAATGAATAATGTACAGAAAAAGTGATGAATAGACTATTTATATGTCTACAGAGAAGCTCTCATGATTCACAATGTATATATAGGACGTTCTCTGGTCAAAACTGAAAACCATGCTTAAAAATAAGGTTCTTAGCTTAAGGTAACTTATTTTCAATTCCAATTTAAAGCTACCAGTGTTATTCTTAACTCCAAGTAGCTTTAATCCTCATTTGGGTTAAGTATTTCAAGTTTTGATATAAATGAAATTCATTTTTATTAAAGTTCATCACATGGAAAACTCAAGAATAGAGTTTTAAGCAAAAATCTCTTAAACTAAATTTTTGATTAACTTTTAAAGAAATCTTAATTTTCTTTGGGTATAATTAAAAGAGTAAGTCTCCAGGCTAATTAACAATAAAACCTGTTTATGAAAGGTACTTAAAACTTAATTTATACACATATGAAATCTAATTTTAAGCTCTGTGAAAGTTTCAGGTAAATCCATTAAGAATTGGGTTTTTCATGAAGTTTTGAAGTTATTACTATTTTTCCATGTAAAATAGAAATACATACTAAAACTTAGCTTTTGATAAGGTTTTAATGCTTTTAGAATTAAAGTTTTAAGCTTATTTAAGTTTTTGAAGCTCAATTAAGATCTGACAGTTCTTAAAGCCTTAATTTCAAGCTTGCATATTGGGATTTACCCTTTGGCAGCTTGAAATTCCTGTCCAAATTGGGATAAAACCATTTTAAATCTTAAGGTTGGATCAAAGTCTAATCTTAAAATTTGAATAAGGTTTAATATTCTCCAATACTGGTGGAAAACCTTAATTGAATCCTTGCAGAGCCAAAAAGCTGGGTACCCCAGCTCTGTTTGGTCTTTTTTCTTTGTCCCACCTTTTTGCATGGATTTTGCACTTTTATTTATTTGAAGCCATACTTAGGCCTTAAACCATTTTAAATTGAGCCCATTCAGGATATACATTCTGTATGGAAAATAATTATCCAATTCAGTAAATATACACAACACCTTAATTTTAACTAAAATTTTGGTATGTTTGCATAAACCTTATGCAACTTTAAATTTAAGCTTATTCAAGCTTAAATTTAACAATTTTTAAAAAATGTTAAAAAAGTTTCAATTGTACTGTCAGATTCTTAAATCTTCTAATAACATAGGAAATAATCATTTATGGGTAAAACACCCCATGGGTGTACCCTAGGTTATTTTTGGTGTGGAATCCAAAAATGACATAATAACTATAACTTTGTGTATTAAGACAATGACACTTATTTTTTTGTTATTTTTTATTTTAAATCCATTTCAAAAGCCTTCTCAAGACTGAATAAACTGTATATAAATTCACTTGTGGCCTTATGGGTATGTCATACATACCTCATAGGCTCACAACCTCTTGATGGGACCCCAGAAGGCCCTCACTTGAGGCCCAGGAACAATTATGCAAGGTGAAGAACCATCCAGGAAACAAGGCAGAGGGCTCAGAAGATACAGATCTTTCTCAGGAGCTGTTGGTTCTGTTCCTTTAGCTTCAAAGGTCTCTGTGAAGATGGTGAAGAAGAGGGGGAGAATTCTGTGGAAGAAAGGTCTGAAGGTACTGAAGCTGTCCCTGCTCCTGTGGGTGAATCTAAAGCTACTTGAGGTTACAATCTATTCCAGTCTAAAAAATCCTGCCTATCATTGTTCTGGCCCATCTCCATTGGCCATTATGAAACAGATTACTCAAATCATGGCCAATCTTTAATAATCTTTATATTCAGAAGCTTCAATACACCATGACTTCAAGAAACCATCTATGAAGGTACCAGACAGCTTGAACAGGACTCAACCCTTTCAAGTAAGAAGTTTTATTCATTCCTGCCAGCTTATTTCTCATCATGAAAAGGTAAATTTCTCTGAAGACAAGAAGAAAGCCTGTTATGCTACATCATTTCTCATTGGATGTCAGGGTGACTGTATGATATAGCTGTAAAATGATAATAAAAAGCTACTACTATGAATGTGACACAAAAATAATGAGGATAATTGAGTGAGTAAATGGTTAAAAGGGCTATCCTAAAGGAATTTAGTGATGGTGAGTGCTATTGATAGCCCTGGGTGCAGTGTTTACCTGTTGGTTTACAATAATAAACCTTACAACAATTACAGTTACAATTGTAACTGTTTAATTCCAAGGGTATCACTTCTTGAAGAAGCTATATCACATAAGAATACTAAGAACAGGATGATGGATTGGCCTCCTTTTATCTTGTTCTGGGGTAGTGGGAGGTTTTTTACCTCTTCACACAACCACAGAGTGAAACCTCTCACTACTGCGGGCTGGTTTGTGGTTCTACACACTCAATACAGACTGGTATCACATGGAAATGTGGCTTTAGAACCACAAGTTGTCATTTTTACCCTATACAGGGTGAAAAGCTTCATCAATGGAGTTTATAGGTCTAATTTGGTGTTTCTGACGCATCAGAAGCTGTACAGAAGCTGTATAGACCCCTGTATTTGACTGAACTATGTGATATTGAAGTATAAAAAGTCTTACTTGTCTATTTGACACCTCATAATCATACTTATGGAATATTATCCCACAGTAAAGCTGTATTGGTCCAAATGTGGGACTTTGACCTTAAAGCTGCTATAAATTTGTCAGTTTTTAAGATATTGATCTCAAAGTTGGTTCATTTTGTAGGTCTGGATGGGATCTACACATTGGTACCTCATTTTACATGATTGAAATTAAATATGGAAAAGTTATGCTATGTTCAATTTTAGTTATCCAGATATATGATTATCTCAAAAGTTGTATGGAACTTGTTTGCCCAATAGCTTTTGTTCTAGATGGGATATGGGGAAATGAATGGCACCATCAGATAGAAATGATTTTGCCCTTTCCAAAAAGACCCCACTTACAGTTTCTCACACTAAAACTGTAGAAGTTAGATTAGAGGTGAATATGTTTCCACCCTTATTTAACCTTATTTTGGCCATAACTTCTGTAATCTTGGTGTTTGCTCAATTTGGCTAGTAAGATTGGATAGGCCTTACTTAAGCCTTCAATTTGAATACCCAATTGCTGGAGTTAAGCCTCTTCCTCTGGATTTAAGATGAAAGCTGAAAATTAAAGTTTATGCTCAGCAACAACTTTGAGCAGGAATAACTTTGTTATTCTTTGTCCTATGATGATGGGACTTGTATATTTGGATAGAGGTGATCTTCCTCTTTTGTTTGATACCTTTTGACCCTGTTTGTCTCAGATCCATGTTTTGGTGGTATTTTGCTCTACCATTAGTTTATGGTATCCTGGAAGTCATTCTGGTGCTCAGGTTTTGAGTCACAGGCTGACATCAGAAGACGTGAAAAATGGATTGAGCCTTATCTTTAAAATATTGTTAATCAAGAACCAAATTACCTCCTCAATAGCTGGTCACTATGTTAATCCCAACTTTTAAACTTATTTGAAGACCCAAATTAAGTTAGAAAAGCTGAAGCAGAGCTGGATTCCCCAAGGATGAAGAAAGGAGGGCATGTTTATTTATACATTTATTACTTCAGATGTTTGGTTTGAAGCATTGGGTATTGCTTTTAAAGGGATCTTTGTCATCATTATAGGAAGGGATTGTCTGTGACCCTTGAGGTATTTTTTTACATACCAAAATAGCTCACAAATTAGAATAAGAATAACTCAATAACAATTCAAAAATCATACATCATTTTTATTTAAACAATCAATCATTCCTCAAGCAGAGAAAATGAAACATTTTCATTGAGTAGGTAAGCTCTAGGATTTAAGACCAAATTTGGATTCTCTGCTTAATCATAGCCTGGCTACCCTCATAGGAGGTATACCCCAATATGACTCTCAAAGTATGTTTATTCATAAATAAAAAATGAATTGAAGATACTTGAACTGTTCAGAAGGCAACCCTTTAATCCCATACTCAAAAAAATAACCATGAGTTTAAGCTTAAAATGTGATTTCAGAGAGAAATAATGGGACATGCATATATGAAATAAAATTTCATACTATTTTGGTGCATTTCTATTTTACCATATACACAGTATGGTATTATGAACATACTGCTATATGTAAATATTATAACAGAGAGGTTGACAACAGCTAAAGTTAAATAAATCTGGGGTACCTGAATTTCTGGCTCCTCTGAGGTGAAGGAAGGTTCCCATGAGCCCATTTAAAGCTTTCCCAGACTGATAACCCACTTTTATACTGGGAAATTTGGGTAAATAATCAGCAAACCACCTGTAAGCTACTATTTTGAGGAAATGAGGAAATCTTCAAGAATTAATTAAAGATACATTTATTAATGAATTGCTCTTGATATTTCAGACTCAATGTAGAAAAAGGTTATCCTTAGCTATATTCAAAAATAATGTCAAGCTCACGAGCTAATTAAAGGTTTCATTTACTGTCCCTTTTTGATGATTTCATTTAGAGCACTTAAAGTAAATAATTTCACAGAAAATAGAATATGTGAGGGAATTCCCAATACAATTTATAGCTATGAGAATTTAATGTATCTTCTTAAATAAAGAAATATTCATGTAAGTAACTTGATTATTCCTTAACCATAAATGGGTTAGTAGTCATGGAAAATCCATTCATTATTAATTAAATTATTTAATTAAGCAGCAAGGTAATGTAATATCTGATACAAAAGTTTCAAATAATTTATCACCTCATTTTTGTTTCAGAATGCTTCCCTGCACATTTTCTTTCTCTTGTAGAGTTTAGAGAGCTTAAAATGAGCCCTCTTATTACTGTGTATTTTCACATCTTTCAGATTTATATTACAATAAACTAAATGTCTATTAGTCTTAGAAGTTACCAAAATATTGTAATCATCTTAAATATTTTCAAATAATTCAAAGAAGCGGAATTCTGAATATTGTTATAAGCTATAGTATTGTAACCTCTAGAGTACTCATTTCTGTTTTTATTTATCCTTTGAGTATCCTTAAATCCACAATTCTTATTAAATACTTCTGAAATACCTTAATTAGTCTTTTATATTGTTTTTGACGTTTTTTTTTTCTCTATAAGACTTTTATAAATTTTTGGTATTTCTCTCTGAATCTCTATCTTTCATTTATAGTTCTTATTAAAATAATTTTTTCCACAAAGAATACTTTATATCATTTTTGAGTGGATCTTTTTTAATATCTATTAGGTATATTACTTCTTGTAAACAATTACCTCCTACTACTATACCACTTGTAGTGTATAATAGGTGGTAGAGTAATCCTTAAGCTGTTGGATTATTATCTATAATATTATAATTACAAAGATCTATGACTTTCCTAATGAAATATAACAAAAAGCTATTAGTGGTAATAATAATTTTTTATTATCTTTTATTAGGAAAGTCATAGTACTCTCCATTTTTTCTGAAAAGTTCATACAAAAACCTTACATTAGCCTCCAGATTTCTGGATCAATTGGCATCCCATCCTTAAATTATTTATTCTCTTCAAGAATCAATGAATTTTACCCTGGAGCTTGATACCAGGTACCATGAGAGAAAAATGAGAATAATATTTTTCAAGAAAAGAAAACTGAAGCATCAAAGTAAAGCTCTTCTTAAGCTCAAAATTCTCCAGGTTCAAGTAACAAGATTCAAATTAAAAGAAGATACAATCCCCATTCTTCCCTCCTTAATAATTATCTTAAGCTCATGGGTTCTGAAAAGGATAAAAGACTTTGGGAGGGTTTGTGTGCTTATTTTGGTGGGAGGTGTGGTATTTAGGATTGTATTAAAAGGTCTCAGAAAAAGCTTGACTTACCAGAGGTAAGATTTGCCATCCAGGGAAAAGCCTGAGTGAAGATTATTCTGTCTTAAATGCTCTCAACTATTTTCCATCCAGAGAACAATTGTGCGTTCTGAATACTTGTATGAAGAAATATTTGAATTTTTTTGTTTTTTATTCCCTTTCTGATATTTTTTAAAGTATTCTCATTGATTCAGGTGCTACCAATTAATTTATTGCAAGGCCATTTGCTCACAAGTATTATTTGAACACTTCAGACCTCTCAGAGAAGATTCCTCTTATCATTTTGGACTATTAAGACTACCCTTCCTTATTTGGGACTCACCATAATAAATATATTGTTGATTTCCCTTCTTTCCCAAGCTTTGAATTATCCTTTTTAGTTGTTTTTACTCTCAAGGGAGAGGAACTCATATCAATCTTTTAATTTATTAATCACTTTAATCCATCCATTTATTGAAGAAAATGTATGATAACTTTTAATCATGATCATAGGTATTATAGTGATTCTTTGTTCCCCTTGTGAATGACTTTTTCACTGCCAATACATGTTCATCTTTGGGTGGTGATTCTAGAACACCATATTTTCTAAATTCTGTGCATATTCCCTGCTTGAATTCCCCTAATTCATTTTCATTCTCTGAAGATGAATTGCTCAAAGAGATAAAAGATGTTTAAGAAGATAATTCTGTATCTTTACTCAATCTCTTCCATGGAAATGTGGACCTTCCTTGTTGATATTAACCTGACTTTCTGGGGGAGTTTTGGGATGAAGAGGAGGAGTAAGATGAAATTGGAACCATGATGGAGGTTGTTATTTCGGCTTATGACTGTTATTTAGACATATTCCCCAAGGTGAAAGAAGAAAAACTTCTGCCACATCATGTTTAATTGGAGGGGTCTCTACCTATTACCAAATCAAGATTAAGATACACTCAGGTCCTACATTCCATAGAATGTATAGAAAGGTTTCATCCATTTAAGCTCCTCCCTAAGAGAAACACCTGTTCTACTTTTCAAAAATACGCATGGTGGCCTCCATTTGTGTGTTGCTGTCCATAAACTCAACACTGTCACTAGGAAGAACAAGTCTCCTGTTCCTCCTACAAATCAGCTTCTTACTTTCTTTAATGATTCTTCTATCTTCTCCAATATTTATTGGAGTGGTTCATATAACCTTCTCAGAAGTAAGAATACTGATGAACACCAGAAAGATTTTAGAGCCAGACATGGAAGCTATGAGTACTTGGTTATGCCTTGTTTTTTCACCAATTCTCCTTCCTCTTTCTCAATCTTCTCAATTATATCTTCTAAGATCTCCTTTATGCTTCTTTTTTGACTTATTTGTATGGAATTATGGTCTTTTCCAAGTCTGAGGAAGAACATTTCACTCATGTTTATACTGTTCTTTCCAGACTAAGAGCTACTGCCCTCTTTGATAAGGCCTTCAATTGGCTCCTTTATGCTTCAATTGTTTGGAATTTAGGTCATATTTTGTCTTTTAAAGGACCCAATATGTACCATTATAAATTCCTTAAAATTCTCAATTGGACAACCCAAAGCTCTTCAATGGTTCCTTGGCTTTTCCAAATGCTCTTGCTATTGGATCAAGAATTTTTCAAGAAAATCAGTTGACTCACCAAATTCCTCAAGAAAGATTTGTCTTTTCCCCTAAATCAGGAATCTCTCAGACAGTTTTAAAACCTCAAAGAGGCATTGGCCACAGAGCTAACCTTTTCTCCTTTCACTCAATCTCTACCTACTATTGTAGAGACCAACACCTCCAATTATTCCTTGGGTGCTGTACTGAGTCAGGTATCTGAATCAGGAAAAAATCTCATTGTATTTGATAGTTGAGAGCTTACTCCAGAACAACTCAACTACCAATTTCATTACAAGAAGATAATTGGATTAGTCTGGGCTCTCAAGCACTTGAGGGAATTTCTCCTTTCTCTCTCTCAGTCCTTTGAAGCTTTCACTCATCACCTTTCCCTGAAATACTTCATGTAACCAGAAGTTCTCATTTTATGTCAAGCCTTATGGGCTAAATTTCTTTATGAATTTGACTTTTCAATTACCTATGGCTATGGCTTCCTGGAAGCTTCCTCTGATGCTTTGTCATTTTGGGAAAATGTTTACCCAGAGAAAGGGAAGCTTTCACCAGAAATACTCCAATCAATTTTCAAAAATTAATTAAGCAGAATTAAATTGAAACCTCAAAGCTCTTTTAAGTAAGGGTGTATGTTTTTCAGATTTCTTTTATTAAATTCAGAAGCCACTTTTACAAGATCATTGATACAGAGGTATTCTTCAAGATTTTGGTAAAGGTAAGTCTGTGCAATATTATTTTCTTGATTCCTCTTTTCAGCTTCTTCTATTCAAACATCTGGTGGTGGTCCCAAATTCCCCCACAATTCAACTCAATATATTTCAAAATCTTTATTAATCTCCTCTAGCTGACCACCCTGGCCAAGAAACAGCTCTCTCACACTTCTTAAGCAGGATTTCCACTGGTCTGAAATGACTCAGTTTATAAAGAATTATGTCTCATACTGTCAACAGTTCTCAAGAAACAAGAATATTCAGCACAATTTATTTTAATTACTCAACCCTCTCCCAATTCCAAATTGTCCATGGATTTTTTTTTCAATAGAATTTATCACTAAACTTCCTCTGTTCAGCTCCTTTGAATCAATTATGGAAATAGTGGACATATTCTCAAAAACAACAGTATTTATTTGATTACTTTACTAGATTTGTCCCATTTCTTCATAAAGAATAGATTTTCCAAGAATTGCCTTACATCAAGAACCTTAAGCGATACAGGTTCACTTTTTGTTTCTTCTTATTGGACCAATCTGTTTCATCGGCTCAAAATTTCAAGAGATCTTTCAGCTTCTTATCCTCTTGAAGCTGATAGACAGACAGAGAGGGTAATTAAGGTTCTAGAACAATATCTTTTGATGTATGTCAGTTAGTATCAAGATGATTGGCATATCTGGCTTCCTCTGGACAAATGTTTTCCCCAGAATTCTGACCACTATTCAAGAAAGAAATCACTGTTTTCACTGTTTATGGAAGAAAGTCTCATTTCCACTCAGTTCACATTACTCAAGACACTCCTGATGGAAGGGTATCAATTAAGATAAAATCTGTACAGAAATATTTCAAGAGAAAACTTTAAGTTTCCATAAGAGGATTTAAGAAGTATTATGTTAAAAGTAGAGCAATTCCACCTTTTTGAAATACTGGTAAAATAGGATAGATTACCTCCAAGAGCATCAAGTCAATCATACACACCAAAAAACTTTCAAAAATGTTGTTGGGTCCATTTATAATTCTTAAGAAAGTCAGGACCTATTCCAATCCCCTCAAGCTCCCATCTCAATGGAAGTCCATCCATCCATTATTCCATATTTTCTTCCTAGAACCAATCAAGACATTAGTTATCCCAAATACCCCCCTTCTCCTTCAGTCATGATTAAACAAGAAGGGGAATGATAAGTCTCTCAAATACTTAATTCAAAGGCAAAGAGAGGAAAATTATGGTATATTGTGGAATGGAAAGGCTTGAGTCAAGACACAGAGATATACACTTGGGAACCAGCCAAAAAAACCTCAAAGATTTCCCTGAACTTGTCAAATATTTTCATTAATTTTCTTCTGAAAATCCAGGACAAGATTCCTCAAGGTATTTATTTCTTATGGTGCTTGAAGTGGAGATAACTTGATAAAATTAAGCTACAACTTCTGGTATACACCTTGAGAGGTACTTTACCCTTTTTTGTAAGCATCACCTTGGCCACTCTATGAGCACTTGTCAATTATTTTGACAGAGAATCTGGGCCAAGCTTCCAACTTAAATACCAATCTGATGGCCATTCTAACTTGGGAAAATTTATAATTTACTTCATTTTCAACTTCCAAGTCATTCAAAATTTTCCAGTCAATCCTTCACCAAGGTATTTCATTTGTATGCTACTGGTGGGAGTGGTAATTACCTAAAAGTAAGTTCCTCTCCTGTTTTGCACTTCTCTGAAGGGTCTAGAATATGTGAAATAATAGCCTTGGCTACTATGTGAGACTCTGGAATCAATATTATTTTCCAGTTTCCTTGGCGAATGAAACTCAGTTATCAACCTTTGTGATCAATATTGTAACCTCTGAAAACTCCATTTGTCTTTATTTCCTTTATTTTGTTTTCATTCCATTATTTATTTTCTAAATTTTCTCTTCTTGCACTATTTTATTCCAATTAAAATTAATCACTCCTTCAAAAAATTTTTAATTACAAAGCCAATGTCAATAGAAGACCAAGTAAACCCTATCCAATACACCAACCTTGTATATCAGTTCTCATTTTCTGTGTAAAACCAATTCCTCTTTAATTCCTCATCCCAAAGGGTTTTCCATTTTATTTATGCTCAGAATCTCACAATTCAAGGTGCAGGTTACTGTCACAACCATGGGCATAACCCCCCATGGATGGATTATGGCAGCTGTGTCATAGTCATAGGGTGGCCAATTGGCCACTCTTAGCCTCTCTGGAATTTTGGGTCACATCCGCTCCAACTGGCCAATTTGGCCTCATTGACTAAATAAAAAAAATTGGGCTTGCTGGATCTTCACCGTTAATTATGACTACAAGGTACATAAGACCCCTAGGACCTCCTTTGGCTTAAATATAATCAGGCCAAGGCCTATTTCACACCTGCCCAAATTTTGGCCATACATTCCACCATCGACCCCCAGAATCAAACAGTGACCCCTTTCGTTAATTGGAACAATACCAATTACCCTTTTTATGACCAAAAGCGCCTGTCCCAACTTTATGGACAATATTAATGCTGTATATCTAGAAGTGACATATGTGGTGTTATACACCATTATGCACCATTTTTCCTCAGAAATTCAATGGTGAAATTTCTGAGACTCCATTCTGTTTTCCAAAAAAAAGAATTCATATTTGAAGAAAGAATCCAAAGTCATCAATGTATGAACCAATGGGGGTGGTGAATAGAGCTTCCAGAAGTGTATTCAAAGAGACCAATTACCTGCTCATTAAAATATTGGAATGATCATTAATGCAGTATGTCTCCCAGGGAGTAATTTCCAGGGATCTTCAAGAGTTACTAAAGATCAGGGAGTTCAAATCAGTTGTTAAGTTTTCAAAGTGCAATTATCTTTCTGGAAAACTCAATTTACCCATACAGACTTCCTCCAAACAATCTCTATGGAATTTAACCTTTTGGTAAATTTGATTCTATACTAGGCTTTTTAAATATATCCAGTTCATTTCCCAATCTGGCCATTGTATATTTTCCAACACAGTAAATACAGCTCTCCACCATCCATGAAGCTAGGGTTTTAACAAGCCAGGACCAGTCTGTCAACTCCTCACAAATACTGTACACTATTTATCCCTTGGCACCCTTCCACGGCTAATTAATTTACTGTATTTATATTTATCTTTATTTTTCTTTCATCTCAATATTGAATACTGATATTTTTAATTCAGTAATTTGCACCATTTTCCCAGCATGTCAGTGCATATTAATGCTCATATCCTTTACTAATTCAATTTTTCTTTCATTAATGTTGAAATAGTGATAAAGTACCAACTTGGTTGACTCATTAGCCATTGTATTTCTTTCTTATTTGCATTTCATCTTGTACTTGTATTTTCCTTTCTAAACAAATATATTTTTTTATTATTTCTTTAATTTTTTTGGACTCTTCCAAGCGAGTTCCAGTCCAGTCTTTTTTTTCTCAAAAGCCCCTGTGACAGATAAGTAAATCATTATTTCCACTCACGTGAGGAACAAAAGATGGGCTTGAAATTTTAATCAGCCAAGGTTCATTATTCTTATTCTGAACAAAATTCACAAAATGGACATATATCATTGACATAAAACCTTTTTGCATTTTCTTACAATTTAGTTTCAAAAAATTTGAAATATAAAATTATTCTCCAGAGAAAATTGAAATTTTGTATTGATGGAAAGATAATTGAGTTTGGACAAATTTGATGAAGTGGAAATTCACCTTTTGACTTTAAACTATTCCATTTTGGAAAAATAAATCAAGAAAAAAATTTATGAAGAAACTGAATAGTATTTATTCTCCAAATTTTTAATTTTTTTAAATGTGGGCTGAATTCATAGTTTGTGAAGAAATTACAAAGAAAAAACTAGTACCAAATTATAATTCAAAACTATAATTAAGTGTATATATAAATTTAGTTTTAAATTATTAATCAAGCTCATAAATTGAAGGAATAAGTCAAATAATCCAGATGGGAAACCCAATTGGAATATTTTCTTCAAATACCCTAGTGAAGGGATTAAGGATCTGCATATCATGTCTTCCAGAGCGGACTAATTCCATTAAGATTTATGACTATTAAGCTTGTACTCCTAAATATATCATTAGTTTTCCAGAAGTAATGGAAAGAGTTTATTCAAATTTTAAGCTTATAAAAACCCTTGAAGGGTATTAATCCTTTCAAATATTTGGGAGGTATATTCTCCAAAGCATAATACTTTACACCTTTCAAATTAAGACATATATATCTTGTCAGATATTTTTGAAATTTGGGAGTTAAATGAGAATATTGGGGAGATAAGCTGTAATGTTAATCTGAGATTATTATACAGATCTGAACATCATCCCATAGGTTTTCTATAAGTGAGGTCCATTAATAAAGCTCTTATTAGATCTTATGCCTTGAATGGGAGGATTCAAATTGAGCATGTTTGTCTCTCATGAAAAATTTGGATTTATATTTGGATATTTCTACAAAACTCTTGATCCAGTTCTTAATATCTATCAGATTAATTTAATTGATATATTATTTAATTGGATGTCTTGTAAATTATTTATTTTTTCTGTTTAAAAGTAAATCTCAGTATAAATATCCACATGAACCTATGTTTTAAAATGTATATTTCAGCTGAAAAAATGTCCTTCATATATGGAAAACACTCAATTTCCATCATAAAATATACCCATAAGGGTTTAACTATAGTTGTTGAAAAAATAGAAACATAAAATAAGCTGTGAAGTAAATTTCAACCTATTTTATGAAAAAAAAGAAATATGAGAAAACCCAATATTTATATCATGTAAATTCATTTTCATTGAAATAATGACTTCCCTCAATTGAGATTTAAGCCTACTCAAAAGGAGGTAAATTGAATCCTGATTTGGGAATATTTCAGACCTTAGTACATACTATCAAAGAGAATAACATTATTACTTATATAAAGAAGTCAAATCTATGAGTCAATCATTTATTTGAAATTTTTTTATTTTTATTAAAGAGTAATCATGAATTTACCTTTTTTCAATTTGGTAAAACTATAATCAATTTTCTCATTCTTCTCAGAAAGATATAAGAATATATCAAGAAACCAAGTTAAAATGTCTTTCCTCCAGAAAGTTAGGATATAATGAAAGTCTTTAAATGACATACTCTTGAAAAATTTCAAAAAATTGGAATATATTCTTATGAAGTAGCTTATTTGGAACATTTGAGTATATTAAAATTTATGTGATATGGCAAAAGCTAATTTTTGAGCCATAAGAGTTATCACATTATTTCCATAAATGTAAAAATTTGGGAAAGTGAATAAATCTTAGATCTTAAAGAAAATGGAATTATTATCCCTCTCAAGAACTGAAAAATAAATTGACTTTAAAGCATAAAAGACATAGAAAACTATACTCAGTGAATATTTTTGCAGGGAAAAATGCCTTTTGAACCTGATATTCAGAGGAAATTTTCAACAAATGTTTCCAAATTATTAATAAAAGGAATGATAGATCTTAGCATTTTTTGATTTCTAGAAACCAAGATCAAGGAATCTTTCAAAAAAAGTAAGAAGGAAAAATACAATTTTTTGTTTCTTGTGTAAGAGAAATCCATGATTGGTAGTTATTTGAAAGAAAATATTTTGATTCAAGTTCTTTTGAGTCTGAAAATATTGATATCTGATAATATTATTATTATCACCAACAAAATGAAAGGATGGGTATGTGAGGAGATTAGGAAAGATGCTATTTTAATTATAAGAAATCTAAAATCAAATACTTAATGGTTAATGTATTGATCTACAGCTTCAAAGAATTTGTTTTTATTACAAAGAATTCTCTGTAAGGAAATATTATTTATGAATTCCACAATTTTAAGAATTGATGTAATTTTATTTGAAATAATTCTGAATCCTGAAAGTCTGGATTGAAAGATTCCCAAATAATAACAGCAAGTTATATCCTAGTAAGAAGCACATTGTAAGACTGATTGGACATGGGTTGGACCTTCTACCTTTAAGGTTTGAATATGAAACAAAAAGTAAAAATTACTAATATTTCACTTATTGTACTCTGAATTTCCTTATAGAATCCAAAGAATAAGATCAAATATAATTATAATGATAAAGAATTATTATAATTATGCTGTAAACTATTGATATTATTAAGTTAATATGATAATATAAATTATATATTAAAAATATTAATATATTTATGGCACTTTTTTATTGTTACAAATAAATAATGAAGGTATAAAAACTGTTTTTTGATAATAAAGAACAATTATAACAATAATATTACTAATATTAAAGTTATAAATTGTTATAAATACTATTTATATCGATTTAAGAATTATTTAAAAAATAATAATAGAAAGAAATTATTATAAGAAGAGAAGATAGCCTACTTCCAATATTTAATATAATAATTTTGAATACTTTTGCACCAAAAGATATAAATACAACTTATTTAAATCGTATTTACAATAAAAATTAAAAGAAATTACAAATGTTTGTGGTTTTTATGTGGGATTAGAGATTTTAGAGAAATTTAAAAAAAAGATGAAAGATTGATGATTATAATAAAGAGGAACTTTATTCTTTGAATATAGAATAGTTTTATATAAAAAGAAGAAATCTTTTACCTTTAATCTTAATAATTTATTGATTTTGTTGTGTCTGGGGGGAAAATGGAGTAAAAAGAGCTGTATTTATACTGGAATCTTCCCTCCTATAGTCCAACAAGCCTCTAGTAGACGTGTAATGATGGTATCCACTTGAATTCATCATTAGGTGAAGGTTTAGTGATGATTACATCATAATTAAATCATCTTACCTCATTATTACGCCATTATTTACAGTTATTACTATAACTCTAGGTTTGATGACATCATACGCTTGGCAGAAGCCTAAAATTTGTGAATCCTATTAGTATTAATCATAATCTAATAGTATTCATCAGTTTATTCACTTATATAACTGTTAGACGTAGAGTAAGATTACAGTGAGTGATCATAAATGATCAATTTTAAGCTTAAGCTTTGATCATTAATACCTTTTAAGCTAAACACCCTACAGACAATCAGAGAGTGGATTCCAATAGCTTATCATTTAATAATGAAGCTTCCAAGATAATTTTATTACTTCATCAAAAATCTATTTTTGATAATTTTTCTTTTAACTCATCTTTTCTGTCAAAATTCACCATTTCAAACTTCCAACCATTATTTCAAGGGGTTGTACCTTAAATATAATGATAAAAAAAACATCACTATTCATTTATGAACTAGAATATCCTGAATATCTACTTCATTTTAATTTATGGACCACTTTCACAACAAAGTGGTCAACAGCTATAGCAATTTTATTCAATAAAGCCTTATAAGAATAAAGTTTATATCTGTATTTCTACAGTAGTTATGTGGCAAATTCATTTTTGTTTTAACTCTGTATCATGTGTATTTTAAGCAATATGAGCTAAAAACCATGAATATATGCATTGATCATAAAAGTGCATATATTCAGGTTATTTCCTTAAAAATTGACTTTAAGAATATGACATAAACATTTTATATGTGTGGTGTTTTATGGGTAATCTAATTGTACAGTTTATTTCACATGTTGCTTCATTTGTGTCTGAGATAAATAAGAATATATGTCTTTTTTATGGTATTTCTACTTATTATTCATTAATTATTGACTTTACAGATATTCCATAAAAATGATATATGTGTATTTCATCAATATTAATTCAATGGTGTAATTTATGTAACATTTTTTGTTTTATATGCCAGTTCAAGGGCTGGTATTAGTGTACACCAATCATGGGTAAAACCATCAGAATCTTTGAAATCTAGTCCATAAGCACAGAATCTTCTGATCATGTCCTCCAAGGTTTGTATCATTCTTTCTTCAAAACTATGAGCTTGAGGGTGGTAGGATGTGGAGAATAATAACTTTTCTCCACACAAGTTATGGAGGTTTGTCCATAATGCTGAGGTGAATATTGAGTCTCTGTCACTTATGATATTTTGGAATAGTTCTGTATGGCTAATAGCTTCATTCCTTATCAATATGGCTGCATCCATAGCTGTGTCATATTTGTTAAATAATGAGAAAATTGGAGCTTTGCTGTACCTGTCAACTAATACTAGGAATGCATTATAACTTCTGTCTCCTTCCGGAGTTAAAGCTGTTACCCAGTCCATGTGAACTATTTCCCAAGGGGATTTTGGTTCTTGAATTTGGATAATCATTTCAAATTTCTTCCCTGTGGCCCTTTTTTTTGAATCTGTCACAGGTTTGGCAGTATTCTGAAACATGATTTCTCCAATTTGGCCCCCAAGAGCAGGTTTTTACACTCTCTAGTGTTCTGTCTTCTGAGAGATGTCCAGATGCAACACTATAATGACATTCATGTAGTATAATTTTTATCAGAGTCCTATCTTTTGAAGCCATGACACATGTATGTTTAGTCCTGTGATAGAGGATTCCATCAAGGAGGTGGAATTTTCCTTCATAATATCCTTTTTTCTGTGCTTTATCTAGTTTTTCTGAAAGTGATGGGTCTTTACAGTCTTTCATTAGAAGTTGGAATAAGATATGACAGTTCATGTCAATCTTATAGCTTTCTTCAACTTGGTTAAAGAATTGTGTGCCAATATCTGTGACACATATGCCTTCTATATGATGTTCTTCCTGTGTTACCCATGCTGGGTTTTCAGGTGTATTTGCTAAAGCCCATATGCATTTTTATGAATATTTCCAGATTTATGAACTATAGTCATATTTCCTCTATATCCCTGGATAGAAATTTACCATATCAGCATGTGTCTATTTGGTGTCTTCATGTTTAATAAAAGGTTTTACAGAATTGCAGTCTGTTATCACATCAAACACTGTTCCATACAAATAATAGTGCAATTTTTTAAAGCCCGCACTAGAAAAAGACATTCCATTTGGCTTGCTTTATATCTTGCCTCTGTTGGCTTAATTTGTCTTTGTGAGCCTTGAGGTATATTTTACATACCCAAATAGGCCACAATTATCTTAAAAAGAAATTTTGAATTATGCAAAACTCATAAGTCATGCATATATCCAAAATTCATCATTTTCAATTTCAGAAAAGATGAATAACTTTTTATTGAGTAAGTAAATCCATGGATTTAAGACCAGATTTGGATTCTACACAAAAATTCACCTAGGGTAGCTCCATAGAGTGAATAAGCTCAATTTAAGTATTTGAGGTGGTAAAATGGAAAATACTTCAATACCACATCATTAATACCACATAAAAGATCCGTGAAAATTTTTGTTTTTCTTGATTTTTAGCCAAAATAATGGGAAAGTGAGAAATCCCATGTTACATATACACTAAGAATAGTGTTATGCATGTTTTGAGCACTTAATATCATGGTATTCTTACATGGACTTTTGGTACACCCATAGTGGATATCTCACTTTAAGCTTAAATTACTATTTTGACGTAAAAAATAGGCAAGGGGGACAAAAGACATCAAAGAGAGCCAGGGTACCCAACTTCTGAGGCCTCAGAGGCGTGGATAGCTCCAGAGCATGGATCCATGGCTCATCTTGGCCCAATTGGTAAACTAAAACTCTTTGGGAACTTGGTTACCAAGTTACAACTACTGTAAAACATCAGAAAATAGCAAATAACCTGCTATTTTGACGTGCCAAGGAGGTAATGAGCTACTTACACTCCTGTAACCATGTCAATTACTAATGACTTTCCATGGATAAACCCCAAAAGAGTAATTAAAACCCTTTTGGGACCCATATTCATTGATTTACCTCATAGCAACCAGCAAAACACTGCTATTTGCAATTCTACGTAGAAATGAGGTAAAACCTTCAAAAATTCATTAAAAATACAATTCTTAATGAATCTTTCTGAAACTTTCAGGACTAAAGCAGAACTGTATTATCTATGGTACAACCAAAAAGAATTACAGTTTTACTAGTAAAATTAAAAGTTTTACTTACAGTCCATTTTTGGATATTCTACGTGAAACACTGAATCTTCAAAAATTCACAGTAATTACAACCTGTGATGAAATTGGCAATAACATTGATAACTTTGAGAAATCAATGATTATTTTAGAATAAAAGAAGATTTACAAGTGTTACTCCTTTTATTCTTAACCATATTGGGGTTGGTAGTCACGTAAAAGCATCAATTAAGTAATTATGATAATCTTACATGACAACAGATGATGCAATCAATAATCCAAAAAGGTTTATTGTTTTCTCACTCACTGTTTTTTCAGTTTGCTCCATGGCACGCCTCTGTGAGCTGTTGTTGACTTAAAAGAAGCCTCTTCTTGCTGTTTTTTCATCATCATCTTATCAATTTATTAAATCTTTATTACCAACAAGTAAGTATTAGTTCAACTATTCTTAAGTGTTTTAATTCTTTCAGAATCAATCAGAAAGACGTGAAATCATAGAATCCAACTATATATTGTTGTAATACTGTTATAAATCATTTTGATCCCTTAAATCCACAATTCCACGTCAAATTTCTCTACTTTTATTATCAATAAGTTCTTTGGAGTATTAGTGAGTCTTTTATCTTTAATTCTTAAAGTTTTTCTCTAGTAATAGTTTTCTTCAAGAATTATCTTTATAATTATTCTTGTAAAAGATAATTATATATTAAAATAATTTTATTATTTTAATAAAAGAAGTTTTTATTATTAAATTCTTCTTGTAATTGATTCTTGTAGACAATTACTTGCTCACTGTTAAAATCACTAGTAGTGCTTAACACGTGAAAGAAATAATTTTTAATTATTTAATTGTGGTTATAATAATATTTTATTATTATATTTCATAAGAACAGACATAGTACTGTTGATTAATAGTAATATTATCATCAGTTTCATAGTCACATCTTACATTTGGGGGCCTGGCCGTGTTTTTTGAACCTTGTACCCTTAATTAATATATTTTTAAGCTCTAAAATATATTAATTTAATTAATTTTTTTCTTTCAATTTGGAGTTAAAATATTTTTATTTTTGAAATTGTTTTAAAATCTTTTTCATTGAGGAATTTGGTTTAATTTTATATTGTTTTTACACGTGGCTTTTTCACATCCAAAAACTTATAAAATTATTCTTTGAGTTACTCTGAATTAATTTTCATTCAAAATCTTAAATTTTAATTTTTTTCTTTAAAAAGAATAATTTTTTTGATATTAAAAAATATAAAACTTATAAAAAATCTTTAAAAAATATTTTAAAAAGTATAAAAAATAATTTTTTCTCTTTTATAATTTCTTTTAGTGTCTTTAATCAAATACTGTGCAGCTGGCAACAGACTCAGTAAAAGATATATCACTAGTCCAGAATCTTCAGAAGCAGAATCTGAAGACAGTATTGAGGTGCAAATTGCTAAAAGAGGCACCTTATTTAATTCTGAAAAGAATAAATTACCACCAAAAGGTGTGTTTTTATCTTTATTTTTACTCTTTATCCTTAAATTGACGTAAAAATGGTGCATACCAGAAATGGAAGCAACTATTCAGTCCAACCAGATGGATGTGGACAAGGAAGAGGCAAGACCAAATCCAGAAGTGCCAAATCTTCCACAAGAAAGACACATTTGGAGGATGCCAGAGTTGCCCCCCATTCCCCAAGGTCTGTACCAACAGATTTTGACGTGAATTCTGAGCCTGAACTAATTTATGATAATATTTCCAGGGCTGAACCATTTTCAAGTGGCAGCAATAGAAATATATCAGAGCCAGTACAAAAATTGGTTCAGAGCAGCCAAAGAAGAGGAGTGGGAAATCTGCCCAAGCCTTTGGCAGGGGGCCATGAACTCCTACTTACACATCAAGAGCTTTCTGGGTCAGGAGAAGACCATAGAACTCTTAGGAGGTTGGAGCCCCCTGTCTTGCAAAGACAAGGTCAAAAAGATAAAGAATTGGTTGAAGAACCAGAGTCTTTTATCCATAGACCAGAAGAAAGAATTGGAATTGACTCCAACTTTGGAGACAGAGGCACCAGTGGCATCTACCAGCTCCAAACCAGCTCCAGAAGCATCCAAGGACAAGCCCAAAGGACCTCAAAAGAAACAGAGAGGTCCCAAGAACCATCAAGGCAAGGGCAAAGGCAAAGCCAATTGGCACAGACCTTACCCACAAGGGTACAGGATCCCCAGATTGGAGCCTTCAGCCGTGGACAGTGTCTTCAATATGGCCAGAACTCTTATGGAATTCACAGCCAAAGAGCAGGAAAGGATGAACAGGACTTTTCCACGCAAATAAATGATGTACATAGAAGTATTAGTGTAGAAATTGGCAAACTTGAGTCAAAGTTGAAGCAAATTACATTAGACATCAATGATTTAAAGAAAAATGACAAGCAACATTCTGATTGGCATAAATTGACAACTGTCACCCTTGAGTCAATTAGCAATGCTTGTGAAAGAATTGAGAACCAATGTCAAAATAATGACACAGAGGATCTTTCCATCTTTAAAGTAAATGATAGACTTAAAACTCTTGAAGACCATGTCTTACAAATAGTTAAGAACACCAATCAATTTGCTATACATTTAGCAAAAAGTGACAGTGAAAGGCAGAAATTGAAGAATGAAATAATTGCAAGTGTGGAGCAAATTCATAAGAATCATGAACCACATATACCAAGACATTCTACACCTTTGACTGAAGAAAAACTTTCTGTCAAAGAAAGTTTGACTCCATTCTTAGGAGAGAATGTTATTTCTGCAAAGGATATTCCCAAATTAGAAGAATGGCCAACATTCTCTGGTGAAGGAGAATACAACCATATTGAATTCATCAGGACTATTGATATGTTGCAAGAAGACTTTAATATACCTGATGAAATCATAGTAGGAAAATTACATTGTTTGTTTACCAAGACTGCAAAGAAATGGTATTACAAGATGAGAATGGATCATGGAAGACATGACTGGTCTTGGTGGAAATCTGAAGTGATTACCAAATGGGCCAATAATTCTTGGAGGTTTAAAATGGAGAATGCTTTTGAAAGTGCCATTTTTAACTCAGAAAAAGACAAACCACTTACTTGGTTCTTCAAACAAAAAGACAGATTATCTGCTTTACACCCAGATATGTCTGACACTATGATTAATATGAAAATATTAAGAAAATGTGGAGGAGAACTGGAACATGCTATCAAAAGCAGATGTGTGGAACCCTGTTCAACAGAGGACTACATTAATGCTATGGAAGATATCATTACCAGAACAAGAATTGGTAAAACTTGGGTTAGAAACCCAATAGAGTCCAAAATAGTCTCAAAGATTCCTAGAGAGGAAAGAAGACCAGAAAGACCTGTCTTGAAGTGTCATAAATGTGGAAGTACTTCACATTTAGCCAACACTTGCCCTAAGAAGACAAAGATCAATGAAGTTCAAATCATTGAAGACATTCAGTGTACTGAAGAGAAAGAAGAGTCTGATCAAGATTCTGCAGTCTCTGAAGATACACCAGTAGAGGACTATCCCATTGAAAACATTTCAGCTTTCTTTGAGGTCACAGAAGTCCATACCCACTTGCCACAGTACAGTGAGGATTGCTACAACCTGATCAATATCCAAGATGCCAGAATGTGTAAAACAAAACCTGCTAGAGGAAAGGGTTACACTGCTGGAGCATCCTGTATCACATCAGTTCTAATGGGTGATATTGAAGCCAAAGTAAATCTGGATACAGGGGCATTTTGCACTTGTATTGGCAAAGATTATCTCCAAATTATACTTCCTGAATGGAAAAACCATCTATTACCAATAGAAGGTGTACAGTTCAGTAGTGCCAGTAACAATATGTACCCCTTGGGCATATTGGATACTAATATTGTATTCCCACATCCAGCAGGAAGTGTAAGAATGAAAACTGAGATTGTAGTAATGGATAATTGTACATCTCAGCATATCATTCTTGGAAATGATTACTTGAATATTTATGGTATTGATATAAATAACCATAAAGACAGATATTTCACAATTGGAGATAACAAAAGGCAAAAATTTGCTTTCTCCAATATGCCAAAACAGATATCTGTAGTATCTTCTGTCAAAGATACTTACAAAGATGAATTTGTGTCTAAACAACTTGTTGAAGCACAAATTAATCCATCATTGTCACCAAAGATGAGGAATGAACTTATTGATGTATTATATACATACAATAATGCATTTGCATCTGATAATGAACCATTAGGCGCTATAAGGGGACATGAAATTGATATTACTCTTAATATTGATAGACCATATCCTCCAGTACTTAGAAGACCAGCTTATCCAGCCAGTCCCAGAGCTAGAGAGGCCTTGGAAAAACATATCCAAGAGTTGATCCAACTTGGTGTGCTAAGGAAAGTAGGCCATAATGAGGAAGTTGAAGTGACAACACCTGTTATTATTGCATGGCATAATGATAAGTCAAGAATGGTTGGAGATTTTAGAGCTTTGAATACCTACACAGTTCCAGATAGGTATCCAATCCCTAGGATCCAAGAAACCTTGACTCAATTGTCTAAAGCCAAGTATATAACATCAATGGATACATTAAAAGGCTTCCATCAAAATGTTTTGACGCCTAAAGCTAGGAAATTACTTAGAATTATCACTCACTGTGGTATTTATGAGTATCTTAGAATGCCATTTGGCATTAAAAATGCTCCATCTCATTATCAAAGAATGATGAATACCATCTTCCCCACAGAATTGTCTGAAGGATGGCTTATCATTTATATTGATGATATTATTATATGTTCTGACTCATGGTCTTTGCACCTTGAAAGACTTGCAAGAGTACTTCATAAAGTTGCAGAAGTGAACATGAAAATTTCACTTAAGAAATGCAATTTTGGTTTTGAAGAACTCAAAGCATTAGGACATGTTGTTTCTGGTTTGAGCTTGGGTATTGACAAGAATAAAGTAGCAGCAGTGTTACTTAAGCCAATACCCCAGAATAAAAAAGAAATGGTGTCTTTTCTTGGATTTGCTAGTTACTATAGGCAACACTTGAAAGATTTTGCAATTCTAGCCAAGTCACTTTATAGAATCTGTGATCAACAGACTGTATTTGAAATGACACAGGAAAGAATTAAAGCTTATGAGAAGATAAAGAAAGCCCTTACAGAAGCACCTTTACTCCTCATGCCTGACTGGAATATTCCTTTTAAATTGTACATTGATGCATGTGGAGATGGATTAGGGGCAGCCCTACACCAAGTCCAAATTATTGATGACAAACCTACAGAAGGACCAGTTTGTTATATCTCAAGACAAATCAAACCAACAGAAGCCAGATATGGTGCAAGCCAAATGGAGTGCTTATGTTTAGTATGGGCACTTGAGAAATTACACTATTACCTTGATGGCAGTGTTTTTGAAGTGATAACTGACTGTAATGCCGTGAAATCACTTCTTAACATGAAAACTCCCAACAGACATATGTTGAGATGGCAAATAGCCATTCAAGAATATAGAGGAAACATGACTATAGTTCATAAAGCAGGAAACATTCACAAAAATGCTGATGGACTTAGTAGATGGGCTTTAGCCAACACTCCTGATAACCCAGCTTATGTACCTTTGGAAGCTGAACCACAGATTCCAATTGAAGGGATTAACATAACTGATATTGGGACTGAATTCTTTGAAGAGGTCAGAGAGTCTTATAAACAAGACAAGAATTGCCATATCTTGACTTCTTTATTGGATAAAGACTGCAAAGACACATCTTTGGTTAATACACTAGATGAAGTTTGGAAAAATTCCTATTCTGAAGGAAGATTTCACTTGTTTGATGGGATTATTTACCATAGAACAAAACATTCTTGTGTGATGACATTGTGTAGTAGATTGCTCATCAATACCATTCTTCATGAATGCCATGATAGCATTTACTCTGGACACCTATCAGAAGACAGAACACTTGAAAAGGTGAAGAACTGTGCATGGTGGCCATCTTGGAGAAAAGAAACCATTGAATATTGCCATACCTGTGATAGATGCCAAAAAGCAAACAGGAGTACAGGCAAGAAATTTGGATTAATGATCCATATTCAAGAACCAAAATCCCCTTGGGAAGTTGTTCACATGGATTGGGTCACAGCACTTCCTCCAAGTGGTGACAAAAGTTATAATGCTTGTTTAGTCATTGTAGACAGATATAGCAAAACTCCCATATTCTTACCATGTCATAAAGATGACACTGCTATGGATACAGCTCTTCTTTTATGGAGTAGAGTTATTTCTCATACAGGGTTATTTAAGAATATCATAAGTGACAGAGACCCCAAGTTCACATCTGCACTTTGGACCAATCTTCATAGATTGTTTGGGACTAAGTTATCATTCTCTACAGCATATCACCCTCAAACAGATGGGCTAGCAGAGAGGATGATTCAAACTTTAGAAGACATGATCAGGAGATTTTGTGCTTATGGATTAGAATTTAAAGACTCAGATGGCTTTACCCATGACTGGTGCACTCTGATACCTGCATTAGAATTGGCATACAAGACATCAGTCCATTCTTCCACAGGACAAACTCCTGCTATGTTAGAAAAAGGATGGAATCCAAGACTCCCAGCAGACACACTGAGGAAAGACTTGATTGACATTCATCCTACAGCTTCCAGCTTCAAATTAATGCTTGATAAAGTAAAACACCATGCAAAACAAAGTATGGATGATGCTTTTGATTATGCAAAACAGAAGTGGGACAAGAGTCATAAAGTACCAGACTTCAAAGTAGGGGACTTAGTTCTAGTTTCAACCTTGAATTTTAATAATATCAAAGGCCCAAAGAAACTTAAAGATTCTTATGTAGGACCTTTTGTTATTGTTGCTTTACATGGAACCAATGCAGTTCAAGTGGAATTGAGTGGTGAATTGGAAAATAAACACCCCACATTTCCAGTCAGCTTGATAAAACCTTATCAACCAGCTGATAAAGAATTGTTTCCTTTAAGAAACCCAACTCCTTTAACTGTACCACCTATGGAACAGAATGAAGACAGAAAGATAAAGAAAGTCATTAAAGAAAGGAGACTTAGGGGTAAAAATCAAAGAGAATATCTTGTCAGATATAGAAATCCAGTACATGAAGATGAATGGATGGCAGAATCAGAAATACCTGACTCAGATAAACTCTTAAGAAGATTTAGACATGAAAGAAGGCCACAAGCCTGAATATGTCTATAAATGTGCTTTAAATTACTTGATCTGAGTAATGTGAAGAGGTTGGACAGTGGACATTAACCCCCTTTTGGGGCCTTATTCTTTTTATCACTAATAAAATTGTAGTACAATTTTATTTTTTGGTGGGAGGGAATGTGAGCCTTGAGGTATATTTTACATACCCAAATAGGCCACAATTATCTTAAAAAGAAATTTTGAATTATGCAAAACTCATAAGTCATGCATATATCCAAAATTCATCATTTTCAATTTCAGAAAAGATGAATAACTTTTTATTGAGTAAGTAAATCCATGGATTTAAGACCAGATTTGGATTCTACACAAAAATTCACCTAGGGTAGCTCCATAGAGTGAATAAGCTCAATTTAAGTATTTGAGGTGGTAAAATGGAAAATACTTCAATACCACATCATTAATACCACATAAAAGATCCGTGAAAATTTTTGTTTTTCTTGATTTTTAGCCAAAATAATGGGAAAGTGAGAAATCCCATGTTACATATACACTAAGAATAGTGTTATGCATGTTTTGAGCACTTAATATCATGGTATTCTTACATGGACTTTTGGTACACCCATAGTGGATATCTCACTTTAAGCTTAAATTACTATTTTGACGTAAAAAATAGGCAAGGGGGACAAAAGACATCAAAGAGAGCCAGGGTACCCAACTTCTGAGGCCTCAGAGGCGTGGATAGCTCCAGAGCATGGATCCATGGCTCATCTTGGCCCAATTGGTAAACTAAAACTCTTTGGGAACTTGGTTACCAAGTTACAACTACTGTAAAACATCAGAAAATAGCAAATAACCTGCTATTTTGACGTGCCAAGGAGGTAATGAGCTACTTACACTCCTGTAACCATGTCAATTACTAATGACTTTCCATGGATAAACCCCAAAAGAGTAATTAAAACCCTTTTGGGACCCATATTCATTGATTTACCTCATAGCAACCAGCAAAACACTGCTATTTGCAATTCTACGTAGAAATGAGGTAAAACCTTCAAAAATTCATTAAAAATACAATTCTTAATGAATCTTTCTGAAACTTTCAGGACTAAAGGAGAACTGTATTATCTATGGTACAACCAAAAAGAATTACAGTTTTACTAGTAAAATTAAAAGTTTTACTTACAGTCCATTTTTGGATATTCTACGTGAAACACTGAATCTTCAAAAATTCACAGTAATTACAACCTGTGATGAAATTGGCAATAACATTGATAACTTTGAGAAATCAATGATTATTTTAGAATAAAAGAAGATTTACAAGTGTTACTCCTTTTATTCTTAACCATATTGGGGTTGGTAGTCACGTAAAAGCATCAATTAAGTAATTATGATAATCTTACATGACAACAGATGATGCAATCAATAATCCAAAAAGGTTTATTGTTTTCTCACTCACTGTTTTTTCAGTTTGCTCCATGGCACGCCTCTGTGAGCTGTTGTTGACTTAAAAGAAGCCTCTTCTTGCTGTTTTTTCATCATCATCTTATCAATTTATTAAATCTTTATTACCAACAAGTAAGTATTAGTTCAACTATTCTTAAGTGTTTTAATTCTTTCAGAATCAATCAGAAAGACGTGAAATCATAGAATCCAACTATATATTGTTGTAATACTGTTATAAATCATTTTGATCCCTTAAATCCACAATTCCACGTCAAATTTCTCTACTTTTATTATCAATAAGTTCTTTGGAGTATTAGTGAGTCTTTTATCTTTAATTCTTAAAGTTTTTCTCTAGTAATAGTTTTCTTCAAGAATTATCTTTATAATTATTCTTGTAAAAGATAATTATATATTAAAATAATTTTATTATTTTAATAAAAGAAGTTTTTATTATTAAATTCTTCTTGTAATTGATTCTTGTAGACAATTACTTGCTCACTGTTAAAATCACTAGTAGTGCTTAACACGTGAAAGAAATAATTTTTAATTATTTAATTGTGGTTATAATAATATTTTATTATTATATTTCATAAGAACAGACATAGTACTGTTGATTAATAGTAATATTATCATCAGTTTCATAGTCACATCTTACAGTCTTGAAACAAAGAAAATTGGTCCTCCAACACATTGATGATTTCTGTCTGGTGTAGTGACACACCTAGTCCTTCTCCACAAGCATCAATGTACAGCTTGAAAGGTAGCTTCCAATCTGGAGTTAGAAGAAATGGGGAATTTGTGAGGGAAGTTTTCAATTCCTCATATGCTTTGACCCTTTCTAAAGTCATTTCATAGACAGTCTGTTGGTCACAGAGCTTGTACAAGGATTTGGAAATTCATGCAAAGTCTTTTATATTCTTTCTGTAATATCCAGCAAATCCTAGAAATAATTTCATTTCTTTTTTGGTTTGGGGAATTCCCTTCTGTAGTACTGCTTCTACTTTTTTTTGATCTATTCCCAAACATAGTCCAGATACAACATGTCCTAGTGCTTTCAGTTCAGTGTATGCAAAATGACATTTTTTCAAGGAAATTTTCATATTTACTTGTACTATTTTTTGCAATACTCTTTCTAGTCTTGTTAAGTGACTGTCCCAAGTTTCTGAACAAACTATAATATTATCAATATAGATAATTAACCATGCTTCTGATAACTCTTCCGGAAATATTGTATTCATAATTCTTTGATAATGGGAAGGTGCATATTTTATACAAAATGGCATTCTAAAGTACTCATAAATTACACAATGGACTATTATCCTTAATAGTTTCTTGGAATTGTCTGCTAATATATTCTGGTAAACACCCTTTAGAGAATCCATGGCTGTAATGAGCTTTGCCTGTGACAATTGTGTTAATTTCTCATGGATTATGGTTATTGGATATCTGTCGTGGATAGTATAGGAATTTAGAACTCCAAGGTCCCCAACCATCCTTGATTTTCCATTACTCCAAGTTATAATGAGAGTTTTAGTTACCTCTACTTCTCATTATGTCCTACTTTCCTTAACACTCCAAGGTCCATTCATTTTTTAATGTGTACCTCTAAGGCTTTTCTAGCCCTTGGGCTAGCTGGGTAAGCTGGTCTTCTTAATAAGGATGGATAATGCTTTTCTGCATTAAGAATAATGTCTACTTCATGCCGAATGATTGCACCTAGTGGTTCTTTGTCAGTTGCAAAGGCAATTTTGTATTTAAACAAAAGATCAATGAGTTTTCTTTCATTTTTTCTACTAACTCTTGATTAAATTCTGCCTCATTAAGTTGTTCATTTATGAAGGATTGTTTCTCTGGGATCTTCTCTTCATTCTTTATAACTGTAATTTGTTTTTTTATTAAAAAACCCAATTTCTGCCTCTTATTTTCTCCTATGGTAAAATATCTGTCTTTTTGAGTGGATATATCTATGCCATAAATTGACAAGTGATAATTTCCCAGTATAAAATGGTTACTAGTACAGTTGTCCATTAATACAAAATCCATTTTCATTCTTATGCATTGGAAAGGGTGAGGAAAAATTAATGTTAAGTCAATTATTCCAAGGAGCTTCATGCTCTCACTTGTGCTACTAAATTTAACCCCTTGTATTGGTATAAGTCTTTCTTCCCAAGCTGGTATGATTGTTTTTAAGTAATTCTTATCAACACAGGTACAGTATTCTCCTGTATCCAAATTTGCTTTTGCCTCTTGGTTTCCAACTATTGAAATGCTTATACTTGATTTTCCAGCTGTATATCCCATTCCTTTTCCTGGTTTAGCTCTATACAGCATGGCATCTTGTATGTTTGTGAGGCTTGGATCAGATGTTCCAGCTTGTGGTAAGTTTGAATTTACATCTATTACTTCATATGTTAAATCAAGTTTCTTATTTTTTAGATTAATCATATTAATTTCATCACTTTAATAGGTTTCTCACTCTTCATTATATTTTTCAGACTCAGATTCATCTTCTTTGTCATTTTGGTCTTATGCTTCTACAAGTTCATTTATTTCTTCCTTTTTAAGGCAATTATTGGCTAAGTATCCAATACCTCCACATTTATGGCATTTTCTTTGCTCATAAGTGTTGGGTGTAGTGGGTTTGGAAGGTTCTTTTGGTTTATCATTCTTGATGAATGGTTTGTTTGAACTTTTAGTTTCAATTTCTTTCCATTTTCTTCCAACTTTTGTTCTTGTCACTATGTCTTCTAGTGCATTGATATAATCTTCTTTGGAGCATGGTTCTATACATCTTCTTCTTAGGGAATGTTCCAGTCCCCCCCAATATTTCTCAAGTATTTTAATATGCACCATTTTCTGTGACATTTCTGGATACAGTGCATTTAATATTTTCACTTTTCTTAAGAACCAAGTAAAAGTTTTATTCTTATCTGGGTAAGAGAAGGAATTTTAAAATGCATTTTCTATCTTGTATTTCCAGGCCTTATTTGCCTACTTGGTGATTAGTCCATTTTTACCCCAAGACCAGGAATTTTTGCCATTTGTTTATCTTATGCCATAATACCATCCTTTTTCAGATTCTTGCAAGAATGAATGTAATCTGGCAGTTATTAATTCATCTGGTATGGTATAATCTTCCTGTAACATGTCAATTATTTTAATAAATGACATATGGTCATATTTTCCTTCACCTGTGAATGTTGGCCATTATTTCAACTGAGGTGCTTCTTTCATTAAGACTTGGTTATTGTCTTTATGGCTCAAGTATGTTATAAATGTTTTTGTTATTTCCTCTTTTAGTTTAACAGGACTTCTTATATTAGAAAATGAAGTTGATAACTTTGGAATATTTAAGTTAGCCTCACTTATTTTATCCATTCTCTTAGTAATAAGTCTTATTTCACTTTGAATGTCATCTTTAAGATTCATTCTATCTTCATAACTTTTTTCTGCATGGTCTAGAAGTAATTTTTGATTTTATGAATTGTTTTCTTCAAATCTTTCCACAGAGATACTTAATTTGTTTAATGTTTCTGTAAGATTATGAATACTCATGTCATAATTAATTGTCAAGGTTTTTCTTTGATATCTTTTATGTATTTATGGAATTCCTATTGTTGATGTATTCATTTTTGAGTACTGTCAATTGAAATTTTTGGTTTATTATTTTCAACCATAAATTTAATGTTATAAATTTCTTTTTTATTTTGGACAACAATTTTTGTTAAAGATGATAAGTTGTTATTTATTTCTTGTAAGCATGATAAACTATTTTTAATGTCTTTAAGAGGTAAAATACTATTTTTAATTTTGGTTAAAGTATTTAAAACATCAGGAGACAAAGTTATTTCTTTGGGAAATGAGGTTGTGTAATTATTTGTTCCTATTTGTCCTTGAATTCCATCAATTTTCTGGCCATGTTGAAAACATTTTCCATGGCATCCTTTTGAATTTTTGGGATCCTGTAGCTTGGGGAATATGGTTTCCTCCAGTTTTTTTTCTTGTTCTTCTTCCCTTCTTGGGGAAGTTGGTTGGCTTGAGGCTTGCTGGTAGAAGGTACTGGGGCTTCTTCCTTGCTTGCCTCCCTCTTTTTGGCATGGTACTCCTTTATCTTTTTGATTTGAGGCTTGGATGATAGTGGATTCCATTGATTGAAGTATCTCACTATTTTCTCCTCTTTGAGAAGTTTTTTCAGGGTGTGCCAGGAGTTCATCACTCCTTGGTGGATTTGTGGCAACATTTCCCAATCCTTGTCTTTGTACACTGTGTAGTGCTGTGTATACTGGCTCATACAAATTTCTTTTTGAGCCCTTTGAATTTGATTTATATCTGTTGGAGTTACTCATACTTAGCTCTAACTCTGGCTCAGATATTATGGACATTTCTGGGACTTGCCTTTGGGATATGGCACTTCCTTGTGTGGATTCTGTCCCACTGGGAATTTTGCCCTTTTTTTTCCTTTTGAGGGATCAACTCTACTTCTGAATCCAGTTTGATCTGATTGGATGGAGGATTGGGATCTTCTTCTAGTATTCATAATTGAGAAGATAAAAATATTTCAGGACACTAAAAACTCTTTTTATGGCAATTTGAAGAGAGGTACTCACCTTCAGAGTATTGAATAGTGTGTCCTGGAAAGACTAATTTCTTGCATTTCTTTTTCTTGTTGACTGCAGGTGTTGGTGAGTTTTGACAATTTTCTTCCACCAATCTTTCAACAGTGCTCTGATTATCCTCTGTTGGATTGTCTGAAATCATCAAAAAAGACAAATGAATATAAGTCATTTTATCATAAGTGTTTTTTTTTGAAAGATGTGGAGATTTACATAAAAAATGTTTCTTATATCTTCTTAAATGAGATAAATGAGTAAAAGAAATATCTCAACAGTGGTTTGATTATCCTCTGCTGGGTTTTCTGCAAACACTAAAAGGCAAATAAATATAAATCTTTTTTCTAAAAGTGTTATTTTTGACACAATATGGCAATTTCCACATAAAAATTTCTTTTAAATCTTTGATTGAATAAAATGAATAGAAGAAATGAGTAAGAAAGAATAAAATTAACTCTTTTTATCAGTTTTTTTATCTTTTATTATTTTTGATTTTTTTTTCTAAGAATAAAATAAAGTTAAGATAGTTTTTTGAAATTAATATATAATATAAATTCATTTTCACTTATAAATATTTTTTTAATTGCTAGAGTTACTCCAAGAAATTTCTTTCAAGTCTAAGGATGTGAAAAACCACATGTAAGACAGTAAAATGGCTTTTTAAATGCCTCAATAGCTCTTAAAATCAATAAATATAAAATTATTATATAATTTTATAATTATAAATATAATTTATTATTTGATAGGCCCAATTTGTATCTTTTTTAAAGGTCTTTTAAGTAAATATCATGGCCAGGCCCCCAAATGTAAGGTTTGACTATGAAACAATAAGTAAAAATTACTAATATTTGACTCATTGTACTCTGAATTTACTTATAGAATTTGACTAATAAGATAGAAGATAATTATTATAGTTATGGCCTAAAATTCTGATATTATTAAATAAATATGATAATATGAATTATATATTAGAAATATTAATATAATAAAATAAATATGTTGATAGATGATAATTAATATATTTATTAAAGTTTATTATTGTTACAAAAAAAATAAAGGTGTAAAAAATAAGTATAACAATGATATTACTAATATCAAAATTATGAATTAATATAAATACTATTTATATTAATTTAAGAATTATTCAAAAAATCATAATAGAGAGAAATTATTATAAAAAGGGAAGATAGCCTACTTTTAAAGCTTGATATAATTTTTTTGACTAAATTTACAACAAAAAATATGAATACAACTTATTTAAATTGTATTTACAATAAAAATTAAAAGAAATTACAAATTTGCTGGTTTTTACATGTAATGTGAGATTTTAGAGAAATTTAACAAGGAACAATGAAAACTGATGATTATAATGAAGATGAAATTGATTATCTGAATATATAATAGTTTTATATAAAAAGAAGAAATATTTTACCTTTAGTTTTAATAATTTATTGTTTTTGTTGCGTCTGAGGGGGAAATAGAGTAAAAAGAGCTCTCTTTATAGTAAATTCTTCCCTCCTAAAGTCCAAAAGGCTTCTTGTAGACATTTAATGATGGTATCCACTGGAATGTATCAGGAGTTTAAGATTTAGTGATGATGATATCATAATTAAACCATCTTATCTCATTATTACACCATTATTTAGAGTTATCACATAACTCTAAGTTTAATGACATCATAGGCTTGTAAGAAGCCTAAACTTTGTGGAGTTTCTTCATATTAATCATAATCTAATAGAATTCATCAGCTTTATCACCTATATAGCTGTTAAAATTAAAATACAATCACAGTGAGTGATCATAAATGATTAATTTTAAGATTCAACTTTGAACATCAATGACTTTTAGGTTATACATGCTAAAGCCAATCAGGGGGTGGATTCTGATAGCGTATCATGTCATAAGTAAGCTTCCAAGAGAATTTTATTATGTCATTAAAAATCTATTATTGATTATTTCTCTTGTAACTCATCTTTTCTGTCAAAATTGACTATTTTAGCCTTCAACCCATGATTTCAAGAGGTTTTACCTTGAATATAATGATAAAAAATACATCATTCTTCACGTATGAGCTAGCCAAACCTTAATTTAAACTTCATTTTAAGTTTGGACTACTTTTACAACAAAGTGGTCAACAGCTATAGCAATTTTATTCAATAAACCCTTACAAGTTATAACCTTGGTTATAACTTGTCAGAAAAAGCTCATACATTTATTCATACAGTAATTAAATGGTAAATTTATATTTGGCTTAACTCTCCATCATGTGTATTTTAAGAGATTTGAGCTAAAAACCATGAATATATGCACTGATCATAAAAGTGCATATATTCCGGTTATTTCCTTAAATATTGACTTTACAAATATGAAATGCAAACATTATATGTGTGGTGTTTTATGGGTAATCCAATGGTCCAATTTATCTTACATTTTTCTTCATTGGTTTCTGAGATAAATCAGAAATTATGTCTTTTTTATATTATTCTTACTTATTACTCATTAATTATTGACTTTACAGATATGCCATAAAGATTTTATATGTGTTTTTTATCATTAGGAATATAATGGTTTATTTTATTTACCATGTGTACTAATTAGATTTTAATTTAATTAAGAATATATTCCTATTTATGGAATTTTCACTTATTTTAAGATAATTGACTATAAAAGAATAATTATTTTCAAGTTTTCTTGTGACCTTTTCGGATATGTGGTCATATCTCAAAGGCTCACACTACCCCTGCCAAAGGGGTATCTTTTTTCCATGTTGCAAGGAGATTTTTTGTAAAACTTATGCAGAGATTCATTTTAATAGATATAAAGCTTTGAATTGAATTTTTTTGTGAGAATATTAAGAAAACCGGTTTCATAAAGAGACATTCAAATAAAATATCTTTTATAAATTTTCAATTTCTTGAAGAAAAATATTTGAAAAAGAATATATATTTGGTTTTATTAATATTTTTATCTTGTCAAAAGAAGTATAATGTCAATAATGCTGCATAATTTTATTTTTGATTAATAAAAATTACTATTTGACATAAAGTGTGAGCCTTTGAGATATGACAACATATACAAAATGGTAAAAAAAATTGTAAAATTTATTTTAATAATAGCAAGTAGAACTCACTTCTTCAAAACCCATGAAAATAAGCAGAAATGCCATAAAAATGCATAACTTCTTTATTCTCCTATAACCCAATAGATGAAAATGTCACATACATTCTACCAATGGATTCCACATTTGAAAGTAAATATACAACTCTCTAATGTCATATCTTTAAACCTAACACTTACTGCAATACCTGGATATATGATGTAAGGTTTGCCCATGAAGAAATAAGTAAAAATAACTCACATTGTGTTATTTTATTCTGAATTTCTTATAATAATTAACAATAATATTTTTAATAATTATAATGATAAATATTGAATAAAATATCTATATTATTTATGATGAGTAAATAATATAATATAATAAATATATTGATATATTATGGAAATTTATTGTTTTTACCAAAAAATAATAGATGTGTAGAAAATTTTTATTTGATAATAAATGAAAATTTATAGCTAAATTATTACCAATATAAATTGTATTTTCATTTCTAAAAAATGATCTTATAGAGAAATTAGAAGATAAATATTACAATAAGATTAAAAAGGTCACTTCTAACACTTCATATAATAATTTTGAATTATTTTATTCTGGAAAACTTAATTACAACTTATTAGGATTGTAGTTACAATAAGAATAGGTAAGAATACAATCTTTACTATTTCTATATGGGCTCAGAAACTCTAAGAGGATCTAACAAGTAATAATGAAATATTAATATAATGACAAAATGTTGAGTTATTATTCTAAGTTGTGACTTTCATCTTTTACAATATAGCAGTTATATTTAGAAGAATGAAGTGGATTATGTTTTTGTTTTATATCTTATTAAATTTCATGCATCTGAGGCAGAAAAAGAAGAAGAAGGGGTCTTTATATAGTAAAGATCCTTTGTAGAATATGCTTACGTATGCTATGCACTGGAGGTGATTAATATTTTGATGTTTAGTGATCATTACATACTTATTAGAGCCTTTTATCCCCTCATTACACCATATTTACAGTTATCACTATGAATCCAATTTTATGACATTATAGGCTTGGAAAATAATCTAATTTCGTGGGTTAAGGTAGTTTCAATCATAAAACACCAATATCCACCAGTTTTATCTCTTATTCAACTGTTAAAGCTAAATCAAGATTACAGTCAAAGATCAAAAATGATCATTTTTGAGCTTCAAGTTCAATAATTAATAACTGTTAAGTTCTTCACTAAACTTAAGCTCAGAGAGTGGATTCCAATAGCTTTAGATGTTCTCACCAAGGTTTGAAGAGGATAAATTACATAATAATATGTTTTTTTGATGATTTTTCTTGTAGTTCATCTTTTATGTCAAAATTTGCTATTTTGAACTTTGAACCATGACTTCATGGGGTTATACCTCTAATTAAATTATAAACATAATTTCATTCTTCACATATTAGCTATCTAAATCTGAATATTCAGGTTACTTTAAGCTTGTTCCACTTTTAGTTTTTAGTGGTCAACTGGTATTTCCATTTTGGTTAATTTCTCTTTATTATTCATGACCTAATTTATAACATTTCAAAAGAAGCTTAGAGGCATATTTTGAAAGTTATTTTTTTCTAACCTAAATTTTTGATTTTTTCATCATCATTAATATTTCAAGAGATATTATCTAAAAACTACCAATATATGCACTTATCATACAAGTGCATATATCCAGGTATCTCAGTAAGTATTTTCTTTAAAGATATGATATAAAAGGCTTATATGTGTAGTTTTTCATGTTGAATATATTGGTGAAATTTATTCCACATTTTCATTCATTGTGTTCTGAGACAATCAACAATTTATACCTTTTTATGGCATTTCTACTTACTTTAATGGTTTTAAAGAATTGAGTTTTAAGTAGTATTATTATTAAAATGAGCTTTATTTAATTTCATGTCACCTTTGTGGATATGTAGTCATATCTTAAGGGCTCAAATATGCACTTTCATTATTGGTGCATATATTGATGGTTTTTGATCCTATCTTTTGAAACATTCATGATAAAGACCTGATTCAAAATTAAAGCTCCCACAAAATAAATTCAATAATAAATATGTAAATTTCTATTTCACAATTTATAAAGAATAAAGAGAATTAGGCCAAAATTAGCAATACTGGTTGAACACTTCAAACCAAAAGTGGTCCAAGATTTAAGAAAAGTAGGTATTTAGATTCTACTATCTCATAAATCAAGAATTACATAGTTTCTATCATTAGATTCAAGTCATAGTGTCCCAACCACAGGAAGTACCCTTCTCAATTGGTGTTTTATGGAGGCACAAGCATCCACGATCATATGGCTAATTGTCCATATTATCATTTGTTGTCTAATTTCCCTTTTATGGGTTTTAATGGCATTTGGGACACACTCACATTATTTTACCATATCCTGTTTCAATTAGCCCCATTGGCCGATTCCCTAACCCTCCAAACCCCTGGCCATTTCTATTATTTTGGGCCTGGGGGGTCATTTTGGGTTCCAGGGTCCTTGGAGCACCCCCCTTTGATTAGGGGGTTTGGGGCCATTTATGCCCCTATGGCCTCTACAGCCCTCCAGATGTGGGAACAATTAGGCCCCCCTTGGCCTAATTCCAATGAGGCCAAAAGGGGGCAAGGGGGAAGCCCACCTGAGCCTCAATTTTGGCCCAAATTTTCCTAAGGACACAAGAATCACAAATTGGCAATAGAAACCCATGGAGCTCAATCTTCCACCTATGGCCTCTGGCAACCACCAGAGGCCCTAAGCTCAGGTCCAGCAAGGCTTCTCCTCAATGCAAGGGAAGACCCTTTCCTCTTTTATGGACCCTGCCCTGCAAGAACTAGGAATATGGTATATATGGTTTTATGTACATTAAGCACCACCTTTCCTCAGAAATCCAATTGTGATTTTTTGAGGACCCAATTATGCCATTTAAATATCAATTCCATAAGTCCACCACTCCATTTTGAAGGAATACTTCAGTCAGTCAGTCTTGCAATCCATGGTGGTTATGGGAATACCACTTAAGGACATCAATAACCTGGTCCTTCAGGTGTTAGTTATTTAATTTCAACAGTATTCCCCCAAGGGAATATGGGCCCAGGATTCTTCAAGGGCAATTTCAAGAAGTTTTTAATTATCAAATCAGTTGTCAAGGCATCAAGCAATCCAGTACTCCTTGGACAAATCAATTTCTCCATACAGGCAGTATTCAGGAAGTCTGTATGGCATTGGCCCATTTGGGCCAATTCATATTCCACTGTGGGAATTCAGAACACATTTCATTTCTCAATATTTCCAGATTTTTGTTTACCCAAAAAAGTCAATAAAGCTGGGTGATCAACCCTCCAGGTTCAGTCTTAAATGTTTGACATATACTGGCCACCTTTTCTTCCCTGAGGACTTTGACCTCAGATAATTAATATATTGGGTTTAGTTTTATTATTCTTTTTCTTTTCATTATTTAAAGTAAATACTGATATTCTTAATTCAGTCATTTTCACTTTTTTTCTTTTCCTGTCAGTGGATATTGGTGGTAATATCCTTTACTGATTCTATTGTTCTTTATGGCGGGTTGAAACAGGGAATTGAGGATTAATTTGGTTGGCTCTTTTGCTTTTGGATTTCTTTATTATCCCTGGCCCTTGGCTTCTTCCTTATCTTTGGCATTTCTTGTTTCTGATCTTACTTCCTCTTAAAGAAATATATTATTCTTTTTTCTCTGTATCCTTTGGAGTTCTCCAAGTGAGCTCTTGATTCCTGAGTTCCAGGCCACTCTTGGTTTCCCCAAGAGTCCCTGTGACACATAGACCCACAAAATCGTGGTCAAAAGTTTGAAATAGAAAACTTTGACAGAAAATATTAATTAAAAGAAAACCCATCAAAAATAGAGTTTTTATGATGTAATGAGATCCTCTTGGAGCCTTACTAATAGCATTCCAAGCTACTGGAATTAACTCTCAGAGTTTAGCTTTCATGAAAGACTTGAAATCTACAAATAATTAAAGCTAAAGCTTAAAAATTATCTATTTTAATCTTTACATTTAATCTTAGTTTAAGCTTAAAAGTTTCATAAGGGATAAGACTGGTGTGGCTTGATATTTCATAATTTAAGCTACCTTAATCCTCAAAATTGAATCATTTTCCAAACTTATGATGTCAAAAGGTTAAATGTATATTGATAACTTCAAAATATGGAATGGTAACAAGACAAAAAAGGTTTGATAATGATGTACTCATAACTAAACACTAACATATTTATCATTTAAAGTGGAAAGAAGTAGTACATGTCTACTATTAACTATCTGGTTTCTAGAAGGAAGGATCTTCACTATAAAACCACCCCTTCTCCCCCTGTTTTTCCCACAGAGGCATCAAATCTAAAAATATTAGATAAAAAGGCAATCCACTTCATTCTTTTAAATTTAACTATCATATTTTAAAATCTGAAATTCATAACTTGTAACAATAAACTAACCTTCCTTATTATACTAATACTTTATTATTATCTTTTAAATCTCTCTTAAACTCTTGAAATCCTCATAAAAATCGTAAAAATTGTATTTCTCTCTATTTTTGATTATTACTAAATTTTAAATAAGTGTTGATAATTCTTTAGGAATAAAGTAATTCAAAATTATTATATCAATCATTAAAATTAATCTATTCCTACCTTATTATAATTTTTCTTCATAAAATCATCTCTAATCAATCAAAATAGTATTTATATTGAATTAAAACTTTAATATTGGTAATATTTCAGTTATAAATTGTTATTTGTTATTATGTCAAAACTTTATACACAATTATTATCTCTTGGTAGCAATAGAAATTTCCCATATTATATTAACTATTAATTTATTAATATATTTATTTTATTAGATCATTTATTCTTTAGAAGAAAAAGAATATATTTTATGCAATAATTAGAATTAGATCTTATCATCATAATTATTTTTATTCTTATTATTCATTATTATCAGTAAGTTAAGGATTCAATAAGTAAAATATTAACAATTCTTACTTATTGTTTCATAGTCAAACCTTAGAGTTGGGGTTCTGGATGTGATTTTTCCTTCAAAGACCTTTAGGAGATAACTCAAATTAGTTTTATCAAATAACTATTTATATTGATAATCATAACTTATATAATATCTATATAATTATTAAGTTAAATGACTGTTTGGGGATTTGGAAGCTATTGTATTGTGTTACATATGGATTTTTACATCCTTAGACTTGCACAAACTTTCTTTGAGTGACTCTATTGCCTGAATAATATTTTAATAAATTAAAAAATTTAATTTATATTATGATTGTATTAGAAGAATATTATCCTTATTATGATTTTATGTCAAATCCTACTTTTATTTATTTTAATAAAAAAAATAAAAAATTTGTTTCATTGCTTTCTTCTCACTTAATATCTCTTACAAAAAAGATCAAAACAATTTTGACATAGAAATTTCCATATTATTTCAAAAATAAACTTTTTAAAATAAGGCTAATATTTATTTTTCTTCCTTATTTTTTTCAGACACTCTATAAGAGGACATTCAATCTGCTGTTCAAAGATTGGTGAAAGAAAGTTTTCAAAATTCTGCCAGACTAATCAATTAAGAAAATAAAAACGAAGAAATTGGTTTTCCCAGGACCCGCAATTCAGGACTGTGAAGGTGAGCACCTTTCTCAAATTTCATAAATAGTAATTTTATTATTTTCAATTCTGTTTCTTGATGTTGCTACAATAAGTGGCTTCCAATACTTCATTCAATCAGATGGAGGTAGACTCAGAAGTGTAAATGATTCCACAAAAGGGAAAACCCAGAGCAAAGTCCCAGTGGAAAGGAATCCTCACAAGGAAGTTCTCTATCCCAAAGGCAAGCTGTGAGACTTAATGTTGCCTCACTTGTTCTGCCGAAACGTTTTGGTAACCTGGTCACCAAGTTAAAATCCCACTAAATCATGATAAAATAGCAAATAAGCTGCTCTTTTGACATTACAAGAAGGTTATGAGCAGCTCTGACTCCTGTAACAATGTCCATTATTGATTATTTTCTATGGATGAATGCAAAAGGAGTAATTAAAACCCTTTTTCTACTAGCATTCACAGGTTTACCTCATGCCAATCAGCTATTACTATGCTATTTGCTTTTCTATGTAGAGGTCACAACCATGGCAATTACCCTCCTGGACTCCATATGGCATATCAGTGCCATATCAATTGTATTTCAATTTGGCTATATCCATAATCACTGGCCAAATTGGCCCTCTCATCTTTTCTGGCCTTTTATGGTCATTTCACTCCTGAGACAAACCTGGCCCCTTTGCTATCATAAGGCCTTTCCAGGCCATTCTCTGCTTTTGGGCACTTTCAGTTATTTTCCAGTCAACAGGGAAAGTACAGCACAAAAGCCTGTATTTGGCTTTTTGAGCTTTAAATACAGTTTGGCACATTTTGCGCATTTTTGCACACTTTGCGCATTTTGCGCATTTTTGCTGTATTCAGCTGTATATGCCATTTTTCCATGTATTATGGGAAATATGTCCAAAAGCCATATCAGGCCTTTTGGGGCTTAATTGCCAGTTTTTCTTGTTTTGCGCATTTTTGCACACTTGGCGCAAATACAATCTTAAAGCTGTATAAGCTGTATTTGGCCAATACACCCAGAAACACCTTCTCACCTCTGAAGTCACCCAAAACCCAATTTTCACTCTCATCCTCCTGACTTCACTCACAAAGACCCTTGGCCACTTTCACCCTTCAGCAACTCAAATTGTCATAAATGGTGTTATACACCATTCTGCACCTTTTTTCACCAGAAATTCAATGGTGTCAATATCAGATGGGTAATTAAACATTTCATAAGTCACCAAAGTGTCATGTCATCCAGAGGACCCATCAAGACTCAAGTGCAGGTGTAATTTCTCAAAGACCAAAGACACCATCAGGAATTTATTGGCTATTCTCACTTCAAGTATTCCCTCCAAGGGAATACTGTCAATTCATTCCCAAGGTGTATTCAAGAGGCAGTTCCAAACAAGTTGTCAATTGTCAATGCTCCATCAATCCAGCTTGGAAACCACATTCATTTCAATACAGTCTGAATTCATAAAGACATGTATTTCAATCATACATCATGGGAAAATTACTCAACACAGTTCATTTCCCAATCTGGCAAGGTATACACTTCATCAAGCTGTCAATACATCTTCAAGGATTCAATACAGACCAGCTGTCAACCTGAAGGAGTCAAGCTCTCAACCTTTCACATATACCAGCCTAATTTGACCCTGGGCGGCTTTTCCACCAGTTAATTAATATATTTTGATTTTATTTTATCTTTATTTATCTTACCATTTTTGTTAAGTGAATACTGATATTATCAAGTCAGTCATTTAGCACCTTTTCTCTTTTCTTTCTTTGCCTGTCAATGGATATTTGGTGTTCATATCCTTACTAATTCCATTGTTCATTCTGGCAGGTTGAAACAGTGATTAAGGACTTACTTGGTTGGCTCTTTGGCCATTTGGCTTCTCATTTCTCTTATTGCATCTCATCTTTGTACTTGCATTCTTCTTAAAGAAATTCAATTCTTTATTTTTATTTTCTTCATTCTTTTGGAGTCTTCCAAGTGAGTTCCCCGATTGCTGAGTGCCAGGCCACTCTTGTTTTTCTGTCCAAGAGCCCCTGTGACATTATATTAATTAACTCATAATGTGTTTTCATTCTGTTTATTCTTTCTTTATAATTTAATTCACTCATTTCATCAAAATTATGACTCTCTAATGGTTATGAACTTTATGATTTTTTGTCACCTCTAAATTTTCTCTCATTCATTCTTCATTTTGAAAATTGAAAGCTGACCCAGTTTTATTTTTTTTTCTCCTTTAAATCTTCTTAAAATCATCAAATTCTTATTTCATTCATAATTCAGGCGTAATCTTAAATTTCATTTGATTTTCAAATTTCTCATCTAAGTTCATTCAGACACATTCTTCACACCAAGATTCATTTTGATCCATTCTTCAAGAATTTTGATTTTCAAGAAGAACGCACTTTATTTGATATAAATGGATATTTACCTCAAGAAAATTGATTTACCTGAAGATTTCATTAATTTTGCTGATTTTTCACATCAAGAATTTTGACATAAATTTATATTCCTCAATAGTTCATTTGATTGATTTATTGATTTTGATTGATTTGACTTATTGATTTATTGACTTCAAGATTTCATTTGAAATTGATCGATTGATTTTCCTGAAGTTTTCATCTTGACTTATTGATTTATTGACTTCCAGATTTCATTTAACATTGATTGATTGATTTTCCTGGAGTTTTCATTTTGACTTATTTGATTCATTGACTTCAAGTTTTCATTAGATATTTAATTGATTGATTTACCTGAAGATCTCATTTTTATTTATTTATTTTATTCAAGATATTGATTTTGAATTTTGATTTCAAGCTTTATTTCAAATTTCCTCAAGTTTTCATCTTAAAATCTTGATTCTTGTTCATTTTATTTCATTTTTATCCTGAAATCATGCTCATCAAACACTCACCTTCTGCAAGGCAGATAGGATCTCAGGCCAGAACTCAAGCTGTTCTCACTCCAACTCCAAGGGCTCCTCTTGATGGCACCCCAGCAGTTCCTCAACTGAGGGCCAAATTGGACAGAGGACCCGTTTTGGAAGAAGCACCATCCAGGAAGGAAGGAAGAGGGCCAAGAAGATCAAGTTCATTTTCAGAGTAGTTGGCAGACTTCCAGGAACTTTGAGGACCATTTTCAGAGGTCCTGGGGAAGATGGTAAAGAGGAGGAGGAGAATTCTGTGGAAGAGGAAGAGTCTTATGGTACTGAACGTGTTCCTGCTCCTGTGGGGGCATCCCAAGGTATTGAAGGACCAACTCTAGCCCAGTCTAATCAGCCTGTCTCTCATCAGTCTGAACCATCTTGATTGGCCATAATGCAGCAAATGACTCAGATTATGGCCAATCTTCAAGCAGCTTCATCTTCTGAAGCATCAAGACTACCGGCCTTCAAGACTCCATCTATGAAGGCACCAGAATGCTTTGATGGGACTCAACTGCTCAAAGTTAGAAGTTTCATTCAGTCTTGTCAACTGATTTTTCATAATGATCCGGCAAATGTCTCAAGACAGAAAAAACATTCTCTATTCCACTTCATTTCTCATTGGAAGGGCTACAAAATTGATTGAGCCTTATCTTTCCAATCTCACCAATCAAGATCCAAATGACATTCTCAACTCATGGAAACTGTTTGAATCTCAAGTCTTCGCCTTATTTTGGGACCCAAATGAAATCAGAAAAGATGAAGCAGAACTGGATTCTTTAAGAATGAAAGAAGGAGGGCATGTATAATTATACATTGCTTATTTCAGAAGTTTGGTTTCAAGAATTGGAGAGTGGGGTGAAAGGGCCCTTATTCATCATTTCAGGAAGGGATTTCCATCAAGGATTTTGGATCAGTTGGCCTCCCATCCTTCAAGAATTGACTATCTTCAAGACTTAATGGACATTACCTTGGAGCTTGATACCAGGTACCACAAAAGGCAAAATGAAAAGAGTCATCATCAAGAGAAGAAGCCAGAATCCTCAAAGTCAAATTCTTCAAGCTCAAGTCAAAAGAAGAAGAAGAATTTTCAGAAGAGGGACAAGCCCCATTCTTCTTTATTGAATAAAGATTTCAAGTGGATGAATTCTGAAAAAGAAAGAAGAATCAAGAAGGGTTTATGTACCTATTGTGGTGGGAAGCATAGTCTTGAGTCCTGTTTCAAAAGGCCTCAAAACAAGCTTACCCAACCCTCAGGCAAATTTCCCAGCCAGGGAAAAGCCTGAGTGAAGATCATGTTGTGTTCAATGATCTTCACTGTTTTCCATACAGAGCACAATTGTGCATTCTGAATACTGGTGTCAAAAATTCTCTTAAATTTTTTGTTTTTTCTTCTCTCTCTGATATGTTTTACAGTATTCTCATTGATTCTGGTGCTACCAACTCATTTATTGCAAAGCAGTTTGTTCACAAGTATTCTTTGACAATGTCATAACTTCCAGAGAATATTCTACTTATTATTCTTGACTCCTCTGAGTCTCCTTCTTTATTTGTGACTCACCATACTAAATATATGGTTGAGCTCCCTTCTTTCCCAAGCTTTGAATGGGACTTTTTAGTCATTGATACTTCCAAGGGAGAAGACCTCATATTGGGCTTTGACTTGCTCAATCATTTTAATCCACCTATTGATTGGAGGCAAGGGCTGATCACCCTTAATTCTCATCATAAGGACTATTATGATCCTTCAAATTCTTTCAGTAATGACTTTTCTTCTGCCAAATCATGTGCAGCTCTTGTTGGTGATTCTAGAACACCATCATTTCCATCTTCTGTCCATATTCCTTCCCTTAATTTCCATCAGTCATTACTATCATCTAGAGATGAAGTCTTCAAAGAGATTAAAGATGTTGGAGAAGATAACTCTGTATCTTAACTTCATCTCTTCTTTGGGAATATGGACCTTCCTCTTTCATCTTATCATGACTCCCTGAAGGAGTTGTGGGATGAAGAGGAAGATCAGGAAGAAATAGAAACCGTGATTAAGTTTGTTCATTCTGTTTACCACCAGTATTTGGATGTATTCTCCAAGGTGAAAGCAGAGGAACTTCCTCCTCACCGCCCCTGTGATCATCATATCAAGCTGGAGGGGTCTCTACCTCCAGTTGGGGTGATCTACTCTTCATCAAACCAAGATTCAGATACACTCAGGGCTTAAATTTTGGAGAATGTAGAGAAGATTTTCATCTGGCCAAGCTCCTCTTCACCAGGAGCACCTGTCCTCTTTGTCAAAAAGAAATATGGTGGCCTCCATTTGTGTGTTGATTACCGCAAACTGAATTCTGTTACTAGGGAGAACAAGTATCCTGTTCCTCCTATGAATCAGCTTCTTACTGTTTTCAATGGTTCTTCTATATTCTCCAAGATTGATTTGCGTGGTGCATATAACCGGCTCATAATCAAGGGTGCTGATGAACATCTGACATGCTTTAGAACTAAATATGGCAGCTATGAGTATTTGGTTATGCCATTTGGGCTCACCAATATGTTGTGGCTTATTTGGATGAAATTATGGTATTTTCCAGATCTGAAGAAGAACATGTCACTCATGTGTCCACTGTTCTTGCCAGACTCAGAGCCAATAACCTCTTTGCTAAGGCCTCCAAGTGCATGTTTCACGTTTCTAGTGTAGAATACTTAGGTTATGTTGTTTCTTCTGAAGGCCTCAAGATGGACCAAGCAAAACTCCAGCGAATTCTCAATTGGCCACCTCCAAGAAGCCTCAAGGCACTTCAATCATTCCTTGGCTTTGCCAACTTTTACCGCCGTTTCATCAAGAATTATTCACAGAAAATTAGTTTACTCACAAGTTTCCTCAAGAAAGATTCCTGTTTTCCCCTCAATGAGGAAGCTGTCAGAAAGCTTCATCAACTCAAAGAGGCATTAAACATTGCTCCAGTCCTTTTCCACTTTTATCCTTCTCTACCCACCATTGTAAAGAGTGATGCATCCGATTATGCCTTGGGTGCTGTACTGAGTCAGATTTCTGATTCAGGAAAGCATCCCATTGCATTTGATAGCCGCAAGCTTCTCCCAGCTGAGCTCAATTATGAGATTAATGGCAAGGAGCTCCTTGGCATAGTCTGGGCTCTCAAGCGCTGAAGGGCTTTTCTGCTTTCTCTTTCTTCCTCCTTTGAAGTTCTAACCAATCATTCTTCACATCAATACTCCATGTCATCAAAGATTCTCACTTGCCGTCAAGCCCGCTGGGCTGAGTTTCTCTCTGAATTTTATTTTTCAATAACTTACTTCCCTGGCCGCTTGGCCACCCTTCCAGATGCATTGTCACAGCAAGATGACATTTACCCAGAGAGGGGGGAAGATTTCATCAGCAAGAATCCAATGATTTATCAAAAAATAATAAAGATAAAATTCAAGCCTCAAAGCTCTTTGCAGTCATGGTGGAATCATTTTCGAGCTCTATTGACTCAATTCAGAAAGCATTATAGCAAGATTCTCAATATAGAAGTATTCTTCAAGTTCTGGGTAAAGGTAAATCTGTCCAAGATTATTCTATTGATTCCTCTTCCCAACTTCTCCTGTTCAAAGATCGCATGGTGGTCCCAAATGACCCCACAATTCAACTCAGTATACTTCAAAGGAGGCATTACTCTCCTCTAGCTGGATACCCTGGCCAAGAGAAGACTCTCAAACTTGTCAAGCAGGATTTTCACTGGCCTGGAATGACTCAATTTATCAGGATTATGTATCATCCTGTCAACAGTGTTCAAGAAACAAGAATATTCATCACAGGAAGCTTGGACTCCTCAAAACTCTTCCAATTCCAAATGGTCCTTGGATTTGTCTTTCATTAGATTTCATCACTCAATTGCCACTGTCCAATTCTTTTGACTCAATCCTTGTCATAGTGGACAGATTCTCAAAAATGGCAGTTTTTATTCCAAAAATGTCTTCAATAGTTTCACTGGATTTGGCTCATTTATTCATCAAGAATATTTTCTCAGAGCATGACTTTCCTTCAAGCATTGTTAGTGATAGAGGTTCTCTTTTTGTTTGTTCCTTTTGGACCAATCTTTGTCAGCAGGTCAATATTTCAAGAAATCTGTCAACTTTTTATCATCCAGAAACTGATGGACAGACAGAGAGGGTAAATCAGATACTAGAACATTACTTTTGGATGTATGTCAGTTATCATCAAGATGATTGGAACACCTGGCTTCCTCTGGCATAATTTGCCTACAATAACTCTGACCAGTCTTCAACAAAACAAGCACCATTTTTCACTGTTTATGGAAGAGATCCTCATTTTGACTCAGCTCACATTACTCAAGATACTCCTGCTGGAAAGTTATCAACAAGAATCCAATCAGTACAGAAAGATGTCAAGAGAGAACTTGAAGTTGCCATAAACAGGTTTAAGAGGTATGCAGATAAAAGTAGAGCAAGTCCACCGGTTTTCAATCCTGGTGACATGGTATGGCCTTCTTCCAAGAACATCAAATCAACTATACCCACCAAAAAGGTGTCTGAAAGATGGCTGGTTTGTTTTCCAATCTTGAAGAAAGTAAGCACTCATGCCTACCACCTCAAGCTCCCATCTCAATGTAATTCCATCCACCCAGTCTTCCATATTTCACTCTTAGAACCAGTCAAGACATCAACAATCCCAAAAAGGCATCAAGAGCCTCCTCCTCCAATAATCATTGAAGAAGAAGAGGAATGGGAAGTCTCTCAAATACTGGACTCAAAGCTTAAGAGAGGCAAATTATTGTATTTAATTGAATGGAAAGGTTTTAGTCAAGACTAATAAAGATCCCCTTGGGAACCAACTGAAAACCTCAAAAATTGTCCTGAACTGGTCAAGGATTTTCATTCTTTATATCCTGACAAGCCAGGACCCGATTCTTCAAGAGCATTATTTTTATGGTGCTCGGTGGGGAGAGGAATTACCAAAAGTAAGTCCCACTCCTGGTATGCACCTTTAGAGTTATTCTACCCTTTCTTGTTGTAAGCATCACCTTGGCCACTCTGTGAGCACTCTGCAATTTTTGGACACAGCTCTTTGGCCTGGCTTTCAACATCAATTCCAAAAATCATGGCCATCTTCACTTGGAAAAATGGACCATTCCTTTCATTAATTTCTTTCCAAGTCTTTACAATTACAAGTCATTCTTTCAGAAAATTTATTTTCTTCTTATGGCACTCACAGGAGTGGTAATTACCAAACATAAGTTCCTCTCCTGGTGTGCACTTCCCTGAGGGGTCTACAATCTGTCAAAACATCACCTTGGCCACTCTGTGAGAATCTGGCATCAAATTTTCCTTTCCAGGTCCTTGGCCATCTCCTATAATCAACTACCAACCTCTGTGATGAAGATTGGAACCTCCTCAAGATTCATCTCTCTTTTATTTTTTCTTTTCTTAATTTCATATTCATTCTTTTATTTTCATTTCAAATTTTTCTTCATTTACACCAAATTAAATTCATGAACCACAATCATTCATTTTAAAATTACATCAATTTTGAAGCCAATGTCAAAATAAGATCAAGCAAGTCCCATGTCACATACCGATTTTTCAATATCAGTATCCAATTATTTTTCTCTTAAGCACTCCTCTTGAATCCCTGTCTCAGATCCTTTCCAGTTGCCTCAACAGGCTTTACCTTGTGTTGGTGCTCAGGAGCTCACCATTCCAAGGTGGGGGGTACTGCCACAACCATGGAAATTACCCTCCTGGACTCCATATGGCATATCAGTGCCATATCAATCTTATGGCAATTTGGCCATACCCATAATCACTGGCCAAATTGTCCTTCTCATCTTTTCTGGCATTTTATGGTCATTTCACTCGTGGGGCCAACCTGGCCCCTTTGCTATCATAAGGCCTTTCCAGACCATTCTCTGCTTTTGGGCACTTTCAGGTATTTTCCAGTCAACAGGGAAAATACAGCCTAAAAGCCTGTATTTGGCTTTTTGATCTTTAAATACAGTTTTGCACATTTTGCGCAGCTTTTCTGTATTCAGCTGTATATGCCATTTTTCCATGTATTATGGGAAATATGTCCAAAAGGCAATATCAGGCCTTTTGGGGCTTAATTGCCTGTTTTGCTCATTTTGCGCATTTTTGCGCACTTTGCACAAATACAATCTTAAAGCTGTAGAAGCTGTATATGGCCAATACACCCAGAAACACCTTCTCACCTCTGAAGTCACCCAAAACCCAATTTTCACTCTCATCCTCCTGACTTCACTCACAAAGACCCTTGGCCACTTTCACCCTTCAGCAACTCAAATTGTCATAAATGGTGTTATACACCATTCTGCACCTTTTTTCACCAGAAATTCAATGGTGTCAATATCAGAGGGGTAATTCAACATTCCATAAGCCACCAAAGTGTCATGTCATCCAGAGGACCCATCAAGACTCAAGTTCAGGTGTAATTTCTCAAAGACCAATAACACCATCAGGAATTTATTGGTTATTCTCACTTCAAGTATTCCCTCCAAGGGAATACTGTCAATTCATTCCCAAGGTGTATTCAAGAGGCAGTTCCAAACAAGTTGTCAAGTGTCAATGCTCCATCAATCCAGCTTGGAAACCACATTCATTTCAATACAGTCTGAATTCATCAAGACCTGTATTTCAATCATACATCATGGGAAAATCATTCAACACAGTTCATTTCCCAATCTGGCAAGGTATACACTTCATCAAGCTGTCAATACATCTTCAAGGATTCAATACAGACCAGCTGTCAGCCTGAAGGAGTCAAGCTTTCAACCTTTCACATATACCAGCTTCCTTTTACCCTGGGGGGCTTTTCCCCCCGTTAATTAATATATTTTGATTTTATTTTATCTTTATTTATATTACCATTTTTGTTAAGTGAATACTGATATTATCAGTTCAGTCATTTAGCACCTTTTCTCCTTTCTTTCTTTGCCCTTCAATAGATATTTGGTGGTCAAATCCTTACTAATTCCATTGTTCATTTTGGCAGGTTGAAACATTGATGAAGGACTTACTTGGTTGGCTCTTTGGCCATTTGGCTTCTCATTTCTCTTATTGCATCTCATCTTTGTTATTTCATTCTTCTTAGATAAATTCAATTCTTTATTTTTATTTTCTTTATTCTTTTGGAGTCTTCCAAGTGAGTTCCTTGATTGCTGAGTGCCAGGCCACTCTTGTTTTTCTGTCCAAGAGCCCCTGTGACAATAGAGAGAAGCTAAGAACTTACAGGATTCATTAAAAACACAATTATTGATAAATCCTTCTGAATCTTAAAGAACTAATGAATAAAGGGATAATCCTATCAAAATCAAAAAATAATTAAGAAACATAAGTAAAATTGAAAGTTTTACTTGCAGTCCATTTTTCAAGATTCCACATGAAAAACTGAATCTTCAAAAATTCACAGAAAATACAACCTGTGATGAAATTCCCAATTAAATTGAGAAATTAGAGAAAGAATTGTTTTTTTTTGAAATAAGAAAAGATTCAAAGTTTGAAGTTCTTCATTTCTTAAACATAGATGTGTTTTTAATCACCTAAAATTACTTTATTAAATAATTATGATAATCTTACATGACAACAAGTGATTTAATCAATAGTCCAAAGAGGATGACTGGTATCTCATTCTTTATTTTTCTCTATAGATCTCTGTGAGCTTTTTTTACTTAAAATAGGCTTCCTCTTGCTGGTTTTTCCAATAATCACGTGGTTATTCAATCTTATTATTAGTTACAAGTAAGTATTAGCTAGATAATCTCTTCAGTTTTTTAATTCTTTCAGACTCAAAAATCAAGACTTTAAATCACAGAAACATACTATTTTTAATATTATCTAACCGTTTTATTGTTTTATTACTGTCATGAATCTCTTCTTGTCCTTCAAATCCACAAATAATCTGTTGAATTACTCTTCCAATTACTTGAAGTGTATTTTTGCAATATTACTAAGTGTTTGGCCTTAATTATTAAATTCTTTCTCCATTTTGTATTTTTCTTCAATAATTAGCATTATGATTGTCTTTGCAAAATATAATTATGAATTGAAAAATCTTATATTACTTTAATAAAGAGTTTCATTATTAATACTTCTTTTAATTGATTCTAGTAGACAATTACTGCTTACTGTTATAATAACTAGTAGTGTATAAAAAGTAAAAGAAATAATTAAGCAATCAGCTCTTTATTTGTGGTTATAATAAATTGATTTATTATATCTCATAAGAACATTGCTATTACTCTTGATTAGTAGTAGTATTATTAAGGTTTTCATAGACAAATGTTACATTTGGGGTTCTTGCTATGTCTTTTGAACCTTGAACTCTTATTGATATATTTTTGAGCTTTTAAATATATAAATTTGATAAATCTTTTTCTTTTATTTTGGAGTTGAAACTGGTTTTATTGTTGAAATTTTATCAAAACCCTTTTTCATTGAGGAATTTGGATGAATTTAGTCAGACTGAGTCTATGATAGAGTAAATAGAATAGCATATACAGCTCTAACTGTGACTTTGACATGGAAAAAATCAATTAAAAAGGTTTTTAGAATAGTATTTCAGGGCTTTACTTAAAAATTTTAGTGGTGGTGAGCACTGCTGAAAGCCCTGGGTGCAATAATTATCTGTTGGGTTACAGTAATAACTACTACAATACTTAAGATTAGAAGTATACCTGATTATTCTCCAATAGAATAGATGTTTTTGGACATTTATATTACGTAGGAATTCAAGAGCAGGATGAGGAAACCTTTTCTGGTGGAGAAAAGGCCTCCTTTTATCCTAAAATGGGGTGGAATGGCCCTCTAAACCACCCATGTAGAGGAAGTGGAGAGTTTTTCACTTCATAGTACTGACTTGTGGTTTCCACAATGCCTGTATTCCCTTTATTGGGCTCAAATTCTGTTTTGAAACCACATCTGGGCAGTTTTCACCAATACAGGGTTCAAATTTCCTCTGGGGACCACACAGAACTCTTCTGACGTGTATGACACATAGAATGCTGTACAGAACATCTATTGAACCCCATTATTGAATGAACTATAAGGTATTGAAGTATAAACAAGCTTCTTTGTCTGTTTGACAACTCATAATCATAGTTATGGGATATTATCCCATAGTAAGGCTGAATTGGTCTAACTGTGGTATTTTGACCTTAAAACTCCCATACCTCCATCATTTTTTAGAATATTAAGCTCAATATTGGTTCATTGTATAGCCCCCTGTGTTCTACACAATGGTACCTCTTTTGATATTGCTATCATTAAATAGGGCAAAGTTATGCCATGTACATATGTAATATTTGCTTAAAATCTGTATGGAGCTTGTTTACCCCATACCTTTTGTTGTAGATGGGATATGAGGAAATGGATGGCACCATCAGAGAGCCCTTATTCCGCTCTTTCTAAAAAGGCCCCACTTCAGGTATCTCACACTAAAACTGTAGAAGTTAGATGGGAGGTGAATATTTTATTCACCCTTATTTGAGCTTATTTTGGGCATAGCTCCTGTAATTTTGATGCTAGATCAGTTTGACTAGGACCATTTGATATCCCTTACTTATAGCTTCAATTTATATACCCATTTTATTGGCTTAAGTATTTTCCTCTGGATTTGAGATGGCAGGTGAAAAATAAGGTTTATGCTCAGCAACAACTTTGAGCAGGAATAACTTTGTTATTCCTTGTCCTATGGTGGTTGGACTTGTGTATTTTTAAGGTGGTGGGTTTCCTCTTTTGTTTCATACATTTTGAGCTAATTTGGCTCAGCTGCATGTTTTGGTGGTATCTTGGCTTTACCATTGGTTTATGGTATTTGTTAGTGTCACAGGGGCTCTTATGGAAGCAAGAGTGGCCGGGCACTCAGGAATCAAGAACTCACTTGGAGGGCTCCAAAATAGTAAAGAAATAAAAAGTAATATATTTCTTTAAGGAAAAATAAGGGTAAAGACAAGTGTGCCCAAGATAAAAGATAAAAGAAGCCAATGGCCAAGTTAATAAAAATAAAAAAGCCAAAGAACCAACCAAATGAATCCTCAATTCACTGTTTCAACCTTCCAGAAAGAACAATAGAATTAGTAAAGGATATGACCACCAATATCCACTGACAGGCAAAGAAGAAAAGGTGAAAATGACTGACTTTATATTATCAGTATTTACTTTAATAAAAGAAAAGGAAATAAGGATAAAAATAAATCCAATATATCAATTAACTGGCAAAAAAGTCCCCAGGGAAGAAAAGTGGCCAGTATATGTGAAAGGTTTTAAGACTGATCCTGGAGGGTTGATCCCCGGCTTTATTGACTGTTTTTGGTCAATACAGATCTGGCCATTATTAGAATTGAACTGTGTGATGGACAGCCCACATTGGAATATGAGTTGACCCAAAAGGGCCAAGGCCATACATCTTGATTTAATACAACCTGTATGGACCAATTGAGTTGTCCAAGGAATACTGAAGTACTTTATTCCTTGACAGCTGATTTCATTATTTATAACCTCCTTAAATTTCCCTTGGAAGAATCCTGAAAGAAAGTACAACCCAACTCCTGCAGGGCCAGGTGGTTGGAGTCCTCAAATAGTCTTTTGGTAGCCGCCAGCCGCTGCAAGACTGAATGGGCAAGAAGTCTGCCTTTGAAATGGGTGATGGATTTGAGGACTGGAGTTGGAATGACATAATTTGGTCATGAAAACATCACCATTGGATTGCTGAGGAGCAATGGTACATGATGGTATATAATACCACATTTGTACCATCCTTGGTTACTGCATAAATGAGTCAAATTAGAGTTGACATTGGGGGTTTCCCTGATCTTACAGGTAAAACCCTTTATGAAGGTTACTGGGGGCCTCTTGTGACTGCCAGAGGCCATGGTTGAAGTCTTGAGGGGAAAAGTTCCCTATGGTCAATTTGGGTCCCCTACAATTGGAGTCCAAGACGTGATTTTCTGGGTTCTATGGCCATTTGGTCGAAAATGGGCTCAGGTGGACCCACTGATAGGCCTCCTTGGCCCCTTTTGGTCTCATTAGATTTAGGTCAAAAGGGGCCTGAAGGGTCCAGAAGGCCATAGACACCATAGAGGGCCATTTAGGCCCTTGACCTTCTAATCAAAGGGATAGAGCCCAGAGCCCTGGTGGTGGCTAGAGGTGCTAGAGGCCCCTGGAAGGCTGACAGGACCCCCCAGGCCCAAAACAAGGGGTATTGGCCTAGGGGTTGGGGAGGTGGATATTTGGCCAAAGGGGCCAATGAGAGCAGGATATGACGTGAGGGTTGGGGCCATAATTGGCAAGTGAAAGGTGGTGTGACCCTAAGGCCATAAAAATGATGACATAGCCAATTGGCCATAAAATGAGGTCAGGCTATGATTGCCGTAAACACCCATTGGGGGGTGATTACACGTGGTTGTGACGGTACCCCCCCACCTTGAATGATGTGCTCCTGAGCAGCAAAGAAGGTAAAAGGCTGTTGAGAGGGACTTGAAATAGGGATTCCAGAGGTATTGCATCTTGAAAGAAGATTTTAAGACTGGTATGAGGTTGGCCTATGACGTGAGGATGATTTGGTCTTTTAAAATTTTGAAGAGTTGAATTGAAATAAGGATTTTAGCATTAAGAATATAGAAAGAAAAGCTTTTGAAAAAAATATAAAGAAAGAAAAATGAAGAAACATGAAAGAAATAAGAAAAGGAAATAAAGGGAAACAAAGTCTTGAGGGGGGTTCCAATCTTGATCATGGAAGTGAACAGCTGAGTTGAATTGGCCAAGGACCTGAAAAACAAGATTTGCTCCCAGGTGCTCACAGAGTGTCCAAGGTGATGTTTTGAAATATTTTGGACCCCTCAGGGAAGTGCACACCAGGAGAGGAACTTACTTTTGGTAGCTACCACTCTGGACAGTGCCATAAAAAATAGAACAAATTCTGAAGGAATGAATTTGATTGGAAAGACTTGGAAGAAAATTGAGAAAAATAATGGTCCATTTGCCCAAGTGAAAATGACCATAAATTTTGGAATTGATGTTGAAAGCCAGGCCAAAGATCTGTGTCCAAAATTTGAAGAGTGCCCACAGAGTGGACAAGGTCATGCTGACAACAAACAGAGTAGAATATCTCTAAAGGTGCATAACAGGAGTGGGACTTACATTTGGTAATTCCTCTCCCCGCCAAGCACCATAAATGATAAAGCTCTTGAAGAATTGGGTCCTGGCTTGTCGGGATACAAAGAATGGAAATCCTTGAGAAGTTCAGGGCAATTCTTGAGGTTTTTGGTTGGTTCCCAAGTGGATCCTTCTGGGTCTTGACTGAAACCTTCCCATTCCACCAAATACCATAATTTTCCTCTCTTTATTTGTGAATCCAGAATTTGAGAGACTTCCCATTCCTCTTCTTCTTCAATGATGATTGGAGGAGGAGGCCCTTGATTGCTATTTAAGATTGTTGATGTCTTTACTGGTTCCAGGAGGGAAATATGGAAGACTGGTTGGATGGATTTCCATTGGGATGGAAGCTTGAGGTGGTAGCATGAGTACTGACTTTCTTCAAGATTGTAAAAGGACCCAACCATCTTTCAAACAGTTTTTAGGTGGGTATAGTTGATTTGATATTCTTGGAAGAAATCCATACCATGTCACCAGGATTGAAAACAGGTGGACTTTCTCTACTTTTATCTGCATACCTTTTAAGCTAGCTTATGGCAACTTCAAGTTCTCTCTTAACATCTTGCTGTACTTATTGGATTTTCATTAATAGCTTTCCAGCGGGAGTATGTTGAGTCATTTTAGCTTAGTCAAATTGTGGATCTCTTCCATAAACAGTAAAAAACGGTGATTGGTTTGTTGAAGAGTGGTCAGTGTTATTGTAGTAAAATTCAGCCAGAGGGAGCCATGTGTTCCAATCATTTTGATGATAACTGACATACATCCAAAGGTACTGTTCTAGTATTTGATTTACCCTCTCTGTCTGTCCATCACTTTCTTGATGGTAAGTAGTTAACAGATCTCTTTAAATCTTGAGCTGCTGAAAAAGATTGGTCCAAAAGGAAGAAACAAAAAGATAACCTTTATTACTAACAATTCTTGAAGGAAGGCCATGCTTCAAAAAAATATTCTTGATGAATAAAGGGGCCAAATCCAGTGAGAGTATTGAAGACATTGTTGGAATAAACACTGCCATATTTGAGAATCTGTCCACTATGACAAGAATTGAGTCAAAAGAATTGGGAAGTGGCAAATGAGTGATGAAATACATTCAAAGACATATCCAAGGACCATTTGAAATTGGACGAGGTTTGAGGAGTCCGAACCTCTTGTGATGAATATTTTTGTTTCTCAAGCACTGTTGACAGGATGATACATAATCCTTGATAAATTGAGTCATGCCGGACCAGTGGAAATCCCCCTTGAAACGTTTGAGAGTCTTCTCTTGGCCAGGGTGTCCAGCTAGAGGAGAATCATGAGGCTTTTGAAGAATTCTGAGTTGAATTGTTGGGTCATTTGGGACCACCACCCAATCTTTGAATAGGAGGAGTTGGGAAAAAGTATCAAGAGAATGAATATTCTTGAAGGATACTTCTGTACTGGGAATCTTTCCATAATTTCCTCTGAGTTGATTCAATCAAATTTGAAAAACATTCCACCTTTATTGCAAAAAATCTTGAGTGTTGAACCTCATCTTCCTTAATGAGTTTCTGAACGTTCATTTAATTCTTGCCAATGAAATACTCACACTCACTGGATGAACATTATCCCAGCGTGATCTGGCATCCGGAAGAGTAGCTAGGTGGCCAGGGCAATAAGTGATAGAAAAGTGAAATTCAGAAAGGAATTCAGCCCAGCGGGCTTGACGGCGAGTAAGGACTTTTGAAGACATGAATTATTTCAGGGAAGAATGATCTGTGAGAAATTCAAAAGGGGAAGAGAGTGGAAGAAGAAAAGCCCTCCGGCGCTTGAGAGACCAGACTATGCCAAGGAGTTCATTCTCATGAATCTCATAGTTGAGCTCTTCTGGAATAAGCCTGTGGCTATCAAATGCAATAGGATGTTTTCCTGAGTCAGAAACCTGACTCAGTAAAGCACCCAAGGCATAATTGGATTCATCGGTCTCCACAATGGTGGGTAGAGAAATATTGAAGCTGTGGTGAAGGCCTCTTTGAGTCAATGAAACAGACTAAGAGCTTCCTCATTGAGGGGAAAACAGGAATATTTCATGAGGAACCTGGTGGGTGAACTGATTCTCTTTGAATAATTCTTGATGAAACGGCGGTAGAAATTGGCAAAGCCAAGGAAGGATTGAAGAGCCTTGAGGTTTCTTAGAGGCGGCCAATTGAGGATTTGCTGGACTTTTTCTTGGTCCATTTTGAGTCCTTCAGAAGAAACAATATAACCTAGATATTCTAAACCAGAAAAATGTGATATGCACTTGGAGGCCTTAGCAAAAAGGTTATTGGCTCTGATACTGGAAAGGACAGTGGATACATGAGTGACATTTTCTTCCTCATATTTGAAAAAGACCATAATGTCATCCAAATAAGCCACAACATAAATATCAAGAAGGTTGTGGAAAATATTATTGAAAAGATTTTGCAAAGAGGCAGGATCATCAGTGAGTCCAAATGGCATAACCAAATACTCATAGCTGTCATATTTAGCTCTAAAAGCTGTCAATTATTCATCACCCTCCTTGATCCTGAGCAGGTTATATGCACCACACAAATCAATCTTGGAGAAGATAGAAGAACCATTAAAAACATTGAGAAGCTGATTCATAGGAGGAACAGTATACTTGTTCTTCCTAGTAACAGCATTGAGTTTGCAGTAATCAATACATAAACAGAGGCCACCATCCTTCTTTTTGACAAAAAGAAAAGGTGCTCCTGTTGAAGAGGAGCTTGGCCATATGAAACCTTTCTCTACATTCTCTGAAATGTAGGCCCTGAGTGTATCTGACTCTTGGTTTGATAAAGAGCAGATCACTCCAGCTGGAGCTAGAGACCCCTCCAGCTTGATATGATGATCACAGGAATTGTGAGGAGGAGGTTTCTCTCCTTTTACCTTGGAGAATACATCCCAGTACTGGTGATCAACAGAAGGAACAACCTTCATCACAGTTTCTACTTCTTCTAGCTCTTCCTCTTCATCCCACAACTCTTCCAGGGAGTCATGATAAGATGAAGGAGGAAGGTCCATATTCCCAAAGAAGAGATGAAGTGAAGATACAGAATTATCTTCTCCAAAATCTTGAATCTCTTTGAAGACTTCATCTTCAGAATATAGTAATGACCAATTGAAATTAAGGGAATGAATATGTACAGAAGATGGGAATGATGGTTTTCTAGAATCACCAACCAGAGATGCACATGAGTTTTCAGAAGTAAAGTCATTACCAAAATATTTTGAATTATCATGCTAGTCCTTATGATCAGAATTAAAGGTGATCAGCCCTTGCCTCCAATCAATAAATGGATTAAAATGATTGAGAAAGTCAAATCCCAATATGAGGTCTTTTCCCTTGGGAGTATCAATGACTAAAAATTGCCATTAAAAGCTTGGAAATAAAGGAAACCCAACCATATAATTGGTATGGTGAGTCACAAACAAGGAAGAGGACTCAGAGGAGTCCAAAATAATAAGAGGAATCTTCTCTGGAAGTTCCGATGTAGTCAAAGAATACTTGTGAACAAACTGCTTTGCAATAAATGATTTGGTAGCACCAGAATCAATGAGAATAGTGTAAAAAACAAAGAATTTAACAGAATTCATGACACCAGTATTCAGAATGCACAATGGTGTTCTGGATGGAAAACAGTGAAGACCATTGAACACAACATAATCTCCACTCAGGATTTTCCCTGGATGGTAAATTGGCCTGACGGTTGGGTAAGCTTGTTTTGAGGCCTTTTTAAACAGGACTCAAGACTATTCTTCCCACCAAAATAGGTACATAGACCATCCTTGATTCTTCTATCTTTTTCATAATTCATCAGCTTGAAATATTTATTCAATAAAGAAGAATGGGGCTTGTCCCTCTTCTTAAAATTCTTCTTCTTTTGACTTGAGCTTGAAGAGGTTTTAGGATGAGAAGAATTTGACTTTGAGGCTTCAAGCTTCTTCTCCAGATGATAACTCTTCTCTTTTTGCCTCTCATGGTACCTGGTATCAAGTTCCAGGGTAACATCCATTAAGTCTTTAAGAGAATCAATTCTTGAAGGATGGGAGGCCAACTGATCTGAAATCCTGAATGGCAATCCCTTCCTGAAATGATGGATGAGAACTCTTTCACCCCAATCCCCAATTCTTGAGACCAAATTTCTGAAATCAGAAATGTATAATGATACATTCCCACCTTCTTTCATCCGTATGGAATCCAACTCTGCTTCAGCTTTTCTGACTTCATTTAGGTCCCCAAATAAAGAAACAAGTTGAGATTCAAATCATTTCCATGAATTTAAAAGGTAATTTGGATCTTGATTTGTAAGATTTGAAAGATAAGGCTCAATCCATTTTGCAGCTCTGCCAATGAGAAATGCAGTGGCATAAAGGAACTTCTTTCTGTCTTGAGGGAAGTGTGCAGGATCACTATGAAGAATTAACTGGAAATACTTAATGAATATTCTGACTTTGAAGGGCTGAGTCCCATCAAAGCATTCTGGTGCCTTCATAGATGGAGTCTTGATGAATCAGATGATTAAGCTGCTTGAAGATTGACCATAATTTGATTCATCTGCTGCATGATGGCCAATAATGATGATTCAGACTGATGAGAGACAGGCTGATTAGACTGGGCTTTAGTTGGCCCTCAAGTACCTTGGGATTCCCCCATCAGAGCAGCAACACATTCAGTACCATCAGACTCATCTGCTTCCACACAATTCTCCTCCTCCTTTTTACCATCTTCACCAGGACCTTTGAAAGTGGTCCTTGAAATTCCTGTAAATTTTCAAGCTACTCCTGCAAATGAATTTGATCTTCTGTGCCCTCTTCCTTCCTTCCATAATGGGCCCTCAGTTGAGGAACTGCTGGGGTGCCGTCAAGAGGAGCTCTTGGAGTTGGAGTGAGAACAGCTTGAGCTCTGGTCTGTCTTGCAGGAGGTGATTGTTGAATGGGCATGACTTCAGGAATAAAAATTAAAATCAATGAATAAACTCAAAATTTAAGATGAAAAGCTTGAGGCAAATCAACTGGAAAACTTGAAGTCAAAAATAAGAAATCGGGATCAATGTCTTGAAGAAATCTCAATGAATCAAAATGAAATCTTGCAGTAATCAATCAATTAATATGTCAAAATGAATTCTTGAAGTCAATAATTCAATATGTCAAATCAATCAAAATCAATATCTTGAAAAAGAAATCAATAAATCAAATGAATTATTGAGGCAAATCAATTTTATGAAAACAATTCTTGATTTGAGAAATCAGAAAAATCAATGAAATATTCGGGTCAATCAATTTTCTTGAAGTCAATATCAATTATGTCAAATCAATCAATCAATTCAAAATCAAGTGAGTTCTTCTTTAAAATCAAAATTCTTGAAGAATGAATCAAATATGAATCTTGATGTGAAGAGTGTGTCTGAATAATTTGATGAGCAATTTGAAAATTAAATGAATTTTAAGATTACGCTTGAATTATGAATGAAATGAAATTGATGATTTGAGATAAATTTTAAAAGTGAAAAACAAAAATAAAATGGGTCAGCTTTCAATTTTCAAAATGAAGAATGAATCATAAAACTGGGAGGTGATGTTGAATCATAAAGTTCATAAGCATTAAAGAGTCATAATTTCAATGAAAACATATATAAAAAATGAACAGAATGAAATGAAATTATGAGTTAATTAATATAATGTCACAGGGGCTCTTGTCAAAGCAAGAGTGGCCTGGCACTGTCACAGCCAAGGAGGCAGGGGCATTACCAATCATCTTCAACAATCATTACCTCATTGGTACCCTTCAAAACCCATTCAGCAACAATCATTATTTCAGGGATACCCTTCAAAACCCAATCAGCAAGGGGGTTTCATTCTACATTCTCCAAATACAGTTTCAGACCTCAATACAGTTTCATACAGGCAAGACCCAAATACAGGATCCACCAAATACAGGCCTTTCATCAATACAGGCGCAAATACCTGTATTGACTGTATAACCTGTATTGTATTCACCAATACAGGATTCAATCCCACATACAACTTCTTCCAGCATACAGGCCAGTATCTCAACACTCAAACTCCAAGGCTGGTATTCCTCACATATACCAGCCCCTCTTCATCTGCCTGGGGGTTTTCCCCCAGTTAATTAAAATATTGGATTCATTTTTAATATTATTTTATTTCTAATTAAGAAGTATTATTTTATTAATTATTAAGTTAGTCTTTGCCTTCCCTCACCTGTTCAGTAGAGTCCTGGTGGCCATATCCTTTATTAATCCTTTTCTCTTTTCTGAACAGGTTGAAACAGTGGTACAGGATTATTTGTGGTTGGCTCTTTATTATTGCTTTTGTTTTTCTCATATCTTTCAATGCTTATTATTTTATGAATAGGAATTTATCCTCTTACTCCATTACTCTTATCATTGAGTATTTTACTCTGAGCCCTCCATAAGTAAGTCTGTTCACTGAGTGCCAGGCCCTCTTCACTTAGAAGAGCCCCTGTGACAGGCACTCAAGAAATAAAGAACTCACTTGGAGGCCTACAAAAGAATAAAGAAATAAAAAGGAATGTATTTCTTTAAGGAAGAATAAGGGTAAAGACAAGTGTGCAAAAGATAAAAGAAGAAAGAAGCCAAAGTCCAAGATAGTAAAAAGCCAAAAGCTAAAGAACCAACCAAATGAATCCTCAATTCACTGTTTCAACCTGACAGAAAGAACAATTGAATTAGAAAGGGATATGACCACCAATATCCACTGAAAGGCAAAGAAGGAAAGGTTAAAATGACTGACTTAATATTATCAGTATTTACTTTAATAAAAGGAAAGGAAATAAGGATAAAAATAAATCCAATATATTGCTTAACTGGGGAAAAAGTCCCCAGGGAAGAAAGCGTGGCCAGTATATGTGAAAAGCTGAAAGACTGATCCTGGATGTATTGACTGTTTTGGGTCAATACAGATGTGGCTATCTTGACAATTGAACTGTGTGATGGAATTCCCACAGTGGAATATGAGTTGGCCCAAAAGGGCCAAGGTCATACAGCTTGCTTTAATACAACCTGTATGGACCAATTGAGTTGTCCAAGGAATACTGAAGTACTTTATTCCTTGACAACTGATTTCATTATTTATAACCTCTTTAAATTTCCCTTGGAAGAATCCTGAAAGAAAGTACAACCCAACTCTTGCAGGGCCAGGTGGTCGGAGTCCTCAAATAGTCTATTGGTAGCCGCCAGGGATTGTCAGACTGAATGGCTGAGAAGTCTTCCTTCAAAATGGGTGATGGATTTGAGTACTGGAGTTTGAATGACGTTATTTGGTCCTGAAACATGATCATTGAATTTCTGAGGAAAAATGGTACATAATGGTATATAATACCATATATGTACCATCCTTGGTTCCTGCATAAATGAGTCCAATTAGAGTTGACATTGGGGGTTTCCCTAATATTGAGGGGAAACCCCTTTATGAAGGTGACTGGGCCCTCTGGTGACTGCCAGAGGGCATGGTTGATGTCTTGAGGGGAAAAGTCCCCTAGGATTGGAGGCCAAGACGTGATTTTCTGGGGTCTATGGCCATTTGGAGTCTTCAAGGGATATGGTCAAAAATGGGCTCAGGTGGGCTCACTTGTGGTTTGGGACCCACTGATAGGGCCCCTTGGCCTCATTAAATTTAGGACAAAAGGGGCCTGAAGGGTCCCATACACACCGTAGAGTGCCTAAATGGTCCAAAAAGGCCATTTAGGCACTTGACCCCCTAGTTAAAGGCATAGGGCCCAGGGGCCAGAGGCCCCTGAAAGGCTGACAGGACACCCCAGGCCCAAAACAAGGGGTGTTGGTCTTGGGGTTGGTGAGGTGGATAATTGGCCAAAGCGGCCAATGAGAGCAAGATATGGCCTGGGGCCATAATTGCCCAATGAAAGGTGGTGTGGCCCAAAGGCCATAAAACACCAGTATGGAAGAATTGGCCATAAAAATGATGACATGGCCAATTGGCCATAAAATGAGGTCAGGCTACAATTTCTGCAAACACCCATTTGGGGGTGAGTACACATGGCTGTGACAGGCTGTCATGCTTGTGCTCTGGTTTTGAGTCACAGGCTGACATAACCTCCCTCCAAAAAAAGGCTCATCATAGATGAGACTTCTCAGTCCTCCTAGAGGCCCTGAATCTCCTTAGATGAAGATTTCCATCTGGTATGGTCTCTTCTGCCAACCATCTGGGTTTTTATACCTGACCAAGTATTGTCTCTGTTCTTTACCATTCAGTCTAATCATCCTGGCCTTGATGATTTTCTTTACAGGGCCAGGGGAGTCTTCCACCTCCACTATTTCTTGTGAGTGGGATTTTTCTTCCTGGAGAGGAGCCTATCCTCCTCTTTTTGGAAGTATGGCTTAACCAAACTCACTGGGAATACTGGGGGTTTCCTAGAAAATTCTTCTGTGAGTTTGACCTCCACTGCATTTTTCCCTATCAGCTTAATGATAGTGGAGGGCCCTAAAAATGAGTATCTCATCTTTTTAGGTCCCTTAAGATTGTTGAATTTGAGTGTGGAAAAGAACACCTGGTCCCCTTCTTTAAAGTCAGCTTCCATTTGGGATTTGTCCCACCTCTGTTAGTTGTATTATTTTTCCTCAGCTATGCATCTAGCAGCTGTATCACAAGCCCTCTTCCACATATCATGGAAGTCTTTGGCTGTTGGTTGGATATTTAGAAGATTTTTCTTCAGGTGATCCACAGGCAATAGGGGGTTCCACCCTTTTTCTACCAGGGAGGGTGATTCTCCTGTGGTAGAGTGCTGGCTTGTGTTGTAAGCCAGTTGAACTGCTGGTAGAAGGGTAACCCAGTCATGGGTATATCCTTCATGGTCCTTGTACTCCATGCCATATGCACAGAATCCCCTAATTATATTTTCTATAGTTTGGGTCACCCTTTCAGCTAAACCATCTGTCTGTGGGTGGTAAGCTGTAGAGAATGCAAGTTTTGTACCCAGCATGTCATAGACATTGGTCCAAAATTCTGATGTAAATTTTGAGTCCCTGTCACTAATGATGAGTTTTGGGCCTCTACATGTGGATATGATTTTATTCCAAAATAACAAGGCTTTATTCATTGCTGTGTCCTCCTTGTGACATGGTAGGCTCCTGATTCTTTTACTGAACCTATCAACTATGATCATGAAAGAATTGAAGTTTTCTCTGCCTCCTGGGACAAGTCCTGTGACCCAGTCCATGTTGATGGTTTCCCATGGGTTTTTGGGTTCTTCTATGTGTTGAAGTAACCCATACTTCTTCCCATGTTTTCTTTTTTCCTTCTGGCATCTTTCACGAGTGTTGATATATTCACTCAACCCTTGTTCCCATTTGGGCCACCAAGCTGTGCTTGCTACCCTTTCCTTGGTCCTGTCTTCACTCATGTGTTCCATATAGGGGCAGTAATGACATTCCTGCAGGATCAGGGATGTATGGTCTCTGTCTATTGCTGTCAGTAAACCTTTGTGCTTTTCTCTATGATAGAGCAGGCCATCTATAAGGAAAAACTTGTTATTCTTATAATCCCTCTAGCTGGGATTCCAGTTCTGATCTTCTGTACTTCTGTTGAAGGAGTTTCAAAAGTGTTCCACACTGTTTATGTTTGGCATAGGTCTTCATTACTGCACTGAAGAACTCATTATTCATTTCTGAGGAGCTTATTCCCAATATGGGAGTTTCTGTTCCTTCTGAATCAGTGTCTCCACTGTTTGGGGTACCACTTCCTGGTGCTCATTCAGAACATCTGAAGTTCTTTCTCCTATCTATTTCCATGAAGTGGATAGGAGTCTTGGCTGCTACTTCAGGGTCATAAGCTGGGTTGCTTTTGACATTATCTAGTGCCCATTGGCTGAGGCCATCTGCATTGGTGTGGCTTTTTCCCTCCTTGTATATGATGGTCATATTGCCACTATACTACTGGATGGCTATTTGCCACCTCAACATGTGTCTATTGGTAGTATTCATGTTCAATCAAGACTTCAAGGCTGTGCAGTCTGTGTATAATTCAAAGACTGCACCTTCCAAATAATAGTGAAGTTTCTCTAAAGCTCAGACTAAGAATAGCCATTCAGTCTGGGTGGCCCCATACCTGGCTTCTGAATCTTTCAGTTGCCTAGAGATGTAGCATATTACTCCCTCTCTTGGGTGACCATCTACAATTTGTCTCTGGTAAAGGGCTGCCCCTAAGCCTTGGCTATGGGCTGCATCTATATATAGCTTAAATGGTAATTCAAATTCAGGCAAGATGAGCACAGGTGTATTAGTGAGTTCATGTTTGATCCTCTCATATGCATCCCTTCTTTCTTTGGAAATCTCAAAGACTACATCTTTTGAACATACCCTGTATAGACTACTAGTTATGTGGGCAAAGTTGTTGATGTGTTTTCTTTAGTAGCTAGCAAACCCAAGGAAATATTGCATATCTTTTATGTTCTTTGGTACTTGTTTTTGCAGTACTGCTGCTACTTTATTCTGGTCTATGGCCAGACTTTATGTCCTAGTGCCAGTGATTCTTGTTGGCAAAAATTGCACTTCTTAAGTGAGATTTTCAAATGGATGGGTGTTCATTTACTTAGTACTCTGTCTATGTACTTCACATGGCCTTTCCATGTCTCTGAGTATATAATGATTTCATAAATATATACTACCATCCATCCTTCCAATATTTCTTCTTGTAATATTTTGTCCATCATCCTTTGGAAGTGGGCTGGTGCATTTTGGATGGCAAATGGCATCCTGGTGTATTCATATATACCCATATGGCATATTATTCTGAGTAACTTCATGGAGTTTGGTTTAACTCCCTTCTGGTAAAAGCCTTTCATACAATCCATTTTGGTTATATATTTGCTTTTTCCAGCTTGTCTAGGGCATGAGTTATCCTTGGTATAGGGTACCTTTCAGCTTTTGTGTAGTTATTCAGAGCTCTGAAATCCCCACACAACCTATATTTTTCATCATTCCAGGTGATAAGGACAGGAGTGGTGATTTCCACTATCTCGTTGTGTCCTATCTTCCTGATGACATCCATTTCTAGGAGCTCATTGATGTGTTTCTCAATTTCCTTCCTAGTTTCGAGACTTGCTGGTTGTGGAGGATTTCTAAGCATGGGTGGATAGGGTATTTCCACATTTAGATATAGTTCTATATCATGGCCTCTGATTTTTCCTAAGGGTTCTTTGCCAATTGCAAATTCTTGTCTATTTTTTCTCATCATTTTCAGTAAACTAAGCTTTTGTTTACTGGTGAGGGTAGTGCTGAATTGGCCCTCTCTGAATTCATTCAGTAGTTCTTCCAGAGGGTCATGGGTAGATATTTGGTATATATCAAGTGAAACTTTCTTTTCTTTTTTTGTACAAATGGTAGTATTCCTGTTTTTACTATTGTAAATATCAATGCCGTAAATCCTCTGGTAGTCTGTCCCCAGTAAAAACCCTTGGATGAAGGCATCTTCAAGCACAACAAACTCTGGGTTGATTCTGATATTACCTTTCCTATTGGGTATAATTATCTCTTTGATAATTGTCCCAATGGAAGTAATCTTCCCTGATGCACTCTTGAAGTTCTTTGCTTTGGTGGGCAAGAGCTGGTTTTCCCAGTTTGGGAAGTGGTTGTCCAGATAATTTCTGGCCACTATGGAGCAGTGTTCTCCACTGTCAATGATCAATGGTTATTGAGAATTATCAATGTGAAAAGTTGTATTTATGGCTGTCCCATGTATATGTGTCATTCCTTTAGTTGGTGCAACTAGGAATTTTTGTGCATCTTTTGTGTGTTTATACAAGTCTTTATTTGCAGTATATTGTGGCATGCCTGCCTCTAACTCTATGTGCTGAATTTCTATTTGTGATTCCTCTTGGTACTCCACTAGAAATTCTTTTCTTGGGTCTTGGTCATCATAAGACTGTTCTCTGATGGCATCACCCATAGAGTCTGATTCAGAATCCTCTTCTGTGACTTTCTCAATGGCATAGATTTTTTTCTTTGCCTTTGGACAGTTATTGGAATATTGGTCTGTTGAACCGCAGTGTCACAACCATGGCAATTCACCTCCTTGGATCCCCATATGGAATATCAAGCCACAGTTCATTTATGGCCAATTGGCCATATCCATCACCAGTGGCCAATATGGCCACGTCATCATCTTATGGACCTTTTATGGCCATTTGTGTTTTGGAGCCTTCATGGCCCTTTACCTCAATCCAGAACCCATAGTGGCAATTTATGCCCAAATGGGTATTTCTGGTCATTTCCCTCAAAACCAGGGGAAATGGCCCAAATGGCTGTTTTTGGCCATTTGGGCTCATAATGCGCATTTGCGCATTTTTGCACACTTTTGCGCATTTTTGCACGCTTTTGCGCATTTGCGCATTTTTTGCACACTTTGACGCAAAGTGTCCAAAAGACACTTTCCCGCCTTTTTGGGCCAGTTTTTGGCTCAGAACCCAAAAGTGGCCAAAACCCCCAAAGGGCCCAGAAACACCTTCCAAGCTCTGAAGTCACCACAGCCATCCTTTTCCCCTCTGCCTTTCCATCTCAAGACCTTTGGACGTAATCTTCTTGTCAATGAACCAATATGCCACAAATGATGTTATACATCATTGTGCACCATTTTTCAACAGCAATTCAATGGTGGCAATATCAAATGGTCATTTCAACATTCCAGCATCTCATCACGTCATCAAGGCACCCAATCATTCAGAGGAATCATCAAGGCTCAAGAGCAAGTGTTGCAGCCTCAAAGACCAATGACGCCATCAAGCAGTCATTGGTTCTTCTCACTCCAAGTATTCCTCCCAATGGAATACTTTCAATTCATTCTCAAAAGTGTATTCAAGAGGCAGTGCCAAAAGAAGTTGTCAAGTGTCAAAGCTCCACTCAATCCATCTTGGCAACCATATTCATTTCAATACAGTCTGGATCCACCAAGGACTGTATTTCATTTTTCAAGCATGGGAAGTTCATTCAACCCATTTCAATTTCAATATTAGCCAGCTGTATTAATTCCCAAAACAATCAATACAGCCTCAAGGATCAATACAGATCAGTTTTCAGCCTGAAGAACTCAAGCTCCCAACTTTTCACATATACCGGCTACCCTTTCCACCCTGGGGGGTTTTTCCCCAGTTAATTAATATACTTTGATTTTATTTTATCTTTATTTTCTTTTCATTTTAGTTAAGCAAATACTGATATTATTAAGTCAGTCATTTAGCACCTTTCTCTTTCTCTTTCTTCGCCTGTCAATGGATATTTGGTGGTCATATCCGTACTAATTCCATTATTCATTTTTGGCAGGTTGAAACAGTGATTAAGGACTTACTTGGTTGGCTCTTTGGCCATTTGGCTTCCTTTTCCTCTTTGCATCTCATCTTGTACCTGCATATCTTTTAGAGGAATTAATTCTTATTATTTTTATTCTTTATTCTTTTGGAGTCTTCCAAGTGAGTTCCCTGATTGCTGAGTGCCAGGCCACTCTTGTATTTCCACTAGAGCCCCTGTGACATTATATTAATTAACTCATAATTTCTTTTTCATTCTGTTCATTCTTTCTTTATAATTTCATTCACTCATTTCATCGAAATTATGATTCTTTTACGCTTATGAACTTAATGATTCATTGTCATCTCTCAATTTTCTTTCATTCATTCTTCATTTTGAAAATTGAAAGCTGACCCATTTTTATTTTGTTATTCTCTTTAAAATCTTTTTCAAATTATCAATTTTCATTTCATTCATAATTCAGGCGTCATCTTGGTTTTCTTTGATTTTCAAATTTTTCATCAAGATATTCAGACACGTTATTCACATCAAGATTCATAATTGATTCATTCTTCAAGAATTTTGGTTTTTAAAGAATAATTCACTTGATTTTGATTGATTGATTGATTTGACATATTTGATATTGACCTCAAGAAAATTGATTGACCTGAAGATTTCATTGATTTTGCTGATTTTTCACATCAAGAATTTTGACATAAACTGATTTTGCCTCAAGAATTCATTTTAATTGATTGATTTTCTGCAAGATTTTGATTTTGATTGATTTGATTCATTGATTTATTGACTTGAAGACTTTATTTGAATTTTATTGATTGATTTACCTCAAGAGTTCATTTTGTTCATTGATTCTTCAAGACTTTTATTTGATTTGACTTCAAGACTTCATTTGATTCTGATTTATTGAAGTACTTGAAGATTTTCATTTTGATTCATTCATTTTCCTCAAGATTTGATTGTTGACTCTTTTCACTTCAAGCAAATTTTGATTCTTATTCATTTAATTCAATTTTATTCCTGTTATCATGCCTGTTCAACATTCACCTCCGGCAAGACAGACAAGATCTCAGGCCAGAGCTCAAGCTGTTCTCACTCCAACTCCAAGAGCTCCTCTAGATGGCACCCCAGCAGTTCCTCAACTGAGGGCCCAATTAGATAGAGGACCCCGCATGGAAGGAGCAACACCATCCAGGAAGGAAGGAAGAGGGCCCAGAAGATCAAGTTCATTTTCAGGAGTAGTTGGCGGGTTTCCAGGAACTTCAAGGACTATTTTCAAAGGTCCAGGTGAAGATGGTGAAGAGGAGGAGGAGAGTTCTGTGGAAGAGGAAGAGTCTGATGGTACTGAAGGTGCTCCTGCCCTGGTGGAAGCATCCCAAGGTACTGGAGGGCCAACTCTAGCCCAGTCTAATCAGCCTGTCTCTCATCAGTCTGAACCATCTCTATTGGCCATCATGCAGCAAATGACTCAGATTATGGCCAATCTTCAAGCAGCTTCATCTTCTGAAGCATCAAGACCACCAGCCTTCAAGACTCCATCTATGAAGGCACTGGAATGCTTTGATGGGACTCAGCCCTTCAAAGTTAGAAGCTTTATTCAGTCATGCCAGCTTATCTTTCACAATGATCCGGCAAATTTCTCTCAAGACAGAAGGAAAGTTCTTTATGCCACTTCATTTCTCATTGGCAGGGCTGCAAAATGGATTGAGCCTTATCTTTCCAATCTCACCAATCAAGACTCGAATTATCTTCTCAATTCTTGGCGTCTTTTTGAATCTCAACTCTTCACTCTATTTGGTGACCCGAATGAAGTCAGAAAAGCAGAAGCTGAGTTGGATTCTTTAAGAATGAAAGAAGGTGGGCATGTATCCTTATACATTGCTGATTTCAGGAGTTTGGTCTCAAGAATCGGGGATTGGGGTGAAAGAGCTCTTATCCATCATTTCAGGAAGGGATTGCCATCCAGGATTTTGGATCAATTGGCCTCCCATCCTTCAAGAATTGACTCTCTTCAAGACTTAATGGACGTTACCCTGGAACTTGATACCAGGTACCATGAGAGGCAAAATGAAAAGAGTCATCATCAAGAGAAGAAGCCAGAAGCCTCAAAGTCAAGTTCTTCTCATCCTCAAAATTCTTCAAGCTCAAGTCAAAAGAAGAAGAAGAATTTTCAGAAGAGGGACAAGCCCCATTCTTCTTTATTGAATAAAGATTTCAAGCTCATGAATTCCGAAAAAGAAAGAAGAATCAAAGAGGGTCTTTGTACCTATTGTGGTGGGAAGCATAGTCTTGAGACCTGTTTCAAAAGGCCTCAAAACAAGCTTACCCAACTGTCAGGCAAATTTCCCAGCCAGGGAAAAGCCTGAGTGAAGATCATGTTGTGTTCAATGGTCTTCACAGTTTTCCATCCAGAGCACAATTGTGCATTCTGAATACTGGTGTCAAAAATTCTCTTAAATTTTTTGTTTTTTCTTCTCTTTCTGATGTTTTTTACAGTATTCTCATTGATTCTGGTGCTACCAACTCATTTATTGCAAAGCAGTTTGGTCACAAGTATTCATTGACTACGTCAGAACTTCCAGAGAAGATTCCCCTCATCATTTTAGACTCCTCTGAGTCTCCTTCTTTATTTGTGACTCACCATACTAAATATATGGTTGAGCTCCCTTCCTTCCCAAGCTTTGAATGGGACTTTTTAGTCATTGATACTCCCAAGGGAGAAGACCTCATATTGGGCTTTGACTTTCTTAATCATTTTAATCCGTTTATTGATTTGAGGCAAGGATTGATCACTTTTAATTCTGATCATAAGGACTATAATGATCCTTTAATTTCTTTCAGTAATGACTTTTCTTCTGCCAAATCATGTGCAGCTCTGGTTGGTGATTCTAGAACACCATCATTTCCGTCTTCTGTCCATATTCCTTCCCTTAATTCCCATCAGTCATTACTATCATCTAGAGATGAAGTCTTCAAAGAGATTCAAGATGTTGGAGAAGATAATTCTGTATCTTCACTTCATCTCTTCTTTGGGAATATGGACCTTCCTCCTTCATCTTATCATGACTCCCTGGAGGAGTTGTGGGATGAAGAGGAAGAGCCAGAAGAAATAGAAACCGTGATGAAGGTTGTTCCTTCTGTTTATCACCAATACTTGGATGTATTCTCCAAGGTGAAAGCAGAGAAACTTCCTCCTCACCGTGCCTGTGATCATCATATCGAGCTGGAGGGGTCTCTACCTCCAGTTGGGGTGATCTACTCTTTATCAAACCAAGAGTCAGATACACTCAGGGCCTACATTTCAGAGAATGTAGAGAAAGGTTTCATCCGGCCAAGCTCCTCTTCTACAGGAGCACCTGTTCTTTTTGTCAAAAAGAAAGATGGTGGTGTCCGTTTGTGTGTTGATTACCGCAAACTCAATGCTGTTACTAGGAAGAACAAGTATCCTGTTCCTCCTATGAATCAGCTTCTCACTGTTTTCAATGGTTCTTCTATCTTCTCCAAGATTGATTTGCGTGGTGCATATAACCTGCTCAGAATCAAGGAAGGTGATGAACATTTGACTTGTTTTAGAACCAAATATGGTAGTTATGAGTACTTGGTTATGCCTTTTGGGCTTACCAATTCTCCTGCTTCTTTTCAAAATCTTGTCAATGATATTTTTTATGATCTTCTTGATGTTTATGTTGTGGTTTATTTGGATGACATTATGGTCTTTTCCAAATCTGAGGAAGAACATGTCACTCATGTGTCCACTGTTCTTTCCAGACTCAGAGCCAATAACCTCTTTGCTAAGGCGTCCAAATGCCTATTCCATGTTTCTAGTGTAGAGTATTTAGGTTATGTTGTTTCTTCTGAAGGCCTCAAGATGGACCAAGCAAAAGTCCAGCAAATTCTCAATTGGCCGCCTCCAAGAAACCTCAAGGCTCTTCAATCATTCCTTGGCTTTGCCAATTTTTACCGCCGTTTCATCAAGAATTATTCAAAGAAAATTAGTTCACTCACAAGTTTCCTCAAGAAAGATTCGCGTTTCCCCCTCAATGAGGAAGCTCTTAGACAGTTTCATCAACTCAAAGAGGCATTCACCACTGCTCCAATCCTTTCTCACTTCAATCCTTCTCTACCCACCATTGTAGAGACCAATGCATCAGATTATGCCTTGGGTGCTGTACTAAGTCAGGTCTCTGACTCAGGAAAGCATCCCATTGCATTTGATAGCCGCAAGCTTCTCCCAGCTGAGCTGAATTATGAGATTCATGACAAGGAACTCCTTGGCATAGTCTGGGCTCTCAAGCGCTGGAGAGCTTTTCTTCTTTCCATTTCTTCCCCTTTTGAAGTTCTCACCGATCATTCATCCCTTCAATATTTTATCTCTTCCAAGATTCTCACTCGCCGTCAAGCCCGCTGGGCTGAATTTCTATCTGAATTTCATTTCTCAATCACTTACCGCCCTGGCCGCTTGGCCACCCTTCCAGATGCCTTGTCACGTCGGGACGACGTTTACCCAGAGAGGGGGGAGGATTTCATCAGCAAGAATCCAATGAACTATCAGAAGATAATCAAGCAAGATTAAATTCAAGCCTCAAAGTTTTTTGCAGTCAAGGTGGATTCATTTTCAAATTTGATTGATTCAATTCAGAAGGCAGTGTGGCAAGATTCTCAATATAGAAGTGTCCTTGAAGATTTGGGTAAAGGTAAATCTGTCACAGATTATTCTCTTGATTCCTCTTCCAAACTTCTTCTTTTCAAAGATCGGGTGGTGGTCTCAAATGACCCCACAATTCAACTCAATATACTTCAAAAGCGGCATGACTCTCCTCTAGCTGGACACCCTGGCCAAGAGAAGACTCTCAAACTAGTCAAGCGGGATTTCCACTGGTCCGGCATGACTCAATTTATCAAGGATTATGTCTCATCCTGTCAACAGTGTTCAAGAAACAAAAATATTCATCACAAGAAGTTTTGACTACTCAAGCCTCTTCCAATTCCAAGTGGTCCTTGGATTTGTCTTTCAATGGATTTCATCACTCAATTGCCACTGTCCAATTCCTTTGAATCAATCCTTGTCATAGTGGACAGATTCTCAAAAATGGCGGTTTTTATTCCAACAATAGCTTCAATCACTTCATTAGATTTGGCCCATTTATTCATCAAGAATATTTTCTCAAAGCATGGCCTTCCTTCAAGCATTGTTAGTGATCGAGGTTCTCTTTTTGTTTCTTCCTTTTGGACCAATCTTTGTCAGCAGCTCAAGATTTCAAGAGACTTGTCAACTGCTTATCATCCAAAAACTGATGGACAGACAGAGAGGGTAAATCAGATACTAGAACAGTATCTTCGGATGTATGTCAGTTATCATCAAGATGATTGGAACACCTGGCTCCCTCTGGCTGAATTTGCCTACAATAATTCTGATCACTCTTCAACCAAGCAATCACCGTTTTAAACTGTTTATGGGAGAGATCCACAATTTCATTCAGTTCACATCACTCAAGATACTCCTGCTGGAAAGTTATCAACAAAAATCCAATCAGTACAGCAAGATGTCAAGAGAGAACTTGAAATTGCCATAAACCGGTTTAAGAGGTATGCAGATAAAGGTAGAGCAAGTCCACCTGTTTTCAATCCTGGTGACATGGTATGGCTTTCTTCCAAGAACATCAAATCAACCAGACCCACCAAAAAACTATCCGAAAGATGGTTGGGTCCTTTTCCAATCTTGAAGAAAGTCAGTTCTCATGCTTACCACCTCAAGCTTCCATCTCAATGGAAATCCATCCACCCAGTCTTCCATATCTCACTTTTGGAACCAGTCAAGACATCAACAATCCCAAATCGGCATCAAGAGCCTCCTCCTCCAATTATCATTGAAGAAGAAGAGGAATGGGAAGTCTCTCAAATACTGGACTCAAAGCTCAAGAGAAGAAAATTATTGTATCTGGTGGAATGGAAAGGTTTCAGTCAAGACCCAGAAAGATCCACTTGGGAACCAGCCGAAAACCTCAAGAATTGTCCTGAACTTGTCAAAGATTTTCATTCTTTATATCCTGACAAGCCAGGTCCCAATTCTTCAAAAGCTTGATTCATTATGGTGCTTGGTGGGGAGAGGAATTACCAAAAGTAAGTCCCACTCCTGGTATGCACCTTTAGGGGTATTCTACTCTTTTGTTGTAAGCATCACCTTGGCCACTCTGTGAGCACTTTGCAAATTTTGGACACAGATCTTTGGCCGGGCTTTTCAACATTCATTTCCAATCTTATGGCCATTTCACTTGGGGCAATGGGCCATTCACTCTCAATTCATTTCCAAGATCTCAAATTCAAATTCATTCCTTCAGCATTTTTTTTTTATTTTTATGGCACTGGCGGGAGTGGTAACTACCAAAAGTAAGTTCCTCTCCTGGTGTGCACTTCCCTGAGGGGTCTAAAATCTTGTCAAAACATCACCTTGGCCACTTTGTGAGCACCTGGCATCAAATTTCTCTTTCCAGGTCCTTGGCCAATTTCAAAATCAGCTATTAACCTCCGTGATGAAGATTGGAACCTCCTCAAGATTCAATTCATTTTCTTTTCTCTTTTTCTTTTTCTTTTTATTTTCATTTTAAATTTTATTTTATCACGTCAAAATTTTTCATTCATTTTAAAATTCAACTCAAATCATGAAGCCAATGTCAAAAGAAGATCAAGCAAGTCCTGCGTCAAATGTCAAATTTTTAATATCAGTTTTCAAATTCTTCAGCTTAATCAGTCCTCTTGAATAACTCTCTCAAAATCTTTCCAATAGCCTCAACAGCCTTCACCTTGTATTGGTGCTCAGGAGCTCACCATTTCAAGGTGGGGGGTACTGTCACAACCATGGCAATTCACCTCCTTGGATCCCCATATGGCATATCAAGCCACAGTTCATTTATGGCCAATTGGCCATATCCATCACCAGTGGCCAATATGGCCACGTCATCATCTTATGGACCTTTTATGGCCATTTGTGTTTTGGAGCCTTCGTGGCCCTTTACCTCAATCCAGAACCCATAGCGGCAATTTATGCCCAAATGGGTATTTCTGGTCATTTCCCTCAAAACCAGGGGAAATGGCCCAAATGGCTGTTTTTGGCCATTTGGGCTCATAATGCGCATTTGCGCATTTTGCGCACTTTGCACATTTGCGCATATTTGCGCACTTTGACGCAAAGTGTCCAAAAGACACTTTCCCGCCTTTTTGGGCCAGTTTTTGGCTCAGAACCCAAAAGTGGCCAAAACCCCCAAAGGGCCCAGAAACACCTTCCAAGCTCTGAAGTCACAACAGCCATCCTTTTCCCCTCTGCCTTTCCATCTCAAGACCTTTGGACGTAATCTTCTTGTCAATGAACCAATATGCCACAAATGATGTTATACATCATTGTGCACCATTTTTCAACAGCAATTCAATGGTGGCAATATCAAATGGTCATTTCAACATTCCAGCATCTCATCACGTCATCAAGGCACCCAATCATTCAGAGGAATCATCAAGGCTCAAGAGCAAGTGTTTCAGCCTCAAAGACCAATGACGCCATCAAGCAGTCATTGGTTCTTCTCACTCCAAGTATTCCTTCCAATGGAATACTTTCAATTCATTCTCAAAAGTGTATTAAAGAGGCAGTGCCAAAAGAAGTTGTCAAGTGTCAAAGCTCCACTCAATCCATCTTGGCAACCATATTCATTTCAATACAGTCTGGATCCACCAAGGACTGTATTTCATTTTTCAAGCATGGGAAGTTCATTCAACCCATTTCAATTTCAATATTAGCCAGCTGTATTAATTCCCAAAACAATCAATACAGCCTCAAGGATCAATACAGATCAGTTTTCAGCCTGAAGAACTCAAGCTCCCAACTTTTCACATATACCGGCTACCCTTTCCACCCTGGGGGGTTTTTCCCCAGTTAATTAATATACTTTGATTTTATTTTATCTTTATTTTCTTTTCATTTTAGTTAAGCAAATACTGATATTATTAAGTCAGTCATTTAGCACCTTTCTCTTTCTCTTTCTTCACCTGTCAATGGATATTTGGTGGTCATATCCTTACTAATTCCATTATTCATTTTTGGCAGGTTGAAACAGTGATTAAGGACTTACTTGGTTGGCTCTTTGGCCATTTGGCTTCCTTTTCCTCTTTGCATCTCATCTTGTACCTGCATATCTTTTAGAGGAATTAATTCTTATTATTTTTATTCTTTATTCTTTTGGAGTCTTCCAAGTGAGTTCCCTGATTGCTGAGTGCCAGGCCACTCTTGTATTTCCACTAGAGCCCCTGTGACACGCAGTTATGACAAGTATTTTTCTTCTTGGTCACTTCTGCCATTTTTTTCTTGGGGTTTGTCTTTGAAGTACACCCTGAAAGGTTTTTCTCTTTTAACCTACTGCTTCTAAATTGGCAATATTTCCCTATATTTGTTTTTTTCCTTGCATCTTGTAAGTTGTTTTCAATGTCATCTAAAGTGTAGCTTTGGTTGCATTTGCATCTTACTGAATGCTCTAGTTCTGCTGGAATTTGTTTCAGGAGTTTGTGGTTCCTCATTTGAATATTCATTTGAGGATCAATGGCTTTAAGTCTTTTGGACTGTCTAAGACACCACTCATATGGATCTTTGTCCGCAGAGTACTTTTCACTTTCAAATGAAATGGTCTTTTGCCATATCCAAGTACCATTGCTGTACTTTTGGATAATCTGACTCTTCCACCATGGCCAGTTTCTTCTGCCATGGATTTCCTTCATCTCTGTGAACCGTATACTAGGATGACCTTTAAATGCTGTATTGAGTCTAGCAGTGATCCATTAATCTGGAATGCTTGGTACATCAATGAAGAGTCCATAAATATAATCAATGAGCTCCATATGATCACATTCTCCTGTTCCAGAGAATTTGGGCCAGCTTGAGGCTTCTGGAAGCTGTTTCAAGGCTTCCTTCTCAGAATAAGACATATTATCTCTATCTTGGTATTGAGATGGAGATCTTGCCTTATTCCCCAATAAGGCATCTGGTTTGATGTCTTCTTGATGGTAAGGAGCCTCTATAGCATGGCCTTGTGGTTGAGGCTTCATGTTTTTGGTAGACATTAAAAAATTTGTTTATTTCCTGATCCAGACAATTCCTGTCCCTTTTGCAGTGGTGTTGCTCTTCAAATACTTGATTGAGTCTTTTGTTGGTTTCTTCAAGGGCTTTTCTCAATTCAGCACAGCTCTCTTGGATGACTTTAATTGTAGCCTCTTGTAAGATTGCATTTCTTTGCAGTCTTTGATTCAGTCTCTTTGGATCATCAAGTTTTTCTTGAGTTTGCACTGGAAATTGGGACATTTGTAACCACAGTTTATTGCAGTTTAGCTCACTCTCAGGTGTAACAACATTATTTTCTGTCTGAGTGGGGGTAATATTTCTATTAGTGGGGCTACTTATTCTAGAAGTATTTATAACTATTTGTGGCTCTTTTTTACTTCCTTCACCAAGTCCAACAGCTTCTGGATCATTTGGTCTGACTCTCTCCACCTTTGGTTTAAAGGGGTGTTGTTTTTTCCCTTGTATCCTTGCCTTCTCCTGGAAACTACCTGGGATTGTGAAGAATGGTGGCTCTTGGCCACTTATCTGTTGGTGCCTGAATGGTGTGAGGCCACTGGAGAGCTGGTTTGGTCTACTCCCTGTGAGTCTGAAGGAATCAGAGTAGGCCCTGTCTGGTTAAGCTGTTCTTCTATAGCTTGGATAGTATATTGATTCTCCCTTATCCTGGTTTCACTCTCCTGCAGGGGTCTGAACTTCCTGGTGGGGTTCTAACCTTTGGTTATTTCCATAAGGTCTTTGAAGGGTATCTCTTTGAGACATATATTCTGGAAAATTTCTCTAAGTTCATCCCAGTGGGATGCTAGGTTGAAGCTCTTGTTGTCCATGCTCATTGGAAAATATCTTTGAGGAGTTGGTGGAGCTGAATCACTTGATCCATATCCTTCGAGTCCTCTGGTTTGAGGTTTCTGTTGAATTGGAAAGTGAATGGCAGAGTGGATATGATTTCCCTCAATTTCTTGCCATCCACCACTGTGTCCAAGGTGTCCTCCTCCAGGTCTTCTGGTTCTGTAAAATCCTTCCCTGTCCTCTGGCTAGTTCTTTGGGATTCCAAGGTGACATATCAGTGTTTTCAAGAAGTCAACAACTTAAATCTCTTAGGGTATTTACCTTTTACTGTGACTTGTACAAATATATTGTCTACTGCTTTGGGAAATTTTCCTTTAGAGGTTACAACTGGGTTATTCATTTTAATCTGTCCTGTACAAGTGATTAAGGTTGGTTTACCTTGTATTGATGCAGAGTTTTGTGATCTTCTACTCCTCTGGGTGGCAATTGGTGTCCACTTCTTTGCTGTTATTAGGCCCTCACTGTGCCTCTTCCCTTTTCCCTTGCTTCCCTCTGGTTCTGAGGGTGTCACTGGTGTGTTGGCCTGTGAATGGGTTTCAAGTGGTATGAAGTTTTCTTCCACTGAATCAAATAAAAAATAGGACTTATTTCAGTTAAGACTTCTTAAAATGCTGTTTGCATGTCTAAGAATGACCTCTGGGTAATATATTTCTATATCATACCCTTGTATTATGATGGTGTCATTGAAATTATCAATTAGATGTCAAAAATAAAGCTTGTGGATTTCTGGTGCACTGTTTGTGTACCAGTATTTCACAGATTAACTTGTAACTCACAAGTCTAACCTCAGAAGTGGTTACATAATGAGCAATTTAAATAATCAACCTGCCCAACCACTTCTCTAATACTGTTTGTTTACAGTAAGAGAGGTGTTTTTTTTAATTACAAAAGAATAATATTACTGTCTTTCAGTGTTTCAATCGGAAAAACACACCAAAAATTTGCATTGTGGTGATTATACTATAATCAACCAGGTGAAAAGTAAAAACACATAGTGGTATATTATTGTATACCACTCAAAAAAATAATATTATTATTATTATATTATTATTTTTTAATGATTTTGACGCCTAGAAATAGAAGCAATAATGTGGAAAAATAAGAATATAAGAGAAAAACTCACTTTCATGCGAAATAAGGTCCAAAAAGTCAAAAACAACACAGCCAGGCACCCAAAATGTCAAGCTCAGTCTATGATAAAGTGGTAATAAAGGTATGTACAGCTTTAGCTATGACTGTGACACAGATAAAATTATCAAAAAGGTTTGTTTTAAAGATATTAAGGGCTTTACTGATGAGATTAGTGGTGGTGAGTGCTACTGAAAGCCTTGGATGCAGTTTTACCTGTTGGGTTACAATAATAAAGACTACAATACTTCAGTTCAAAGTATACCTGACTTTTTCTCCAAGATTATAACTGTTTTAGACAGTTGTACTATGTAGGAATCTAAGAACAGGATGAGGAAACCTTTTCTGGTGGAGAAAAGGCCTCCTTTTATCCTAAAATGGGGTGGAATGGCTCTCTAAAACCATCCATGTAGAGGAAGCAAAGAGTTTTTCACCTCAGGGTACTGGCTTGTGGTTTCCAAAATTGGTGGAACAGAATGAAGAAAGGAAAATAAAGAAACTCAACAAAGGAGAATTAGTGGTAAAGATAAAAAGATAATATCTTGTCAGATATAGAAATCTGGTACATGAAACTTAATGGATCCTAGAATAAGACATACCTGAATCAGAGAAAACATTCTAGAAGATTTATGCATGAGAGAAGTCTAAAATCCTGAATCTTACCATAAGTGTGCTTTAATTATTTGATCTGAGTAATATACAGAGGTCTTATGGTGGAAATTACCTCTTTGGGGATTTTTGTAATTTCAAACTCACTAATAAAATTGAAGTACAATCTTAATTTTTGGCTGGAGGGAATGTGAGCCTTGCGGTTTATTTTACATACCCAAATAGGCCACAATTAATGTTCAAATAAATTCTGAACTATGCATAACCCATAAGTGATGAATATATTTAAATTTATCATTTTTTATTCTATAAAATATGGATACCTTTTTTGAGTATTTCCATCCATGGATTTAGATCCATATTTGGATTCTAATCAATGATTCATTCAGGGTAACCTCATAGGGTGAATAATCTCAAGCTAACTCTATGAGGTGGTATTATGGAAATTACTTTAACACCCTGTCACAATTATGGCAATTCACCTCTTGGAGCTCCATATGGCATATCCATTCCATATTTGGTTTATGGAAATTTGGCCATATCCATAAGCATTTGCCAAATTGTCCATTTCATCTTTTCTGGCCTTTTATGACCATTTCACTATCTGGGGCTAACTTGGCCCTTTAATCATCATCAGGCCTTCCCTGGGAAGTCTTTGTTTTTGGGAACCATTCGGTATTTTCCAGTCAACAGGGCAAATACAGCCCAAGAGCCTTTATTTGGCTTTTTAGGCTTTAAAAAAAGTTTTTCACATTTTGCGCTTTTTTAGGTATTCATCCCTTTTATGCCAAACTCCCATGTAATATGTGAAATTGGGGCTTAATTTCCAGTTTTGCACAAATACAGCTTTAAAGCTGTATAAGATTCTGATGGCCAAAACACCCAAAACAACTTTGTCACCTCTGAAGCCACCCAAAACCCATTTTTCACTCATATCCTCCTGGAATCCTTCCAAAAGACCTTTGGCCACTCTCACCCTCCAATAACTAAAAGTGCCATAAATGGTGTTATACACCATTACAATTCTTTTTTCACCAGGAATACAATGGTGCCAATTCCAAAGTGTTATTTCAAAACTCCATAAGTTCATCACGGCATCACTTCATCCAGAGGATTAATCAAGGCTCAAGGACAAGTGTCACTCTCAAATATCAATGATGCCATCAAGAAATTATTGCATAACCTCATTTACAGTATTCCTCCAAGGGAATACTGGAAGTGCATTTTCAAGGGATATTCAAGAGGTAACTCCAAACCAATCTTTCAAGCTTCAATGCTCCATCCTTTCACCTTTGCAACCACATTCATTCAATACAGTCTGGATTCATTAAGACCTGTATTTCAATCATGAACCATGGGAAGATTATTCAACCCAATTCATTTCTCAATTTGGCCAGGTATACATTCCATCAGACAATCAATACCCCTTCCATTATTCAATACAAATAAGCTTCCAGCCTTAAGGAGTCAAGCTCTCAAATTATTACATATACCAGCCTCCTTTGACCCTGAGGGGTTTTTTCCTCAGTTAATTAATATATTTTGATTTTATTTTATCTTTATTTATCTTATCTTTTTTGTTAAGTGAATACTGACATTATCAAGTCAGTCATTTAGAACCTTTCTATTTTCTTTCTGTGCCTGTCAGTGGATATTAGTGGTCATATTCTTTACTAATTCCATTTTTCCTTCTGGCAGTTTGAAAAAGTGATCAAGGACTTACTTGGTTGGCTCTTTGGCCATTTGGCTTCCTATGTCTCTTATTGCATCTCATTTTGGTACCTGCATATTTCTTAGAGAACTTCATTTCTTTTATTTTTATCTTCTTTATTCTTTTGAGTCTTCCAAGTGATCTGCCTGATTATTGAGTTCCAGGCCACTCTTTTTTTTCCCAAGAGCCCCTGTGGCACACCCCATCATCAATACCATATGCAATAATTGTGAAAATGTTTGTTTTTCTCAATTTCACACCAGAATGATCAGACTGGGTGAAATCCCATGTTAAATATACACCAAGAATATTTCTATTAATGTTTGTGGAACTTAATGTTAACATATTTTCAAATAAATCTTTGATACACCCATAGTGGATATCAGTCTTGAAGCCTGAATTACTATTTTTGACATGAAAATAGCTAAAGGGGTAAAAGAAATTAGATAGAGCCAGGTTACACATCTTCTGAAGCCTCTGAGTCATGGTAAGGTCTAAATCTTGGATAAATTGCTGATGTTTGGCAAATCGGTCTGCTAAGACCTTTTGGGAACCTGGTTACTCAGTTAAAATCCCATCAAATCATGAGAAAATAGCAAATAAGCTTCTATTTTGACATGACAAGGAGGTAATGAGCAACTCTGACTCCTGTAATTATTTCCATTATTAATTTTTTCAATTGATAAGCCCAAAGAGAGTAATTCAAACCCTTTTTGGACTAGTATCCATTAATTTATGTCATTACAACTAGCTGTAGCTATACTATTTCCTTTTCTATGTAAAAATGAAGTAAAAGCTTCAACAACTCATTAAAAATGAAGTTTTTAATCAATCCTTATAAAACCTTCAGAAGAATGTAGAAAGAGATGAGAGATATAAAAACAAAAATAATCATGACTTCATGATTAAAATTCAAAGTCTTACTCACAGTCCATCTTTGATGATTCCACATGAAACATTGAATATTCAAAAATTCACGGAAAATACAACCTTTGATGAAATTTTGAATAACATTTATATATTTGAGAAAACAATTCTTCTTTTAAAAAAAACAAATATTTACAGGTTTTACTCATTTATTTCTTAACCATAGAAGGGTTTTTAGTCATGAGAAATGATTTAATTAAGTAATTATGACAATCTTCCATGATAATAAGTGATGTAATCAATAATCCAAAGATGATAGATGGCTTCTCACTAAATATTCTCAGCTTTCTCCATGGCAAACTTCTGTGAGCTTTTTTTTGACTTGAAAGAGGCCTCCTCTTGCTGTTCTTACAATAATCATCCTATTATTCAATCTTATCATTAGCACAAGCATGTAAGTAGTAGTTAAATCTTTTCTTAAATCTTTTAGTTCTTTCAGACTATATCAGAAATATTATAAATAAGATAAATATAATCTTTTCAATATTATTTAACTTTCATATTGTTTTATTGCTGTTATAAATCCATTTTGATCCCTTATATCTACAAATAATTTGTTAAATAACTATGTAAATTATTTTCAAGGTATTTTGAGAATATTATTAAGTGTTTTGCCTTAATTCTTAATGTTTTTCTCTAGTGTATAGTTCTCTTCAAGAATTATTATTATAATTATTATTGCAAAAGATACTCATAAATTGAAGTGATTTTATATCATTTTAATAAGAATTTTTAATCTTAATACTTCCCCTAATTGAGCCTACTAGACAATTACTTCTTCCTGTTATAATCACTAGTAGTGAATAGAAAGTAAAATGAATGAATTATAAACTAATCTTTTATTTGTGGTTGTGATAGAAGGTTTTATCATTTAGATTTCTATTATCCCTGAACTAGAACTTTAACTAATTCTCAATCCTTCAATTGGGAATGAATCATATTCAGAAGACTCAAATAGAAATATAATTGAGATAAGAAAAACAGTACTACCCAGTGTGCAAAACCAAGGATTGGGAAATGTTACACCAAATCCACCAAGGAGTTATGAACTGTTGACACATTCTCATTAAATTTCTTCAAGAGGATAAAATAGTGAGATTATCTAATTGATGGAATTTAATATCATCCAAGCTTAAAATTCAAAAGAAAAAGGAATATGACAGCAAAAATGAAGAGGCTAGCAAGGTAGATGCCCTGGTAACTTGTACCAGAAAGTCTCCAGTCAATAAAAGTCCCAAAGAAGGGAAGAATAAAAATAAAATGAGTTGGTACAAACAGTACTCCCCCAACTACTGGAGCTCCATAATCCAAAAAGATGTGATGGAAATTATTTTCAACATTACCAGAACCTTTATGGATGTCGGGCTGAGTCTATGATAAAGATGTATGATGGTATTTACAAGCTTTAACTATGACTGTAACACAGTGAAAATGGTAATAAAAAGGTTTTTTTATGATTATAAGGGTTTTAGAATGACATAATAAGGGCTTTACTATAATAATATAGTGGTGGTGAGCATTGCTGAAAGCCCTGGGTGCAGTCTTACCACTTGGATTACTATAATAAGAGCTAAAATACTTAAATTTAAGGTATAACCTGATTATTTCCAAGAGTATAACTATTTTTGACAGTTGTACTACGTAGGAATTCAAGAGCAGGATGGGGATTTCTTTTCTGGCAGTGAAAAGGCCTCCTTTTATCCTGAAATGGGGTGAAAAGGCTGCTAGACCTTTTCACATAGAGGAAGTGAAGATTTTTTCACTCTCAAGGACGGACTTGTGGTTTGCAAAAGGCCTGTATAGCCTGTATTGGGCTCAGATGTGGTTTGGAAACCACATCTGGGCAGGTTTTACCAATACAGGGTGAAGATTTGCATCTGGCGACCACACAGCCTGATTCTGACGTGTATGACATGTAAAATGCTGTACAGAACCTGTATGGAACCCCAGTATTGAATGAAATATGAGTTATTGAAGTACAAACAAGCTTCTTTGTCTTTTTCACACCTCATGATCATGGTATGGGATATTATCCCATGGTAAGGCTGTATTGGCCAAACTGTGGGACTTTGACCTTAAAACAGCCATACCTTTCTCAGTTTTTGAGATATCAACCTCAACATTGGTTGGGTGTGTAGCCTTGTATTTTTTCTATACAATGGTACTGCATTTGATATGGAAAAGGTATGCCATGTACAAGATTTTTGTACATATGCATGTTTTAGGCAAAAAGCTGTATTGGGCTTGTTTGCCTTATGGCTTTTGTTCTAGATGGGATATGGGGAAATAAATGGTACCATCAGATAGCCCTGATTGTGCTCTCTTCAAAAAGACCCCCCTCTAGGTATCTTACACTAAAACTTTGGGAGTTAGATGAGAGGTGACTATTTTATTTACTCTTATTTGGCCTGAATTTGGCCATAACTTCTGTGATACCTGTGCTAGCTCAGTTTTGCTGGTACCATTAGATAGCCCTGACTTTAAGCTTCATTGTTAATACCCATTTGATTTGGTTAAGCCTCTTACTCTGTATTTCAGATGAGAGGTTAAAATTAAGGTTTATGCTCAGCAACTTCTTTGAGAAGGAATAACTTTGTTATTCTTTTTCCTGTGGTTATGGGACTTGTATATTTGGAAAGGGGTGAGTTTCCTCTTTCTTTTGATACTTTTTGAGATGATTTGGATCAGCTCCATGTTTTGGTGGTATCTTGGCTATACCATTGGTTTATGGTATTTGGCTGTCATGCTTGTGCTCTGGTTTTGAGTCACAGGCTTACAACAGGGCTCAAGGACAAGGAGAAACAAATAATGGGGCCATCATCTTTCAGAGAGAGGTATCTTTTCTCTGGATCCTGTAAATTATTTACCAGAAATTGAAATTAGCATCTTAATTCTACATGTAATTGACATTATTTTATCATAATTAAAAGAAGAAAATAACAGTCTATTATCATTATATCAAAAAATTTTACAAAATGAGAAAGAAAAAATAAAATATCAAGCTTACAGTTGAAAATAACAATCCAAATACTTAAATTTATAATACTCTAAAATTGATAGATTGACAACAAGGGTTGTAGAATAATATCAAAGATATTAAAGACAAAACTTCAACAATAAAGTATGACTAAACCATTGAGAATTTGACATAAAAACTGAATAAATGATCCATATCTGTTTAAGCAATTTTATAAAAGCTTCCTCACACCAAAGATTACTTTTTGATCATCTAGAAAAAAGTGATAAATCAAGAATGAATTTCAAAGATAATATTCAAGATGAAATGAGACTAATCATCAAAAAAATGGATAATATAAATGAGGCTGACTTAACCATGCCAAATGTATCAACCCTATTTTCCCAAATCAGAGGTCATTTGAAACCAAAAGTGGAAACAGAAAATTTCAGCCTGTGACTCAAACCTAGACCACAAGCATGACAGCCAAACACCATAATCCAATGGCAGAGTAAAATACCACCAAAACATGGAACTGAGCCAAACCAGCTCAAAAAGTATCAAAGGAAAGAGGAAATTCACCTGTTTCCAAATATTCTAGTCCCATCACCATAGGAAAAAGAATAACAAAGTTATTCCTTCTCAAAGAAGTTGCTGAGCATAAACGTTAATTTTCACCTCTCATCTGAAATCCAGAGGAAGAGGCTTAATGTAAGGTTTGACTATGAAACAATAAGTAAATATTACTAATATTTTACTTATTGTACTATGAATGTCCTTATGAATAAAATAAATAAGATAAAAATAACTATAATAATAAATAATTATTATAATTATGGCATAAAAATAACTATATTATTGAATAAATATGATAATGTAATTTATATTATGAAAAAATAATATAAGAAATAAATATCTTAATATAAGATAATTAATATATTTAAAAGCCCTTTCTTATGGTTATCAACAAATAATAAAGGCTTAAAAAATTGTTTTTTATCAATAAAAAACAATTAATAACAATAATATTACTAATATTAAACTTATGAATTAATATAAATACTATTTATATTAATTATAGAATTATTTAAAGTAATAATGGAGAAAAAATTATTATAATAAGAGGAAATAACCTACTTTTAATACTTAATATAATAATTTTGAATAATTTTACGCCAAAAAATGTAAATACAACTTATTTAAATTGTATTTACAATAAACTTTAAGAGAAATTACAAATATTATTAATTTTATGTGGAATTGAGGTTTTTAAGAGAATTTTAAACAAAACAGTTAAATAAATAAGATAATCACGTCAAAGATGATGATTATAATAAGATTATCTTTGGTCTTTAATAATATAAGGGTTTTATCTATAAAGAATGAAGAAATTACCTTTTGATTTAAACATTTTAGTGTTTTGTAAGCGTCTGAGGGGAAAACAGAGTAAAAAGAGCTCTATTTATAGTAGATACCTCCCTCCTAGAGTCCAGAAGGCTTCTAGTAGACGGGTAATGATTCTTTCTACAAGTATTGATCAATATTTTAAGTTTTGGTGATGATTACATCATGATCAAACCATCTTCCCTCATAATTATGCCATTATTTAGAGTTATCACTATAACTCTAAGTTTGATGGCATCATAGGCTTGGAAGAAGCCTAAACTTCCTGGATTTTATTAGTATTAATCATATTTTAATAGTATTTACCAGCTTTATCACTTATATGACTGTTAAACTTAAAACAAGATTACAGTGAGTGATCTTAAATGATCAAATTTAAGCTTAAACTTTGATCATTGATAACTTTTAAGTTATACAGGCTACAGCTATTCTGAGAGTGTATTCTGATAGCTTGGCATGGTCGTATTACACCTTCAAGAGAATTTCATTACATCATCAAAACTCCATTTTTGATGATTTTTCTTGTAACTCATCTTTTCTGTTGAAATTTAATACTTTAAACTTCAAACCATGATTTCAAGGGGTTATACCTTGAATATCATAATAGAAAATACATCATTCCTCACGAATGAGCTAGTAGAATCTGAATCTTTACTTTTATTCAAGTTTGGACTACTTTCACAACAAAGTGGTCAACAGCTCTATTGATTTTAATCAATAATCCATTACAGGTTTTAACCTTGTTTATAACCTGTGAAATAAAGTTCATTTCTGTGTTCCTACAGTAATTACATTGTGACTTTATTCTTGGTTTATCACTCTATCATGTATATTTCAAAAGATATTAGCTAAAATCCTTGAATATATGCGCTGACCAAAAAAGTGCATATATTCAGCTTAACTCCTGAAGTATTGAGTTTGGAGATTAGCTTCTTGATTATTTTATGTGTCTCAATTTATGGAGCATCCAATGGTACAATTTATTTCACATGTTGTTTCATTTTTATTTGGAATAATTAAGGATTCATGTTTTTTATGAGGTGTTATTACTTATAACTCATTAAATATTGACCTTACAGATATGCCATAAAAGTGGTATATGTGTATTTTACCATGAGAAATCCAATGGTGTAATTTATTTCACATTTTTATTCATTGGGGTTTAAGTTAATCCAAGTTTTATGCCTATTTATGGCAGTTTTATGGTGTTAAGGTAATTATGTTTAAAGGTATAGTTATTTTAAATATTTCTTGTGACCTTTTTGGGTATGTGGTCATATCTCAAAGGTTCACACTTAACCCCATCAGATGGGTATTTAAATTGAAGCTCTAGGTTAGGGCTATCCAATGGTACTAGCCAAAATGAGCTAGCATCAAAATTTCACAAGCTATGGCCAAAATGAGGTCAAATAAGGGTGAATAAAAAATTCACCTCTCATCTAACCTCTACAGATTTAGTGTGAGATACTTATAGTGGGGTCTTTTTGGGAAGAGAATAATCAGGGCTATATAATGGTGACATTCATTTCCCCATATCTCATCTAGAAAAAACTTTATTGGACAAATAAGTTCTATACAGATTTTGAGAAAATGATATATCTGAACAACAAAAATTGAACATGGCATAGCTTTGAGATATTTAATTTTAGCCATGCCAAATGAGATACCATTGTGTAGATCCTATCCAGGGCTACACAATGAGCAACTATGAGCTCAATATCTTGAAAACTGACAAAGTAATAGAAGTTTCAAGTTCAAAATCCCACAGTTTGGTCAATACACCTTTACTGTGGGATATTTTCCCATAACTATGATTATGAGGTTTCAAACAGACAAAGAAGCTGCTTTATACTTAAATACCCCATAGTTCATTCAATACTGGGGTCCCATGCAGGTTCTGCATAGCATTGTACATGTCATACACATCAGAAGAGAGATGTGTGGTCCCCAGATGAGAATCTTCACCCTTTATTGGAGAAAACTGCTCAGATGTGGTTTCAAAACCACATCTGAACCCAATAAGGAGTATACAGGCCTTTTGAAAGACACAAGCCAGTACTCTGAAGTGAAAAATCTTCACTTCTTCCACGTGGAGTGGTCCAGAGGACTTTTCCACCCAATTTCAGGATAAAAAGGGCTCTGCCTCTGCCCAAAAGAGGAATCCCCATCCTGTTCTTAAATTCCTACATAGTACAACTTTCAAAACCATTTATACTGTTTGAAAACAATTCAGGTATACTCCAAATCTAATCATTTTATTTCTTATTATAGTAATCCAACTGGTAAGACTGTAATCATGGCTTTCAGCAGGGCTCACCACCATCATTTTCTAAGAGTAAAGCCCTTATTACTTTATTTTAAAACCCTTATCATCTATAGAAAACCTTTTTTAATTAATTTTACCATGTTTCAGTAATAATTAAATTTGTAAATAGCTTTATTACAGCTTCATCATAGACTCAGCCTGACATAAAATCTTTCCATGGAATAATTGGTCCAACATGAAATTAATCAGCTTTTAATGAAAGAAGAACCTCAACTACAAGAGTTACCAACACATACACCCAAAGGTGAATATGATCATATGTCTATGATTGAAATAATTGATATCATTCAGCAAGATCATTTCATACCCAATAAATTAATAAATTCAATATTACACTCATTATTCAAGAAATATGAAAAGAAATGGTACTATGTAATGGGAAATAAAAATTGAAAGGACACCTGGCCTTGGTAAAACAAAAGAAATTATCACAAGATAGGAAATTGATTCCTAGATGTATAAAATGTAAAACTGAATTGGATAATTGATACTTTGGCCCAGATAAGGACAAACATTTAACTTGGTTTATGAAATAATCTGAAAGATTGAATACCCTTTATTCATAGATGTCACACAACTGTTACATATGAAAACACTAAGAAAATCTCTACAGCTGGAACATTCCCCAAGAATTAGGTGCATATACCCATTTTCCACAGAAGAGTAAGTTAATTCACCAGAATATATTGTGAAAAGAACAAAGTTTCAAAGTAAATCGAAAGAAATTGACATGAAGAGTCCAAATGAAAAATTTATCAAAAAGGTAGGAAAACAAAACATTTCAGACCATATAATACCAAGTAAACAAAGAAAATTTCATAAATGTGGTGGTATTGAACATTTAGCTAATAATAGACTTGAAAAAATCAATGAAACTTTGGAAAAAGAAGACCAAAATGCTATAGAAGAATATTCTGAAGAAGAAAAAGAAACGGAGGAATCTGAAGCTTCTGAAAGTGATGAAATCAATATAACTAATTATTAAATTAATAATATCCATTCAATCCTTGAGGTATCAGATGTCAACTCCCACTTAACACAATTTTGAACATCTGATACATGCATTAAAAACATACAAGATTCCCAACTACATGGAACCCAACCTTGAAAAGTAATGGTTTGAACAGCTGGTAAATTTATTATAGTAATTTTTATGATAAACAATCAAGAGGCAAGTATAAATTTGGACAAAGGTGCATTATGTACTTTTTTGGAAAAAATAATATCTAGAACCACTTGAACTAGATTGAGAAGATAAAATTATACCAATAAATGATGTCAAATTTAGTATTGCAAGGGAAAGCAGGAAGCCCCCTTGCAATAATCAATTAAACATTAATTTTCCCAAATACATCTCAGTTTATAGGACTTAAAGTAGAGCTTTTAGTAATGGATAACTGTACCACTAACCACTTAATCCTTGTAGATTATTAGTTATTAATCCATGGAATATATATCTTTAACAAAGGAGAAAGTTATTTTACCATATAATATGATAAAAGACAGAAATTTGGCTTCTTAAATTATAAGAAAAAAATAACTTCCATAAAAAATGAATAGACTAGCCAAAACAAACACTTATTCATGGGTGAACAGTTGAAAGATGCAGGATTCAATGAATAATTAACATAAAAAACAAAAGCAAGTATCATTGACCACCTGTATGAATACAAAAATGCCTTTGAAACTGATAAAAACCATTGGTTTCTATAATTGGACATGAATTAGACATTATACTAAATGTTTAAAAGCCTTCTCCACTCTTATCCAAGTGACCATCTTATCCAGCAATACCAATATCTAGAGAATCCTTAGAGGTTTGCATTAAAGAAGCAACGGACCTTGATGTTTTAAGGAAAGTAGGACCCAATGAATAGGTGTAAGTTACCACAGCGGTTAATATATCCTAGCATAATGGTGAATGAAGGATCTTAGGAGATCTTAGAGTTTTGAATACCTACACCATCCATGACAGATATCCAATACCTAGGATCCATGAGACATTAATACAATTTTCACAGGCTAAATTTATCACAGCCATAGATGCCCTTGAGGTTTTTCATAAAAATGTCTTAATAGATCATGCCAAAAAACTATCAAGGATAATATTCCACTGTGGTATATATTAATACCTAAGAATTATATTCGGTATAAAAAATTCCCCTTCCCATTATCAAATAATGATGAATATCATATTATCTGACAAGCTTTCAGAGGTTTGGCTAATCATATATATTGATTATATAATAGTTTGCTCATAAAATTCTGAAAACACTTGAAGATACTAGAAACAGTCTTATCAAATGTTTTCAATACAAAGATATCGTTGAAAAAATTTCACTTTGGATATAGTGATCTAAAATTATTTTGATATGTAAGATCTGGACTATCTTTGACATTGATAAAAATATAGTGGTAGCAGTACTCATCAACCCAATGCCACAAACTAAGAAACAAATGTAATAATTAATAGAAATTTCTGGATACTACACAAGCCTATGGAGGACCTTTCAAAAATTACAAAATCCCTTTATAAGATTTTTGGACAACAGAAAGTCTATCAGATGAATAAATAAAGGGCTAAAGCATATGAGGAAATAAAAAAGGACCCTCACAAATTTCCCTTTTCTCTTAATTCCATATTGTAATTTACCTTTCAAAATGTATATTTATTGTTGTGAAGGAGGATTAGGTGCTGCACTACACCATACACAAATAATCAATGACATACCTGTTGAAGGGCCAATTTGCTTCATCTCTATTCAAATTAAACAAACTGGAGCCAGATATAGTGCGCGTAAAACGGAATCCCTTTGCTTTTTATGGGCTCTAGAGAAACTAAACTACTCCCTGGATGTGACATAACTGAATTTTATTATAGACTGTAATTCTGTAAGATCATTACTAATCATGAAGACACCAAATAGACATATGCTAAGATGTCAAGTTTCTATTCAAACGTCTAAATATTACTAAAGCCCACAAATATGGAAATTTTTGAAAACCTTCAGATGGCAACAATAGATGAGTCCTAGCAAATAAACCTGAAAACCCAGCATGGGTACCACAGGAACCAGAATCACATATGGAAGGAATATGTGTCACAGAAATTGGAAGAGAATTTCTTAACCAAGTCAGATGGAGATAAAAAGTGGAGAAAATCTTCCATATTTTATACCAAAGGGCTCAAATATTCATCATTATCTGAAAAATTAGATGAATTATTAAAACAGCTTATGATGAAGGCATACTCTACCTACTTGATTGAATTCCTTATCATGGAACTAATAATGCATGTGTTATGACACTAAAATACAGAGTTCTGATAAGCAATATCTTAAATGAATGCCACAATAGTGGTTTATATGGACATCTCTCAGAAGATAGTACACTATAAAGAGTAAACATTTGCTCTTGGTGGCCAAATTTGAGAAAAGATCTTGCAGAATACTGCCAAACTGGTGACAGATGTCAAAAATCAAACAGAGCTACAAGTAGGAAATTTGGAATTATTATCCAAATCCAAGAACCAAAATCCTCATGGGAAATAGCTTTAATGGACTGGGTAACAGCCCTACCCTCAGGAGGAGACAGGAGTTTTGATTCTTGCCTAGTGTTAGTAGAGATATATAGTAGAACCACTATGTTCTTACCCTGTCACAAGGATGACACAGCTATGGATATAGCCATAAGTATATGTAATAAAGCAATTAGCTATACAGGATTATGCAAAATTATCATCAGTGACAGAGACCTTAAATTGAATTTGGTCTTATGGACAAATCTTCATAACCTGTTTGGGACAAAATTATCATTCTCAAAAGCCTATCACCCTCAAACTGATGGCCTAGCAGAAAGTATTCTTCAAACACTAGAAGATGTTATCAGAATTTTCTGTGCTTATGGGTTATAATTCAAAGACTCTGATGGATTTACCCATGATCCGTGTACCCTAATACCAGCTCTTGAGCTGGCATATAAGGCATCAACTCACTAATCAACTGTAATAACTCCAGAAATGCTGGCAAAAGGTTGGAACCCAAGGCTACCTTATCACACTGAAGAAATACTTATTTTATATTCTCCAAACAGAAGATAGCTTTAAAACAATTCTTGATAGAAAAAGACACCCTAAAAACAGATTTGAGAAAATCTCTTCTAAATAGGCAAAAGAATGGTGGCACAAAAGTCATATACCACAAGATCTTAAAAGAGGATACTTAGTCCTAGTACCAAAATTAAATCTTAATAACATTAAAGTTTCAAAGAGGTTAAAATATTAATTATTGGAACCTTCTATAATGAAAGCCCTAAATTACCCTCATGTTGTGAAACTAGAGTTGACAGGTGATCCAATGAATAAAGACCCAACATTTCATGTAAGATTAGAAAACCTTAAAGTTAACATTATCAGCAATTTTCTCCCCTAAAAAATATACCACCACTTTAATTCACCCCTTTAGAAGAAGTAGAAGAGGAAAAAATGGTAAAATTACTTCAATAAAGAAGGACAAGAAACAAAAATAAAGAGAATACCTTTTAAGGTATATAAACCCAGCTCAAGAAGTTGAATGGCTACTTGAGAAGGATATAGCTAATTCTGAAAAAAAATTAAGAATTTTCAGACATGAAAGAAGACCAAAAGTGTCAGCCTTGAGGTATATCTTGAATACCCAGATAGGCCACAATTATCATTAAAATAAATTCTGAACTATGCATAACCCATAAGTTATGCATATATTCAAAATTCATCATTTTGGATTTCAGAAAAGTTGAATAATGTTTTTGTGAGTAAGTAAGTCCATGGATTCAAGGCCAGATTTGTATTATACAAAAACACTCAACCAGGGTAATTCCATAGATTTAATAAGCTTAAATTAACTTTATGGGGTGGTAACATAAAAAAGACTTCAATACCACATAAAGGAATTGTGAAAATTTATGTTTTGCTCAATTTCATGCCAAAATAATGGGAATGTGAGAAATCCCATAGCGTTAGTCATGCTTGTGGCACTTAATATTATGGTATTCTTACATACAGTTTTGATACATCCATAGTGGATATCAGTCTTGAAGCCTGAATTTCTATTTTTGATGTAAAAATAGCTAAGGGGGACAAAAGACATCAAAGAGAGCCAGGGTACCCAACTTCTGAGGCTTCCGAGGTGTGGATAGCTCTAAGTCTTGGATCCATGTCTGATAATGGTCCAATTAGTATATTAAAGCCTTTTGGTAACCTGGTTACCAAGTTAAAATCTCATTAAATCATAAGAAAATCACAAATAAGCTGATATTTTGATGTGACAAGGAGGTAAAGAGAAACTTAGACTCCTGTAAACACGTAAATTGTTGATTATTTTCCATAGATAAACTATAAAAGATTAATTAAAACCCTTTTGGGACTAGTATCCATCGATTTACCTCATAGCAACCAGCCATATTGTGCTATTGGCAATTCTATGTAGAAATGAGGTAAAAACTTCAAAAATTCATTAAAAATACAATTCTTAATTAATCTTTATGAAACTATTAGGAACATTTTACAATTGTATTCATTATAAATAAATCAAAAATAATTTTGGTTTTATAAGTAAAATGAAAAGTTTGACTTACAGTCCATTTTTGATGATTCCACATGAAACACTGAATCTTCAAAAACTCACAGAAAATACAACCTGTGATGAAATTTCCAATAACATTGATAAATTTGAGAAATTAATGTTTCTTTTGAAATAAAAGAAGATTTACAGTTGTTACTCCCTTTATTCATAACCATAAATGGGTTTGTAGTCACATAAAAGCATTAATTAGGGAATTATGATAATCTTACATGACAACAGATGATGCAACCAATAATTCCAAAAGTATTATTGTTTTCTCCCCCACTGGTATTTCAGTTTTCTCCATGGAATGCCTCAGTGAGCTGTCTTTGACTTAAAAGAGGCCTCCTCTTGCTGTTTTTTCCAGATCATCTTATTATCCAATTATATCTTTGTTACCAACAAGTAAGTATTAGTTAAAAATTTGTTTAGGTATTTTAAATCTTTCAGAATAAAGAAGAGAGATGTGGAATCATAGAAATCAACTATATATTGTTTTAATACCGCTATAAAAGCTATTTTGATCCTGTAAATCCACAATTATCCCTCAAATCTTTCTACCAATCTCTTTCCAAGGTTCATTGGAGTATTAGTGAGTGATTTATTATTAATTCTTGGAAGTCTTTCTCCATTAATAGTTTTCTTCAAGAACTATATTCAAAATTATTCTTTCAAAAGATAATTATTTATACAAAAAATTTTCTTATTTTAATAAAGAAGTTTTATTTTCAATACTTCTTGTAATTTATTCTTGTAGACAATTACTGCTTATTTTTATAATCAATACTAGTGTATAAAAAGTAAAATAAATAATTCATTAGTTAGTTATTTAATTTTGTTTATAATAATTTTCATTATTATATTTCATAAGAACATTCATAGTACTTTTGATTAATAGTAATATTATCAACAGTTTCATAGACATATCTTACAAAAAGAAGAAACAATTCAATAATTATTGATCTCCAATACTAAAAAAGTCCTATTGAAGAGGTAGGGAAGTGGCTGATACCCTAAGCAACTATATCAGATTGTAGTACAATCCTTTTTTGTGGTATTGAATGTGAGCCTTTTTGAAATTACCAGATATCCAAATTTTGCACAAATAAAATTATAAAATTTATTTTAATAATATTTATGAAACTCAATTCTTAAAAACCCAATAAAATAAGTAGAAATGCCATAAAAAGGAATAGATTCCTTATTATCTCAGAAATAGCTGAAGAAAAATAGGAAGTAAATATCACCAATGAAAACCCCATACAAAATTACATATATTACCTCTTCATTTCATATCTATAAACCTAATACCCACTGAGATGCCAGGATATATGCACTTTTATGATCAGTACATATATTGATGGTCTTTATCTAATATCTTCTGAAATACTGGTGATAAGGACATTATCCAAGCATAAAATTTCCACTAGATCAATTAAAGCATACACTTCTAAAATTTTATTCCAAAATTTATCAATAAAGCTATGAATAATAAGGAGAAATTGACCAAAAATAGCAATACCAGTCGACCACTTAAAGCCAAAAGTTGTCAAAACTCATAAAAAGTAGATATTAATATTATAATAGCTCATAAGCGAATAATGAGTTTATTTTCATCTTCATATTCAAGCTATAACCCCATGAAATCATGGTTCAAAGTTTAAAATAGCAAATTTTGACAGAAAAGATGAATTACAATAAAAATAATCAAAATTAGAGTTTTAATTATGTAGTTAAATCCTCTTAAAAGCTTAGTGAGGGAATTACAATCTAGGAGAACTCACTCTCTCAATTTCATCATCTTGGAAAACTTAAGATTTAATAATGATTCAAGTTAAAGTTTAAAAATGATCATGTTTGATCTTTATCTGTAATCATAATTCATGTTTAACAGTTGAAAAAGATATAGATCTGGTGGATATTGTTATTTTATGATGAGAAATAACTTAATCCAATAAGCTTAATGATTATCCAAGCTCATTATGTCAGCAAATTAAATCTGTAGTGATAACTTGAAAATATGGCTTAATAATGAGACAAAAAGCTTTAATAATGATGTGATCATCATTCAACTGTAATATATTGATAAGTTATGGTTTATAGCATCAGAAAACATCCTTTCACTGGAAGAAAGGAACTTTAATATATAAATACCTCTAATTCCCCTGTTTCTCCCTCAGATGCATCAAATGCAATAGGATATTAAACAAAAAGGTAATTCACTTTGTTATTTTAAATATAACTCTTATATCTCAAAATCTTAAAGTCATTAATTATGATATTATTTCAATTTTTTTTGATTATATTAATATTTCATTATCATTTGTTAAAATTCTCTTCAGATCTCTAAGTCCACATATCAATAGTAAAAGCTGTATTTCTCTCTATTTTTTATTTTAGAGACATTCTAAATAACTATTAGTGACTTCTTCATGCATAAAATAATTCAAAATTGTTAACATTCATATCAAAAGTAATTTATTCATATCTTATCACAATATTTCTCTGTTAATTTCTCTATAAGATTATTCCTTATTAATATAAGTGGTATTTATATTCAATTATAACTTTAATATTGGTAATATTCTAGTTGTCAATGGTTATTAATTATTGAATAAAACTTTTCTACACAATTATCTTTTTTTGGTAAAAATACTAATTTTCCATAATATATTAATATCTTCATTTTATTAAATTACTTCAAAAGTACAAATTATATTATTTATGATTTATAACTAATGTAATATATCTTACACCAAATTATAATAATATCTTACTATTATAATAATTTTAATTCTTATTATTTATTGTTATTATTAAATTCAGAGTACAATAAGTAAAATAAGAGTAATTTTTACTTACGTTTTCACAGTCTAACCTTACATCAAGAACCTAGTGTAAGCCTATGAAGCTAACATGGTAAAAAATTGAAAAATGCACATCAATTTTAGAATAATTAGAGCACAAGAACTTTATAATACATAGAATAACTTTATTGTCATAAATCCCATTGTTAAAGAATCATTATGAAAGAAATTCAATGTGGAAAGAAAACTCAATTATTCATCAAGCAAAGCCCTCATAGGTTCCAACTCAGAAATTGTCCCTGTTTAATTCAATGCTTTCATATTAATATCAATTTGAAGTAATTTTAAATAAAATCAATATTTTTTTGAACTTCTTTTTCTTCTTCTTGTAATCAAACTTAATTTGAACTTGCAAGTTTACTTCTTCAAATTTTCAAACCTCAATTTTGTTTTATTTCTATTTAAGCCTTTTGGGTTGAGCCCATTCCAAAAAATCATGTTAATTTTCCTCATTCTACCAAAGAAGGAATTTAATATTAATAACTACATATCATTTCCAAACAATAATTTAGCTTTTTTTTCAAAATTATAAGAAATTTGTATAAGGTGGTTCATATATATCAACCACCTTTTTAGCTTATCAGCTTCTTTCATTTGAGCTTGGAATGGAAGGTTTATTTTGTATTTGATTTTGATTTCTTTGGGTTTTTCTCAATTCCGTGTGCATAGGCACTCAAATACAGAAATCTATAGATCTTAATCTACACATAACTTACTAAAGCATCTATATTTTCAAATTTGTTTAAGAATATGCAGCTTAATTTCCCTCTGTGGTGAAGTTTCACTTCCATAAAGTTTATTATTGAATTAATTATAGAAATTGCCCTTGATTAATAATAATCACTACAGGCTGTGGATAATATGATTACCTCACTATCCTAGTCTAGGTCATAATGGTATTGAGAATTAAATCTTGAAATAGGAGGTTACATTTTTAAAACTAAAGAACATAATTTTCAAATGGTTTACCATAGAACAAAGAGCTTTTTTCACAATTTCTTCAATAATTTGATTCTTTCCTCAAGTTTATTTTCAAATTTTTTATTATTTTTTCACTTCTTTTTTTAAGTGTACCAATTGTCTCTAGTAATGATATCCTTGATCTTCAAGAAATTCTGTTACTTCTTATAAACTTCAATAGCCAACAGTTGAAATCCAACTTTCCTTGGTTTATGGTGGTTGTCCTATTGTATTCAAATCACTGGTAATTAAACAAGCATCTATATTGAGCTTCATTAGAAGTCATTTGATGATGCTTAATTCATCAGCTCAATTTAGGTTTTGGGAAGGATGTAGAAGTACAGTGGTCATCTTTACTGGGATTTTGAATGAAGGCATCTTGAGGGAATTTTTGGAAAAAATCAAAAAAAACCTGAAAGAATTAAGTTATATATCCAATGGGTTATATTTTGAAACAAATTTATTACATGTTATCTTGTCCAAGGAGCAGGGGTCTCAGCTCAAAAACATATTTTCATATTTGTTTGAAGAATATATGAGGCCCAAATCCCACATCTTTTCAAGGTGGTATTTTGTCACTTTGACACACCTTTATGTTAGTAATCTTCTTGAAAAAATGTTTTAATACTTCATCTTTTTGAATTATTTCAATAGGTTATTTAATCCCTTTTGATTTCATATTTTCTTAAAAAAAAATTCATTGATTTTTCCTAGATAAAATTAATGATTATTTTCTTAAAATTAATCAAAAAAGTCAATACTCTTACTCAAAGGCAATCTTCTTTTTTCTGTATTCATTATGTCAGGTTGAGTCTATGATAAAAGGTGTATAATAGTATTTACAGCTTTAACTATGACTGTGACATGGTAAAATTAGTTTAAAAAGAGTTTATTTGTAATAATAAATGATTAAATTAAGATATTAAGGGCTTTACTATAATATTATAGTGGTGGTGAGCACTGCTGAATGACCTGGGTGCAGTATTACCAGTTGAATTACTATAATAAGAGCTACAATACTTAAGTTTAAAGTATAACCTGGTTATTTTCCAAGACCATAGCTTTTTTTGACAGTTTTACTACGTAGGAATTCAAGAGCAGGATGGGGATTCCTTTTATCCTGAAATGGGGTGAAAAGGCTTCTAGACATTTTCACATAGAGGAAGTGATGATTCTTCACTCTCAAGGACAGGCTTGTGGTTCGCAAAAGGCTTTTATAGCCTGTATTGGGCTCAGATGTGGCTTTGAAACCACATCTGGGCAGTTTTCACAAATACAGGGTGAAAATTTTCATCTGGGGACCACACAGCCTGATTCTGATGTGTATGACGTGTAGAATTCTGTACAGAACCTGTATGGGACCCCAGTATTGAATAAGCTATGATTTATTGAAGTAAAAACAAGCTTCTTTATCTTTTTGACACCTCATCATCATGGTTATGGTATATTATCCCATGGTAAGGCTGTATTGGCCAAACTGTGGGATTTTAACCTTAAAGCAGCCATACCTTTGTCAGTTTTTGAGATATCAACCTCAAAGGTGGTTCAGTGTGTAGCCCTGTATGTGCTCTACACAATGGTACCTCATTTGATATGGTTATCATTAAATATGGCAAAGTTATGCCATGTACAAGATTTTTGTACATATGCGTGTTTTGGGGGAAAAGCTGTATTGGGCTTTGTTGGCCTTATAGCTTTTGTTCTGGATTAGATATGGGGAAAAGAATGGCACCATCAGATAGCCCCGATTGTGCTCTTTCCAAAAAGGCCCCACTTCAGGTATCTCACACTAAAACTGTAGAAGTTAGATGAGAGGTGAATATTTTATTCATCCTTATTTGGCCTGAATTTGGTTATAACTTCTGTAATACTGGTGCTAGCTCAATTTGGCTGGTACCATTGGATAGTCCTGACTTAGAGCTTCATTTTAAATGCCCATCTGGTGGGGTTAAGCCTCTTACTCTGTATTTCAGATGAGAGGTGAAAATTAAGGTTTATTCTCAGCAACAACTTTGAGCAGGAATAACTTTGTTATTCTTTGTCCTATGGTGACGGGACTTGTTTATTTGGAAAGGGGTGAGTTTCCTCTTTCTTTTGATACCTTTTGAGCTGATTTGGATCAGCTCCATGTTTTGGTGGTATCTTGGCTATACCATTGATTTATGGTATTTGGCTGTCATGCTTGTGCTCTGGTTTTGAGTCACAGGCTGACACATTAAATGAGAAAAATAGAGTTATTTTGAAAATACATAATAAGCTCTTTAACCTTGGAGAATCTAATATTTCAAATATCATAACTCTATATGATATTTGGACTTTATTGCATCATCCAATTTTTTGTTTAAATAGAGAAAAATAATCAAAATCATCCTTAGATATTGACTCAAGACTTAAAAACCTACTCAATTGAGATTTCATGAGCTCAAAATTTGTATATTGTTTTTATAAAAATTCATAAATTTTCATAACTCTACATAATCAATCTTAACATTCTTTTATGAGTAAGCACTTTATGTATAATTTTTGAGAATTATTGAATTTTTTTCAAAGTTTTTAAAATTCCATTCTATGATATGAGTTTTAACACAGCTTTGAATATCAAAAAAATTGATTTTATATTAAAATAATCTATGAGTGATACCCAAGTTGCTTTTAAGGTGATATTTCAAATTTATTATCAATTCACTGTTTTTACTTACTCAATAAAGAAAGGTATAACCAATATTTTTGAAAATTATTTGTAAATTTTTGTATGCACATGAGGAAACTTTGTAATAAAGAAATCTATCTGATGAAATTTCATTAGATGTTAAACATATTTTTAGTTGATCTGACCAAATGAATGTAAACTTTTTCTATAGAAAGACCTTTTTAGGATTCTCTAGGTGAGGCTTTTAACAATTAATACTTATATTTAATCAAAACAAATTCCATTGATTCAGCTCTTGAAAGTTTGATTACTCATATAATTGGCCAATTTAGAAGGTGGAAGATCTTTAAGTTTTAAACTAAAATTATCACTGAAAAGAAAAAACAAACAAAGAATATTTTTGGGTTAGTTTTATGGGTTAAATGTTGCTTTTTTGTATTGTTCTCTCAAAAATTTATCATATATTGGAATTTTGAAGACTTTGAAATATTCTTTGGAAGGATTAAATTAAGTCAAAAATAACTATCTTGATGTAAACCCTAATTCTTAAAAGTCACATATCTGAGAAGGTGTCTTTATTTTCCTTTTTCAATAGTTTCAAGGTTAGAATTCTCCTTAAAATTGCATCAAAGAGCAAAAAGAACATCACCATAAAATTCAGAGGCTGCAAGATTAATATTTACTATAGTGTCTTTTAGTGCTGGTTGCACTGCTAAGGACTCCTCAAATGGCTTCAGGTGCCAGAGACCACCCAAAAAGCACACATCAGACTTTGAATAAATTCTTAGCTCCAAATAAAATCTTGTTCAAGCTGCTCCATTCATGGAATCTTTATTTGATTGACATGTTTTCTGCTTCAGAATCTTCTACCCCTGTAATTATTTTCCCCTTTTTGGATCAAATTATCATCTTAAAATGAAATTTTTGTGCTTGGAATACTATTATCTTGCTTTCAAGCCTCAGCTTTTTGTTCTTGATGATTTGAATGAGCTCTTGATGATAATTCTTTAATGACACAATTTTATAAATTGGATTATTTGATTGTGTTGATGATACTCTCACTCACCCCCGTTGGACCATCCAATTTCACTTGGCAAACCCCGTCTGCATTACTACCATTCTCCTCCTCCCCCACACGTAAATTGCTCTTGAATTTTAAACGTTCTCACTAATCCAAAATTTCAAAACCCTCAAGAGAAAATGACTTCAACTGAACAACCAATAGTAACAATCGATTTAGGTAATCAAGAAGATGGTGCCAATTCAAGTATGATTCTTTTTTTTTTCATTTAAATATCATACTTATTTTGTTATAAAACATAACAAAGCACAATAAAATTGCAATAGAAAAATAATAAACTGAAAATTTTGATTTAATTTTTTTTGGGATTTTTTAAAAATATAGATGAAAGATTATTATTTTCAGCAAAACAAGATTTAGAAGATTTATTTTTAGAAATAATTGATTCAAATAATTCTGATTATGATATAAATTTTAAAGATGGAGTTTGTTATTTTTTTTTAAAAAAAATTAGTTATTTATTTAATTTATCATATTAAATTTTTTTATACCAAACTAATTTTTTTTCTTGTTTAATTGGCATTTTTGTTTTTTTTCTATATAAATCAATTTAGCTAGGTAATACGGCTTTACATTATGCGTTAGTGTTTTTTTGAAAAAAAAAAAACAAGATTTTGATTTTTTTTACTACAAATAATAATAATAATTTTTCTTATTTTTTAGGGTTATGAATCTTTCGCCAAACGTATTAGAATTAATTCTAGAACATGAAGGTTGTGATGTTGATTTATTAAATTATCAAGGTCAAACTCCATTACATTGTGCTATGAATATTAAAGATCTTAAACCGAGACTTTTAATTACCAAATCTTTACTCGAAGCAGGAGCTGATCCTAGGTATTTATTTATTTATTTTTCCGAATTTTATCTTGTTTCTTTAAAATTGATAATAATGGTTTTTCCAAATTTCAAGATTTTTACTTTGTTTTAAACTAATTTTATTTTATTTTATTTACTTAGGATTAGAAATAAATATCATGAAAAACCCATCGATACCCTTTTATCACCTCAGCCAAGTGATGAACCTGAATTAGTTGAATTAAGGAAATGTTTAATGGAAGCTGAAGCTGAGATTAATATAGCTCCGGATGATATTGCAAACGATTATGAAGATGATCTAAATGACGTTGCATCTGAAGATTCAGGATGACAAACAAAAGTTATTGTACATAAATACAAATTTGTAAAAGGTAAAGTGGTACTTAAATTTATTCAACACTTATTTAATCTTTTATCATTGCTGATATCTGTTCGAATCATTTCTAGTGTTATGTTTTTTAAAGCTTTTCTTGTTTTTTTCAATGCTTAAAAGGCAACTAATCCAATCAAATTAAATAGCGCTCTCGCTGAGGCTTTTCAACTTTGCACATGTTGATGATGCCCTATCGTTTGTATAACTTAAATCTTGCTTATTTGGCTTTTTTTTTAAAAAAAACCCTTCCAAATCAGAAATTTAATGAAAGGATCAAAATTTCCAAGGTGAAACCACCGGTAACCATATTATTTTTGTTATCTCTGCTTTAGGATTATTTTTTTTTGCCTTCAGATTATGCATAACCTGGCAGCAGTTCTCAACTGCTATAGCGGTGCGGCTCGGTTGGGCGCGAACAAGTCACATTCCCAGATCATTGAGGGGGACTTTGACTTGCTTCTTTTTTTTCCTTATTGAAGCTCTGAGTGTAGCACCGGCAGCGGTTCATTTCTTACGCCCCTGCTCGTTGGGCATCAGCCTACTTTGTAATAAGGCGTCTTGGATTTGACGAATTTCGGTGACAAAACTTCAAAGCAGCATAAAACAGCTGACCCACTTCTTTCGCAGAATTGAATTTCTTTGCGCAACTCGTTTGTCAAATACAAATCATTGCGTGAGCAGAGCGCTAACTGTGAGAAATACTCCCAATAATCATGAAAGTAAGGCTTCTCGGTATTACATGACAAAAGTAGTTGAATTACTACTTCTATCCATTTAATTACTAATTGCTAACGGATTACAATGAGGTTTGAATGCCTTATTCAAAATGAGTCAAATCCTTTCAGTGACAAAGGGGCTTGAGTCAATGAAGCAGAACAATCTAGATGACTATTGTTCAAATCCTTTCAGTGACAAAAGGGCATGAGTCAATGAAGCAAAACAATCTAGATGACTATTGTTTCTCACATTGTGCACGCTGGATCGCCTCCAGCTGACTTTTCCTCGTAGCTTCTTCAAAGACCATGTCAGCTTCTTGGGCCCAAATTTCTCGCTGATGTTGTTCATAAAGTTCAGGAAAATCAATCCATCTTTCTTGAATTTCGAGCATCGTCTCTGGAGGTAATGCAGGAAGGCCAGCTAGAGGTGGAGATTCTCCGAGTGACTGATCCTGAGAGCTTGAATCGAAAGAGGGCTTTGAAAGAGGTTGAGAAGGATAGTAGCCCAATGCTTTGTCGATTGCCAAAATTAACTTGGTCATTGAGATTTTGTCCTTAAAAAAACCAGAAATGAATTGAGCTTGGCCTGAAGAATTTGGTTCTCAAAGCTGCAACCGAACCAGATTACCTCAACACATAATGTTTCAAATCCAACCAAATTAAAATCCTCAATTAGTTCGATTATAACTCGATTTAGCTTGCTAAATTTGGGAGTTGTCTGACTATCTAAGATGGGCAATAAGTAAGATAAATCTTGAACTTGGGTATAGAACTCTAGTCGCAATTCTAAACGTCAGACAGTACCGTACAATCAAACGATTTGAAGAGTTCTAGATTCAGCTCAGCAAAATGTGGATTATTTCATGAAATATTTGGGGCTAGGCTGCTTACTAAATTGATCGCCCAGGTCTTTCAAAAGGTCTATTTTTGTGAGAACATTAATGTGAGGCATGCCAAGATTGAGCATTGATTTGAGGTTAAGAAGAACGATAGCAATATATTTAGCCGGATCAATGATGTGAGTCGAATCAGTCAATTGTACGGCTGCTAACTAATTTTTTTTTTCAAAGAGGATATAAAATTCGTAATTTAATTTAACGTTCATGATTTATTATTTAACTTGAGTGATCTTACTTACTTACTCTCCAATCCAATTTTTCCAAACGATTTAAAATATTTTTCAAACTTTGATGATCAGTTAAAATTTCAACTTGACCAGGTAAATCCATAACTATATAATCAATTTCTTGATTTAATTGATTTGATTTAATTTTTTCTAATAACCAATCAAAATTTTCTTCTAAATATTCTAAACAAAATAAAATCGAACCATTTGGACCTAAATTTTTAAATTTCATAACTTCATTTAATTCAATTAAATCTCTAATATCAATATTTGGTTGATATTTTAATTCTTCCACAGCTGGATCTAAATTAATAATTATTAAAGGTCTTGAAATTGCTTTAAAATACTACTAAAGTGAAATTAATAAGAGATTTTTTTTCCAAAAAAAAAAATGAATCAATATAAAAAATAATCCTTTTGTTTTTGGTATTTTATTATTTAAGTTCAAAAAAAAAATATAACGATACGATTAATTACTTACTTGTTGTAATCCCCAACAATAAGTAGTTTTACCAGAACCAGGAGGACCGATTACAACTTGACCGAAACCCATAATTGTTTTTATTTTATTTTGTTTTATTTTTATTTATTTTTTGGTTTCAAAGTGAATTTATAAAAAAATTTCACTTAATTGGTCAACAAGCGCATATAATCAGATTTCTGCTAATGATATATAGTACTTTATTTTTAGAGTATCTCCAAAGGCAACGCTTAATATGGGCGGGTACAACTTATGGTTGCTGCTCGATCCCGATCATTCCAGGAATACCCGCTCTCGGGGCTCAATTATTTGTTTGCTCTCTCAACCCCAACAGTAGTAGGCAAGCCTGCCGCCCGGCCCCGGAAAAGAAGGGAAACCCCGTGGGATTCCCATTTAGGAATTGGGGACGGGGCCAGTACTTTTGGTGATCTTACATTGGGGCTCAAATTGTAACGGTACACGAGGAAGGCTGGACCCTGCCAAAGTCCCCAAATGGTGGGCAGCACAATAATTCAAGCTTTAAATTACAAGAAGATGAAAATAATGAGAGCTAAAAATAATCTAATCTTGACAATAAATGGGCCCAAATGTACAAGCCCAATCTTTTACACATGCAAGTTGTTCAACATGCATTGAAGAAAGGAAAGCTCATTGGTATGTGAGTATCTTGCATCCACAAGAGAATACCCACTCCAAAGGGGCACTGGTTGCAGGGATTGAGAGGTACTTGCAGGCCATCTGGGTAAGTGTTGGAAAGATTGTACCTCTAGATTTCCAAAATAAGAGAATGTCAGTTGACTTGACCTCAGGAGGCTCAGCAAAGAACTGCTGTAGTTTGGTTTCCAATGAGTTGCTATCTGGAATTGATGAGGTGTACAGCTCATCAAATAAGCCAGCCATTGGGATGTTTTGGGTGTTGTTGGGCAAATCAGATGGGGCAGTGAAGTGTTTCTTGGCTTCATCTTGGGAAATTTTGGCCAGATGATTTGTTGACATGCCAAAACAAGCCAAAGTTGCTTCATGCAAAGCAAAAAAGTTGAGTTTGAAGTGAGGATCAAGAATTGTTGCACAGACCACTGGGGTCTTGCAGAGCAGAATTGTGAGGTATTTTGTGAGCTTGTTTTTGATTGCATTGGAAGCAGGTTTGATTGGTCTCACATCATACTGGTTGCATGCCTATATGTGAGTGATGGTGTTACACATTTTAACATTAATAAGAACTCAAGTAGACTTTTACTTACCTGACATATTTGCTTAATTAATAGGATATAGAGTGGCAGAGCATGATTTATGGTTGGGTGTAACAACCATCCATCAGGGGTAAGGGTATTCATTCATACACCCACTCAAACACCCCAAATCAGCAAATCCAGTATCTGCATCAGCATTCAGTTTCAGCAATCTTCATTCTGAAACATGCATACAGCTTGGTACATCCATACAGCCTGTCAACACCTGTACAGGTTGGATTCACCCAATACAGTTTCAATACACCAATATGGAACTGTATGATCACTCAAATACACCACACCTCTTGTACAGGTTCTGTACAGCTGTACAGGACCTGTATTGGCCAGACTCAATTCAATCATCAAATATTCTCATGAAAATTCTTCCTCTGGATCAGGGCTGGTGATTCTCACATATACCAGCCCCTCTTTCTCCCCCCTGGGGACTTTTCCCCAGTTAATTAATTTAGTTGATTTATTATTATCTGAATATTCTTATCCTTATATTTTTGGGTATTATATTTATTTAATCTTAAGTTAGTCTTTGCCTTTTTTCTTTCTTCGCCTGTACAGTATGAGTTGGGTGGCCATATCCTTATTAACCCTTCTCTTTCCATTCTGACAGGTTGAAACAGTGGACTTGGACTTGTTTGTGGTTGGCTCTTCTTTTTCTTACTCTTATTCTTTGTTGCTGCTTTCTTATTTTTATTCTTTTAGTAATTCATTATTCACACTCTTAAGTGTATCCATTCTTGTCTTATCTTTGAGCCCTCCATAAGTGAGTCCCAGTTTACTGAGTGCCAGGCCCTCTTCACTTCGAAGAGCCCCTGTGACATTAAATTAATTAACTCATATTTGATTCTTTCTTTTCATTCATTTATATTCATTTCCTTTTATTCATCAAATTATGATCTCTTAATGACTTTATGATTCTTAATGATCATGATTTTTCTCTCTTATCAATTTTTCATCTCACTCATTTCATTCTTATGAAAATTGATTCTTTTTCTTTTCTTAATCATTGCTGACCATTTCATCACTTCATTTTATTCTATCAATCAAATTTTTTCTGTGTTCTTATTCAGGTTTTATCTAGGAATTATTGATTGGATTATTCATTGGGATTCATTTGGGTTATTGATTCAGGATTTATTGGATTTATTGACTTTGAACTCTCAAGATATTGAATTGATTTCTGAAGATTTTGAACTGATTGAGTGATTCCTCAAGACTTGATTTCATATTGAAGACACTTATTGATTGATTATTGATTGAATATTGATTGATTATTGAATTCCTCAAGATTATTGATATTTGATTTGATTTGATTGTTGATTGATTGAATTTATTTGACTGTTGATTGAATTTGATTCCTCAAGATTTGAATTGATTCCTCAAGATTCATCAAGATTTTATTGTGATTGATTTGGCCAAATTTGATTATTCTTCTTAATACCATCAAGTTTCATTTCATTATTTCAAAATGCCAGTTCAGCATAGTCCCCCAGCCAAAAATACTAGATCCCAAAGAATTCAAGCTGTTCTCACTCCTACAGCAAGGGCTCCTCTTGACCGCACACCATCAGTTCATCAACTGAGTGTAAATTTAGACAGAGGACCACCAATGGAAGGAGCAGCACCCTCAAGAAGAGGTGGAATGAAATCTAGAAGATCAAGATCTTTCTCTGGACTTTTGGGTGGCTACCCTGGCATGTCTGAAGGTGCAAGAGCAAGACAAGGGGAAGTTGAAGATGAAGAGGGGGAAGAGTCTGTGGAAGAGGAAGATTCTGGGGAAACTGAAGTGGCAGATGCCTTGGCAAATGTTCCAGAGGTGCCTCAGGGTTCTAATCTAGCCCTTTCTAGTCAACCTCTTGTCTCTCAAACTGATCCAAGTCTCCTCAAGATGATGGAGCAGATGACTCAATTCATGGGGCAACTCACTCAAGCAGTTGCTCCCAGGGACAATTCCAAAGCCCCTGCTTTCAAGACTCCATCCATGAAGGCACCTGATTCTTTTGATGGTACTCAAGCTCATAAGTTGAGAGGATTTATCCAATCCTGTCAACTAATTTTCCATAATGATCCAGCAAATTTCTTCTCTGACAGGAAGAAAGTTCTTTACTCAACTTCTTTTCTCACTGGTAGAGCTGGCAAATGGATTGAACCTTACCTCTCAAATATTTCCAATGAAGACCCTTCCTACCTCCTCAATAATTGGCCATTGTTTGAATCTCAATTATTCACTCTGTTTGGTGATCCCAATGAAGTCAGGAAAGCTGAACAAGAGTTGGACAATTTGAGGATGAAGGAAAGTGGTCATGTTTCCTTGTACATAGCAGATTTCAGGAGCTTAATGTCAAGAATTGGAGATTGGGGGGAAAGAGCTTACATTCATGTGTACAGAAGAGGATTGGCATCAAGATTATTGGATCAGTTGGCTTCTCACCCTGGAACTTTTGATACTCTTCAAGAACTTATGGATGTCACCTTAGAATTAGACACAAGATATCATGAGAGGCAAAAAGAAAAGGGTGGCAATCAAGAGAAGAAGCCTCCAGTCATTGGATCCAATCAGTCTAGGCCTCCTCAAAACTCATCTTCAAAGAGGCCTCACCAGAAGAAGAATAAGAAGGGCAAGCAATTCCAATCTTCAAAGGACAAGCCCCATGCTGCTCTCCTCAATAAGGACAATAAATTAATTGGTTCTGAAAAGGAGAGGAGGATTAAAGAGGGGTTGTGTACTTATTGTGGTGGAAAGCACCCAATTGAAAAATGCTTCAAGAGACCTCAGAACAAGCCTGGGTCATCATCAAGAGGCTTCCCTAGCAAGCAGGGAAAAGCCTGAGTGGGAATCATGATGTGTTCAATGGTTCTCACTTATTTCCTTCAAGAGCACAATTGTGCACTCTGAATACTAGTGTCAAGAAATCTTTAAAATTTCTTATTTTCTCTTCTGTCTCTGATATTTTTTATAGTATTCTCATTGATTCTGGTGCTACAAACTATTTTATTGCAAAGAATTTTGTTCTCAAGTACTCATTGACTCTGTCAGAGCTCCCTGAAAAGATTCCTCTTTTCATTTTGGATTCTAATGAATCCCCTGCCTTGTTCATCACCCATTATACCAAGTGGGTAGTTGACTTGCCTTCCTTCCCAAGCTTTGAATGGGACTTCTTTATCATAGATTCACCCAAGGGAGAAGACCTGATATTGGGCTATGATTTCCTTTACCATTTTAATCCCATTATTGATTGGAAAAATGGATTGATCACCTATGATTCTAATCATAAGGATTCTAGTGGTATTATTCCTTCTACTAGTAATGACTTTGCCACTGCTGTCAACAGTGTTGCTCTGGTTGGTGAACTTAAGACACCTTCCCTTCCTTCTTCTGTCCATATCCCTTCCATTAATCCCCCTCAGTCATTACTTCCATTAAGAGATGAAGTCTTCAAAGAGATAAAGGATGTTGGAGAAGATGTTGCCATATCTTCACTTCATCTCTTTCAAGGGGATATGGACCTTCCTCCCTTATCTTTTCATGCATCCCTGGAGGAGCAGTGGGATGAGGAGGAAGAGCCAGAAGAAATTGAAACTGTGTTGAAGGTTGTCCCTCCTGCTTATCACCATTATTTGGATGTATTCTCCAAGGTGAAAGCAGAGAAACTTCCTCCACACTGCGCCTGTGATCACCATATTGAATTGGAGGGTCTTCTACCTCCAATTGGTGTTATCTACTCATTATCAAATCAAGAGTCAGAAACACTGCGGGCCTACATTTCAGAGAATGTAGAGAAAGGTTTCATTAGACCAAGCTCCTCTTCAACAGGAGCACCTGTCCTTTTTGTCAAGAGAAAGGATGGAGGTCTCCGTTTGTGTGTTGACTACCGCAAACTTAATGCTGTCACTAGGAAGAACAGATACCCTGTTCCTCCTATGAACCAGCTTCTTACCGTATTCAATGGTTCCACTATCTTCTCCAAGATAGATTTGCGTGGTGCATATAACCTCCTGAGAATCAAAGAGGGGGATGAGCACTTAACTGCCTTTAGAACCAAGTATGGCAGTTATGAGTATTTGGTCATGCCATTTGGTTTGACCAATGCTCCTGCTTCTTTCCAAAATCTGGTAAATGATATCTTTGCAGATTTTTTGGATGTGTTTGTTGTGGTTTATTTAGATGATATTATGGTCTTTTCCAGTTCTGAGGAGGAACATGTCAAACATGTGGCCTCTGTCCTCCAAAGACTGAGGGACAATAATCTGTTTGCCAAAGCCTCCAAGTGTGTATTCCATGCCTCAAGTGTGGAATACTTGGGCTATGTTGTTTCACGTGATGGCCTCAAGATGGATTCTTCAAAAGTTCAGCAAGTCCTCAATTGGACTCAGCCCAAAAACATCAAGGCTCTTCAATCTTTTCTTGGCTTTGCCAATTTTTATCGTCGTTTCATTAAAAATTATTCCAAAAAAATCACTTCTCTCACTTCCCTTCTCAAAAAAGATTCTCCTTTCATCTTCAATGAGGAAGCTCTTAGTCAGTTTCAAGCACTCAAAGAAGCTTTCACCTCTGCTCCTATCCTTTCTCATTTTAATCCTTCTCTTCCAACCATTGTAGAGACTGATGCCTCTGATTATGCTTTGGGTGCTGTACTGAGTCAGGTGAATGACTCAGGAAAGCATCCCATTGCATTTGATAGTTGCAAGCTCTTACCAGCTGAGCTCAACTATGAAATTCATGGCAAGGAACTCCTTGGCATAGTTTGGGCTCTCAAGCGCTGGAGAGCCTTTCTCCTTTCTCTTTCTGATTCCTTTGAGGTCTTGACACACCATTGTTCTCTCCAATATTTTATGTCCTCTAAAGTCCTTACTCGTCGTCAAGCCCGTTGGGCTGAATTTTTGTCTGAATTTCACTTTGTTATCACTTACCGCCCAGGCAGGCTGGCCACTTTGCCAGATGCCTTGTCACGTCGGGACGACGTGTACCCAGAGAGGGGGGTGGATTTCATCAGCAAGAATCCTCAAAACTTTCATCAAGTTCTCAAGCAAAATGAAATTCAAGAGTCAAGATTCTTTTCCATAAAAGTTGAAATGTTTTCAGATTTAGTTGATCAGATTCAAAGACAAGTATGGCAAGACAAAGACTATAAGGAGATCCTCAAGAAATTAGCAAGAGGAGAATCAGTCCCAGACTATTCTCTTGAACCTCAAGCAAGATTATTATTGTTCAAAGATAGAGTAGTTATTCCAAGCAATCATGAAGTTCAATTGGACATTCTTCAAAGGCGTCATGATTCACCATTGGCTGGCCATCCTGGTCAGGAGAAGACCCTCAAGCTCATCAAGAGGGATTTTTATTGGGCTGGCATGAATCAAATCATCAAGGACTATGTGTCCTCATGTCAGCAATGTTCAAGAAACAAGAACATCCACCATAAGAAGTTTGGGTTACTCAAGCCTCTTCAAATTCCATCTGGTCCTTGGAATTCATTGTCAATGGACTTCATCACTCAATTGCCTCTGTCAAACAACTTTGACTCAATCTTAGTAATTGTAGACAGATTCTCAAAAATGGCAATATTCATTCCAACTTATGGCACAATCACTGCACTGGACTTAGCTCAAATCTTCATTAGTCATGTATTTTCCAAACATGGTCTTCCAGTAAGTATTGTTAGTGATAGAGGTTCCTTATTTGTTTCATCATTCTGGACCCAGTTATGTCAGCAGCTCAAGATATCAAGAGATCTGTCAACTGCATTTCACCCTGAAACAGATGGACAGACAGAGAGGGTAAATCAGATACTAGAGCAGTACCTTTGGATGTATGTCAGCTATCATCAAGATGACTGGCACACCTGGCTCCCTCTGGCTGAATTTGCCTATAATAATGCAGAACATTCATCAACCAAGCAATCACATTTTTTCACCATTTATGGAAGAAATCCCAGCTTTGACTCAATCCATATTTCTCAAGACTCACCTGCTGGAAAGTTATCAACAAAACTCCAATCAGTACAGCAAGTTGTCAAAGAAGAATTAGAGTCAGCAATAAGGAGATTCAAGAAGTATGCAGATAGAAATAGGGCAATTCCACCTGATTTCCAACCTGGGGACAAAGTATGGCTGGCTTCCAAGAACATCAAGACAACAAGACCCACCAAGAAATTATCAGAAAGATGGTTGGGACCCTTTGAAGTCCTTAAGAAGATTGGCAGCCATGCATATCACCTCAAGTTGCCTCAGCAATGGAAGACAGTTCACCCTGTATTCCATGTGTCCTTATTAGAACCAGTCAAGCAATCAACTATCCCAAATCGACATCAATTGCCACCACCACCAGTCTTAGTGGAGGAGCAAGAAGAATGGGAAGTGGCTCAGGTTCTGGACTCAAAACTCAAAAGAGGTAAATTATGGTATCTTGTACAGTGGAAAGGATTCAGTGAAGACCCAGAAAGAACCACTTGGGAACCATCTTCCAACCTTACCAACTCACCAGACCTTGTCAAGGATTTCCATTCATTGTATCCAGACAAGCCTGGTCCAAATACCTCAAGAGTTTGATTTATGGTGCTTGGTGGGGAGAAGAAGTTATGAAAGTAAGTTCCTCTCCTGGCATGCACCTTTAAGGGGGTATTCTACCCATATGTTGTTGTAAGCATCACCTTGGCCACTTTGTGAGCACTTGTCATTTCTTTGGGCAGGTTCAGGAAGCATACAACATCAATACCCTCCGATTTGGACCTTATCAAGATATGGCCCAATGTTTTCTTTCTTTATTTTTCATTTCTTTCTTTATTATCCTTTCATTTTATGCCAATCATCATAATTCAAGACATTCGTTACTTCAAGTCATTTACGGCAATTCATTTCAGAGGTCATTTATGGCAATTCATCTCAGAAGTCATTTATGGCAATTCTTTTCAGTTTTATGGTGCTTGGTGGGGAGTGGAAGTTATGAAAGTAAGTTCCATCTCCTGGTATGCATCCCTGAGGGTTCTACTTCTTGTAAAACATTACCTTGGCCACTCTGTGAGCATCAAAATGCTTGGTTTTCATTTTTTCAGACTTATTGGCCAAAATCAAGCAACTCACCACAAGAAGGACCAACCATCAGGATTTTTCTTTATTTCTTTCTTTACTCTCATTTTCTCTTATTCTTTTATTTTTTCTTTCTTTCTTTACTTGTATAATTTTCTTTCTTTTATTTCTTTAAAGCAGCAGCATCCCCTCCCCAAATCATGTATTGGGAGGTTCCATTATTTTTTCATTTTTTTAGTATTTATAAGAGTGGGGATAGAGGGCAAGCCAAACACAAACAAGGAAAAGGAAACTAGTTATCTCTACCCAAGTCATCAAAAGTTCTCTGGAAATCATTTATCAACTCATCTTCATACCAGGCAAATTTTGCAGCCATCTCTTCAGAAGCAGTACCTGGAATAGTCCTGTCATTGGCATACATAATCACCTCTCTGCTATTTCTATCAACCCTCCTGAACAATCTGGCCACAGCATCTTGATTTTCACTAGCCGCGTTGGGATCTTCTCTGGTAACCCGGATAGGCCAACGTTCTCTTCTTTGGAATACTTGAGCGGCAGGAAACGGCAAAGGGGACAACCCATCTCTTCTTCTGCTGGAGCTGGCCACAGGTTGGAGTTGACGGGAGGTGTTTATGGGTGAGTTTCTGGGCTGTTGAACTGGAGACGGTCTTACTGCTGGATTCAAGGCAGGCCTGGTGGTGTGGGAAGTAGTTGGTGAAGGAGGAGGAAGGGTTGTAGGAATTGAAGCAAGCATTGGTTGGAAGGTTCTTGGAGTGCTGGGAATCACTTGGCTTTGGAATCTGTGGTTAGCAAGAGGTTGAGAAGAGGAATTGCTGGATGGATGGCCACTTGAATGAGGAATAACTTGAACTTCTTCACCATCCAACTCATCACTTCCTTCAGCATCTGGATCTGATGGGGAATCAACAATTCTTCTTAGCTTCTTCACTACTTTCACCACTCCATCAGCATTGGTCCTTGAAATTGGAATTTCTGAGCTGTAGTGGATGGGCCCTCCAACATTAGTCCATCTGGCCACATCCCTCTGCCTGGAACCAGTCACTACATCAAAATATCAGCATCAATTCAACCAAGAAATGCAAATCACTCACATTGAGAAAATCCAGAAGTGGCATCAGGGGTAGGTTCCTCAAGAATGGGGAATTCCTGCCCATAAGGCCCATCCTTCCTACTCCATAAGTGCCTCCTGACCTGGGACAAAGTTGATCCGGTACGGCGGCATGGCTTCTTCCCAATAAAGCAGAAATGGCATTTTGACAATCGAGGATTGTAATGTTGAAAGCAATCCTTCCCCCTGGCCAAACACTCAGTACAGGCAGGATCAAGAACTTCAACTGCTCTGAACCCATCATATGTTTGGGAGGGGTCAAAATGGCCAGAAGACGCCATGGAGGGAGAATACAATCGACTGAAGACGCCAGGACCATGAAGAACAGACGGTGGCGGTGCAGAAGGGGAAGATTCAGTGAGTTCAGTCAGTTTGGAACTCATAACTGAAGAAAGTGCAAGCAGAAGATTCAAGACGTCAGAATCAATCCACGCAACATCAAGAAAAAGAAATTTGACTCAAGGAAATGGGGCCATAACTCAATTATGCCCCACCTCAAAGCCTCTAAGGTGAAGGTTCACACCCCTTTGGGGCTGAACTCATCACCCAGGGCCTCCCCTGCAACTTTGGGGGAGGCCAAGATCTTGATGGTCCTGGACCCCTTCAATGGGTCCAGGCCATATATGGTGAAATTTGGAAATGGGCCATTTTTGGGCCCCTTGGTCACCCTGGGTCCCCAGCAAATTTGGGCCCTGGGGGCCTCCAATAGCCCCCAAGGACCGCGGCGTACGGTCCACGGCCCACTGACCGCGGCGTACGGACCGCGGCCCACGGCCCACGGACCGTAGGACCCCAAAACCTCAAAAAAGCCTATGATGGCCAAAAAACCAGAAAAAATCAAAAAATGCCCTAATCACCAAAACACCCAGCAAGGCCAAAAAGGCCATAAAAAGCAAAATGCATCAAGATCACTCAAGATGGAGGCCACAGCCCAAAACCACTTGGAGGGCTGCCTGAGGCCAATTCCTTGGATCATGGGGACAAGACCCCTTGGAGGAAAGTTTTTATTCATTCAATGGATTAAGTCTAGGCCAATGAGTACAAGCCATATACTCATTGGGCACCAATTTCTTGAGCACAAGTGCTCAATGGCCTTTATTCTGGGATACATCCCAAGGACACATCCCAAGACATGGCTGATTGAATCAAAGGAAAAGAATTGCATATTCCGGAAGGAATACTCACTCAAACTTGGAAAAAAGGGGGGAATCAATTGAATTTGGCAGGGAAGAAGTAATGAAGGATTTTCAGGATAATGGTCAAGAGGAAAGAAAATTAAAAAAAAAAAAAAAAGAAAATTTCTTAAAAAAATGTGGGGATATTGAGATGCCACTCAACAGTGGCAGGATATTATGGTGTTCAGGAGCCCACCAGTTTCAAGAGGGGGATACTGTAACAACCATCCATCAGGGGTAAGGGTATTCATTCATACACCCACTCAAACACCCCAAATCAGCAAATCCAGTATCTGCATCAGCATTCAGTTTCAGCAATCTTCATTCTGAAACATGCATACAGCTTGGTACATCCATACAGCCTGTCAACACCTGTACAGGTTGGATTCACCCAATACAGTTTCAATACACCAATATGGAACTGTATGATCACTCAAATACACCACACCTCTTGTACAGGTTCTGTACAGCTGTACAGGACCTGTATTGGCCAGACTCAATTCAATCATCATTTATTCTCATGAAAATTCTTCCTCTGGATCAGGGCTGGTGATTCTCACATATACCAGCCCCTCTTTCTCCCCCCTGGGGACTTTTCCCCAGTTAATTAATTTAGTTGATTTATTATTATCTGAATATTCTTATCCTTATATTTTTGGGTATTATATTTATTTAATCTTAAGTTAGTCTTTGCCTTTTTTCTTTCTTCGCCTGTACAGTATGAGTTGGGTGGCCATATCCTTATTAACCCTTCTCTTTCCATTCTGACAGGTTGAAACAGTGGACTTGGACTTGTTTGTGGTTGGCTCTTCTTTTTCTTACTCTTATTCTTTGTTGCTGCTTTCTTATTTTTATTCTTTTAGTAATTCATTATTCACACTCTTAAGTGTATCCATTCTTGTCTTATCTTTGAGCCCTCCATAAGTGAGTCCCAGTTTACTGAGTGCCAGGCCCTCTTCACTTTGAAGAGCCCCTGTGACATTGGGTAGGTGGAGCCACATATAATGTTTGTGGCTTTGTAAAGTGGATGAAGAAAGTTGACCATGACAGTAAGCTTTTCCCAGTCAATGGGTGAAAGCCAATATGATTGCATGTTGGCTGGGCTACAGTACTGATCATATGCTTCTTGGAGAGATGATGCTCTCTCAAGCATCTTTTATGTTGAATTCTAATGTGTACACACATGAGTTAAAGGAGTAGTGTAACAACCATCCATCAGGGGTAAGGGTATTCATTCATACACCCACTCAAACACCTCAAATCAGCAAATCCAGTATCTGCATCAGCATTCAGATTCAGCAATCTTCATTCTGAAACATGCATACAGCTTGGTACATCAATACAGCCTGTCAATACCTGTACAGGTTGGATTCACCCAATACAGTTTCAATACACCAGTATGAAACTGTATGATCACTCAAATACACCACACCTCTTGTACAGGCTCTGTACAGCTGTACAGGACCTGTATTGGCCAGACTCAATTCAATCATCATTTATTCTCATGAAAATTCTTCCTCTGGATCAGGGCTGGTGATTCTCACATATACCAGCCCCTCTTTCTTCCCCCTGGGGACTTTTCCCCAGTTAATTAATTTAGTTTATTTATTATTTTATAATTATTCTTATCCTTATTTTGGGTATTATAATTATTTAATTTTAAGTTAATCTTTGCATTTTCTTTCTTTGCCTGTACAGTATGAGTTGGGTGGCCATATCCTTATTAACCCTTCTCTTTCCATTCTGACAGGTTGAAACAGTGGACTTGGACTTGTTTGTGGATGGCTCTTCTATTTCTTACTCTTATTTCTTTGTTTCTGCTTTTCTCATATCTTTTATTATAGTAATTCATTCCTTACACTCTTAAGTGTCTTTAATCTTTCCATATCCTTGAGCCCTCCATAAGTGAGTCCCAGTTTACTGAGTGCCACGCCCTCTTCACTTCGAAGAGCCCCTGTGACATTAAATTAATTACCTCATATTTGATTCTTTCTTTTCATTCATTTATATTCATTTCTCTCATTTATCAATTATGATCTCTTTTATGACTTAATGATCTTTAATGATTATGATTTTTCTCTCTCATCAATTTCATCTCATTCATTTCATTCATATGAAATTGATTCTTCTTCTTTCTTAATCATTGCTGACCATTTCATTCACTTCATTTCATTTTATCAAATCAAATTTTTTCTGTGTTCTTATTCAGGTCTTATTCAGGATTGATTATTGGTTCAATTGATTGGACTATTTCATTGGGATTCATTGGCTTATTGATTCAGCGGCTCAGGATTCTTATTTGGATTGGATTGATTGATTTTGACTTCTCAGGATATGGATTGATCCTCAAGAGCTGATTTTGATTATTGATTGACTTTGAATCCTCAAGATATTTTATTGATCCTCAAGAATTGATTTTGATTATTGACTGATTTTGACTCATCAAGATATTGAATTGATTTCTGAAGATTTTAAATTGATTGATTGATTCCTCAAGACCTTGATTTCATATTGAAGACACTGATTTATTGATTGATTGATTATTGATTGAATATTGATTGATTGTTGATTTACTCAAGATTATTGATATTTGATTTGAATTGATTGTTGATTGTTGAATTGATTTGACTGTTGACTGAATTTGATTTCACATCAAGATTTGAATTGATTCCTCAAGATTCATCAAGATTTTATTGTGATTGATTTGGCCAAGTTTTGATCTCTGTTCTCATACCATCAAGTTTATTTCATTTTTATTCAAAATGCCAGTTCAGCATAGCCCCCCACCCAAAAAATACTAGATCCCAAAGAATTCAAGCTGTTTTCACTCCTACAGCAAGGGCTCCTCTTGACCGCACACCATCAGTTCATCAACTGAGTGCAAACTTGGACAGAGGACCACCAATGGAAGGAGCAGCACCCTCAAGAAGAGGTGGAATGAAATCTAGAAGATCAAGATCTTTCTCTGGACTTTTGGGTGGCTACCCTGGCATGGCTGAAGGTGCAAGAGCAAGACAAGGGGAAGTTGAAGATGAAGAGGGGGAAGAGTCTGTGGAAGAGGAAGATTCTGGGGAAACTGAAGTGGCAGATGCCTTGGAAAATGCTCCAGAGGTGCCTCAGGGTTCTAATCTAGCCCTTTCTAGTCAACCTCTTGTCTCTCAAACTGATCCAAGTCTCCTAAAGATGATGGAGCAGATGACTCAACTCATGGGGCAGCTCACTCAAGCAGTTGCTCCCAGGGACAATTCTAAAGCCCCTGCTTTCAAGACTCCATCCATGAAGGCACCTGATTCTTTTGATGGTACTCAAGCTCATAAATTGAGAGGATTTATCCAATCCTGTAAATTAATCTTCCATATTGACCCAGCAAATTTCTTCTCTGACAGGAAGAAAGTTCTTTACTCAACTTCTTTTCTCACTGGTAGAGTTGGAAAGTGGATTGAACCCTATCTCTCAAATATTTCCAATGAAGACCCTTCCTACCTCCTCAATAATTGGCCATTATTTGAATCTCAATTATTCACTCTGTTTGGTGACCCCAATGAAGTCAGGAAAGCTGAACAAGAGTTGGACAATTTGAGGATGAAGGAGAGTGGTCATGTTTCCTTGTATGTTGCAGATTTCAGAAGCTTAATGTCAAGAATTGGAGATTGGGGGGAAAAAGCTTATATCCATGTTTACAGAAGAGGATTGGCATCAAGATTATTGGATCAGTTGGCTTCTCACCCTGGAACCTTTGATACTCTTCAAGAACTTATGGATGTCACTTTAGAATTAGACACAAGATATCATGAGAGGCAAAAAGAAAAGGGTAGCAATCAAGAGAAGAAGCCTCCAGTCATTGGATCCAATCAATCTAGGCCTCCTCAAAACTCATCTTCAAAGAGGCCTCACCAGAAGAAGAACAAGAAGGGAAGGCAATTTCAATCTTCAAAGGACAAGCCCCATGCCGCTCCCCTCAATAAGAACAATAAATTAATTGGTTCTGAAAATGAGAGGAGGATCAGAGAGGGGTTGTGTACTTATTGTGGTAGAAAGCACCCAATTGAAAAATGCTTCAAGAGACCTCAGAACAAGCCTGGGTCATCATCAAGAGGCTTCCCTAGCAAGCAGGGAAAATCCTGAGTGGGAATCATGATGTGTTCAATGGTTCTCACTTATTTCCTTCAAGAGCACAATTGTGCACTCTGAATACTAGTCTCAAGAAATCTTTAAAATTTCTTATTTTCTCTTCTGTCTCTGATATTTTTTATAGTATTCTCATTGATTCTGGTGCTAAAAACTCTTTTATTGCAAAGAATTTTGTTCTCAAGTACTCATTGACTCTGTCAGAGCTCCCTGAAAAGATTCCTCTTTTCATTTTGGATTCTAATGAATCCCCTGCCTTGTTCATCACCCATTATACCAAGTGGGTAGTTGACTTGCCTTCCTTCCCAAGCTTTGAATTGGACTTCTTTATCATAGATTCACCCAAGGGAGAAGACCTGATATTGGCCTATGATTTCCTTTACCATTTTAATCCCATTGTTGATTGGAAAAATGGATTGATCACCTATGATTCTAGTCATAAGGATTCTAGTGGTATTATTCCTTCTACTAGTAATGACTTAGCCACTGCTGTCAACAGTGTTGCTCTGGTTGGTGAACTTAAGACACCTTCCCTTCCTTCTTCTGTCCATATCCCTTCCATCATTCCCTCTCAGTCATTACTTCCATTAAGAGATGAAGTCTTCAAAGAGATAAAGGATGTTGAAGAAGATGTTGCTATATCTTCACTTCATCTCTTTCAAGGGGATATGGACCTTCCTACCTTATCTTTTCATGCATCCCTGGAGGAGGAAGAGCCAGAAGAAATTGAAACTGTGTTGAAGGTAGTACCTCCTGCTTATAACCAATATTTGGATGTATTCTCCAAGGTGAAAGCAGAGAAACTTCCTCCACACCGCGCCTGTGATCACCATATCGAATTGGAGGGTCTTGTACCTCCAATTGGTGTTATCTGCTCATTATCAAATCAAGAGTCAGAAACACTGCGGGCCTACATTTCAGAGAATGTAGAGAAAGGTTTCATAAGACCAAGCTCCTCTTCAACAGGAGCACCTGTCCTTTTTGTCAAGAAAAAGGATGGAGGTCTTTGTTTGTGTGTTGACTACCGCAAACTCAATGCTGTCACTAGGAAGAACAGATACCCTGTCCCTCCTATGAACCAGCTCCTTACCGTATTCAACGGTTCCACTATCTACTCCAAGATAGATTTGCGTGGTGCATATAACCTTCTGAGAATCAAGGAGGGGGATGAGCACTTAACTGCCTTCAGAACCAAGTATGGTAGTTATGAGTATTTGGTCATGCCATTTGGTTTGACCAATGCTCCTGCTTCTTTCCAGAATCTTGTAAATGATATATTTGCAGATTTCTTGGATGTGTTTGTTGTGGTTTATCTAGATGATATGTTGGTGTTCTCAAGTTTTGAGGAAGAACATGTCAAACATGTGACCTCTGTCCTCCAAAGACTCAGAGAAAATAATTTATTTGCCAAAGCCTCCAAGTTTGTATTCCATGCCTCAAGTGTGGAATACTTGGGCTATGTTGTTTCAAGTGATGGCCTCAAGATGGATTCTTCAAAAGTTCAGCAAATCCTCAATTGGCCTCAGCCCAAAAACATCAAGGCCCTTCAATCTTTTCTTGGCTTTGCCAATTTTTATCGTCGTTTCATTAAAAATTATTCCAAAAAAATCACTTCTCTCACTTCCCTTCTTGAAAAAGATTCTCCCTTTATCTTCAATGAGTAAGCTCTTAGTCAGTTTCAAGCACTCAAAGAAGCTTTCACCTCTGCTCCTATCTTATCCCATTTCAATCCATCTCTACCTATTATTGTAGAGACTGATGCTTCTGATTATGCATTGGGCGCCGTACTGAGTCAGGTGAATGACTCAGGAAAGCATCCCATTGTATTTGATAGTCGCAAGCTCTTACCAGCTGAACTCAGCTATGAAATTCATGACAAGGAACTCCTTGGCATAGTTTGGGCTCTCAAGCGCTGGAGAGCATTTCTTCTTTCTCTTTCCAATTCTTTTGAGGTCTTGAAAGACCACTCTTCCTTGCAGTATTTCATGTCTTCCAAAGTTCTTACTTGTTGTCAGGCCCGTTGGGCTGAATTTCTCTCAGAATTTCACTTCACTATCACTTACCGCCCAGGCAGGCTGGCCACTTTACCAGATGCCTTGTGACGTTGGGACAACATGTACCCAGAGAGGGGGGTGGACTTCATCAGCAAGAATCCTCAAAATTTTTATCAAGTACTTAAGCAAGATGGAATTCAAGAGTCAAGATTCTTCTCAATCAAAGTGGAGATTTCCTCAGATTTAGTAGACAAGATTCAAAAAGAAGTATGGCAAGACAAAGACTATAAAGAAATACTCAAGCAACTAGCAAGAGGTGAACCAGTTCCAGATTATTCTCTTGAACCTCAAGCCAAGTTATTATTATTCAAAGATAGAGTGGTAATCCCAAGAAATGAAGAACTTCCACTCAATATTCTTCAAAAGCGTCATGACTCACCATTGGCTGGCCATCCTGGCCAGGAGAAGACCCTCAAGCTCATCAAGAGGGATTTTTATTGGGCTAGCATGAATCAATTCATCAAGGACTATGTGTCCTCTTGTCAACAATGTTCAAGAAACAAGAACATTCATCACAAGAAGTTTGGATTACTCAAGCCTCTTTCAATTCCGCCTGGTCCTTGGAATTCATTATCAATGGACTTCATCACTCAATTGCCACTTTCAAACAACCTGGATTCAATTTTAGTAGTTGTGGACAGATTCTCAAAAATGGCAATCTTCATTCCAACTCATGGAACAATCACTGCTCTGGACTTAGCTCAAATCTTCATTAGCCATGTATTTTCCAAGCATGGACTTCCAGTCAGTATTGTCAGTGATAGAGGATTCTTATTTGTTTCATCATTTTGGACTCAATTGTGTCAGAAGCTCAAGATATCAAGAGATCTTTCAACTGCCTTTCACCCTGAAACAGATGGACAGACAGAGAGGGTAAATCAGATACTAGAACAGTACCTTTGGATGTATGTCAGCTATCATCAAGATGACTGGCACACCTGGCTCCCTCTGGCTGAATTTGCCTATAATAATGCAGAACATTCATCAACCAAGCAATCACATTTTTTCACCATTTATGGAAGAAATCCCAGCTTTGACTCAATCCATATTTCTCAAGACTCACTTGCTGGAAAGGTATCAACAAAACTCCAATCAGTACAGCAAGTTGTCAAAGAAGAATGAGAGTCATCAATAAGGAGATTCAAGAATTATGCAGATAGAAATAGAGCAATTACACCTGATTTCCAACCTGGGGACAAAGTATGGCTAGCTTCCAAGAACATCAAGACAACAAGACCCACCAAGAAGTTATCAGAAAGATGGTTGGGACCTTTTGAAGTTCTGAAGAAGATTGGCAGTCATGCATATCACCTCAAGTTGCCTCAGCAATAGAAGACAGTTCACCCTGTATTCCATGTGTCCTTATTAGAACCAGTCAAGCATTCAACTATCCCAAATCGTCATCAATTGCCGCCACCGCCAGTTTTAGTTGAGGAGCAAGAAGAATGGGAAGTGGCTCAGGTTCTGGACTCAAACCTCAAAAGAGGTAAATTATGGTATCTTGTAGAGTGGAAAGGATTCAGTGAAGACCCAGAAAGAACCACTTGGGAACCAGCTTCAAACCTTACCAACTCACCAGATCTTGTCAAGGATTTCCATTCATTGTATCCAGACAAGCCTGGTCCAAATACCTCAAGAGTTTGATTTATGGTGCTTAGTGGGGAGAAGAAGTTATGAAAGTAAGTTCCTCTCCTGGCATGCACCTTTAAGGGGGTATTCTACCCATATATTGTTGTAAGCATCACCTTGGCCACTTTGTGAGCACTTGTCAATTCTTTGGACAGGTTTAGGAAGCATACAACACCAATACCCTCTGATTTGGACCTTATCAAGATATGGCCAAATGTTTCTTTCTTTCTCTTTTATTTATCATTTCATTTATGCCAATCATCATAATTCAAGACATTCATTACTTCAAGTCATTTACGGCAATTCTTCTCAGAAGTCATTTATGGCAATTCATCTCAGAAGTCATTTATGGCAATTCTTTTCAATTTTATGGTGCTTGGTGGGGAGTGGAAGTTATGAAAGTAAGTTCCATCTCCTGGTATGCATCCCTGAGGGTTCTACTTCTTGTAAAACATTACCCTGGCCACTCTATGAGCATCAAATGCTTAGTTTTCATTTTTCAGACAGTTTTTGGCCAGAATCAAGCAACTCACCACAAGAAGGACCAACCATCAGGATTTTTCTTCATTTCTTTCTTTATTCTCATTTTCTCTTATTCTTTTATTTTTTCTTTCTTTCTTCACTTGTATAATTTTCTTTCTTTTATTTCTTTAAAGCAGCAGCATCCCCTCCCAAATCATGTATTGGGAGGTTCCAATATTTTTACATTTTTTAGTATTCATAAGAGTGGGGATAGAAGTCAAACCAAACACAAACAAGGAAAAGGAAAACTAGTTATCTCTACCCAAATCATTAAAAGTTCTCCGGAAATCATTTATCAACTCATCTTCATACCAGGCAAATTTTGCAGCCATCTCTTCAGAAGCAGTACCTGGAATAGTCCTGTCATTGGCATACATAATCACCTCTCTGCTATTTCTATCAACCCTCCTGAACAATCTGGCCACAGCATCTTGACTTTCACTAGCCGCGTTGGGATCTTCTCTGGTAACCCGGATAGGCCAACGTTCTCTTCTTTGAAAAACTTGAGCGGCAGGAAACGGCAAAGGGGACAATCCATCTCTTCTTCTGCTGGAGCTGGCCACAGGTTGGAGTTGATGGGAGGTGTTTATGGGTGAGTTTCTGGACTGTTGAACTGGTGATGGTCTTACTGCTGGATTCAAGGCAGGCCTGGTGGTGTGGGAAGTAGTTGGTGAAGGAGGAGGAAGGGTTGTAGGAATGGAAGCAAGCATTGGTTGGAAGGTTCTTGGAGTGCTGGGAATAACTTGACTTTGGAATCTAGTGTTGGCAAGAGGTTGAGAGAAGGAATTGCTGGATGGATGGCCAATTGAATGAGGAATAACTTGAACTTCTTCACCATCCAACTCATCACTTCCTTCAGCATCTGGATCTGTTGGGGAATGAACAATTCTTCTTAGTTTCTTCACTACTTTCACCACTCCATCAGCATTGGTCCTTGAGATTGGGATTGCTGAGCTGTAGTGTATGGGCCTACCACCAATTGGAATGGACCCTCCAACATTAGTCCACCTGGCCACATCCCTCTGCCTGGAACCAGTCACTAAATCAAAATATCAGCACCAATTCAATCAAAATATGCAAATCACTCACATTGAGAAAATCCAGAAGTTGAATCAGGGGTAGGTTCCTCAAGAATGGGGAATTCCTGCCCATAAGGCCCATCTTTCCTGCTCCATAATTGTCTCCTGACCTGGGACAAAGTTGATCCAGTACGACGACATGGCTTCTTCCCAACAAAGCAAAAGTGGCATTTTGAAAATCAAGGATTGTAATGTTGAAAGCATTCCTTACCCCTGGCCAAACATTCAGTACAGGCAGGATCAAGAACTTCAACTGCTCTGAACCCATCATAGGTTTGGGAGGGGTCAAAATGGCCAGAAGACGCCATGGAAGGGGAGGACAATTGACTGAAGACGCCAGAACCATGAAGAACAGATGGTGGCGGTACATAGGGAGAAGATTCAGTGAGCTCAGTCAGTTTGGAACTCATAACTGAAGAATATGCAAGCAGAAGATTCAAGACGTCAGAATCAATCCACTCCATATCAAGAAAAAGAATTTGACCTCAAGGAAATGGGGGCCATAACTCAATTATGCCCCCCCTCAAAGCCTCTAAGGTGAAGGTTCATACCCCTTTGGGGCTGAACTCATCACCCAGGGCCTCCCCTGCAACTTTGGGGAGGCCAGGATCTTGATGGTCCAGGCCATGTATGTTGAAAGTTATATTTGGGCCATTTCTGGGCCCCTTGGTCACCCTGGGTCCCCACCAAATTTGGGCCTGGGGGCCTCCAATAACCCCCACGGACCGTGGCGTACGGTCCACGGCCCATGGACCGCGGCGTACGGCCCGCGGACCGTAGGACCCCAAAGACACAAAAAGGCCAAATATGGCCAAAAATCAAAGAAATACCCAAAAGGCCCAAAAGGCCATAAAAAATCAAGAGGTATCAATATTTCCTCAGGGGAGAGGCCACAGCCCAAAAGCACTTTGGAGGGCTGTTTGAGGCCATTTCCATGGACAATGGGGACAAGACCCCTGGAGGAAAATTGTTCAAGAATTCATTGGATTAAGCCTTTCCCAATGAGTACACTTCATATACTCATTGGGCATCATTTTTTGAGCACAAGAGCTCAGTGGCCCTTATTCTGGGATATATCCCAAGGCCACATTCCAAGGGCATGGTTGATTGGTTCAGTAGAAAAGAAATGCATATTCTGAAGTGGAATACTTACTCAAACTTGGAAAAAAAGGGGGAATCAATTGAGTTTGACAGAGAAGGAGTGAAGAAGGATTTTCAGGATAATGGCCAAGAGGAAAAGAAAATTAAAAAGAATTTTTTTTAAAAAATGTGGGGATATTGAGATGCCACTCAACAGTGGAAGGGTATTATGGTGTTCAGGAGCCCACCAGTTTCAAGAGGGGGATACTGTAACAACCATCCATCAGGGGTAAGGGTATTCATTCATACACCCACTCAAACACCTCAAATCAGCAAATCCAGTATCGGCATCAGCATTTAGTTTCAGCAATCATCATTCTGAAACATGCATACAGTTTGGTACATCAATACAGCCTGTCAATACCTGTACAGGTTGGATTCACCCAATACAGTTTCAATACAACAGTATGAAACTGTATGATCACTCAAATACACCACACCTCTTGTAAAGGCTCTGTACATCTGTACAGGACCTGTATTTGCCAGACTCAATTCAATCATCATTTATTCTCATGAAAATTCTTCCTCTGGATCAGGGCTGGTGATTCTCACATATACCAGCCCCTCTTTCTTCCCCCTGGGGACTTTTCCCCAGTTAATTAATTTGGTTTATTTATTATTTTATAATTATTCTTATCCTTATTTTGGGTATTATAATTATTTAATCTTAAGTTAGTCTTTGCATTTTCTTTCTTTGCCTGTACAGTATGAGTTGGGTGGCCATATCCTTATTAACCCTTCTCTTTCCATTCTGACAGGTTGAAACAGTGGACTTGGACTTGTTTGTGGTTGGCTCTTCTATTTCTTACTCTTATTTCTTTGTTGCTGCTTTTCTCATATATTTTATTATAGTAATTCATTCCTTACACTCTTAAGTGTCTTTAATCTTTCCATATCCTTGAGCCCTCCATAAGTGAGTCCCAGGCCCTCTTCACTTTGAAGAGCCCCTGTGACAAGCAGTTGCATTTGATGGTTTCTCTACATCATAAATTAGCTTGACCATTGTTACAAACTTTTCTTGCCTTTGAGGACTATGTCATAAATATGAGCCCAATTGGGCTGCTTGTGAAATTATTGAGTCATACTTCACTTGTAAGCCATCAGGGGGGGTGACCAGACCGGCAATCAACATTGGGGCAGGAAGGTCTTCATCTTCTGGAGTGGTAGCAGAGGTTGGCCCATCAGCAAGCGACCTCAATCCTTCACATTCTGCAAGATGAAGCACATGTGCCATGCAGCCGATTGTGTTGGTTGAAGAGGTGAATGTTGGGCATTGTTTCTCTATTTCTTGTGCCATTCTTTGGTTGACTGAAGCATTGTCGGCTGTTATACAAATAATTGCATCATCCAAGCTGTATTGCTTCAATATGCTAAGGAAGTTGTTTGCAAGTGATGGATCAGAGTGATCCCCTGAAAAAAACGCAGTCAGTATTGGATGACAACAAAGCATATCCAAAAATAGACAAAACCTTCTATTTTGCTTAGTCCTAGCAAAAGGGAGGTGAGATTAAAGTCATCATCAATAAAAGGCCCAGTGACAGCCATATAGGCTGTCACATTGGGACTAGTCCAGGTATCAGTTGTGAAGGAGAGTTTTTTTGATGTTTTTGTGCACAGCTGGAGAATACGCTCTTGATGAAATAAAAAAAGATTTGATAAATGTGAGGTAAGGGCTTTACAACAAACTAAAATGTTGAGAATGGTTGGATTGCACAATTTAAGCAAGGCGCTAAATGATGAAGATTTGGTTATGGAGAGGGGAAAGTCACAATTGGCAATAAAATAAACAAGGGCCGTTTTTAATGTTTTGAATGATAATCCCTGAAAAAAGAAAACATAAGAGTATGAAGGCTTAAATTTGACCAAAAGCAGAAAAAACAAAAGTACATACCTTTTTCACATGGGAGCACATAATGTACTTGTCAAGGCCAGGGTTTATTGCTTGAAGTTTGGGATCTGTCATACAATGTAAAGCATGGAGGTGATTGCTCATTGACTTTGTACTTCCTGTTTTATTGTGCTTCAATCTCTTCTTGCAGCCTCTTCCACCTCAATCAAATATGTTACATTCAACATACTTCTCATCTACCTCAGAAAAGTATGACCACACCCATGATTGTTTTGGGTTGGGTGGTGCTTCACTAATGCTTGGCCGTGTCTCATTATCAGAGTCACTTGAAGTTGTTGGTTGCAATATTGGTCCAGAGCCAGAAGACATACTGTAATTTGTGTTGGGGGATGAAGCAATTAAGAGAAAAAAAAATAAAAGTTATAAAAAAACTTAGCAGAGAGGAAGAGAAAGTCCCCCCTGAGAGGGTATAAATATTGATGAAAAAAAAGTGAGGTGGAGGAAGGGTACAAAATCCAACAAAACCAAGTAGAATATAAGCCCCAGCCTCCCCTCCTGACCCCAGGATACACCGGAGGGAATCTACTGGGGTCAAAAATGTGGATCAAATTTCCCCTAATCTCCAAAGGGGAAAGTGAGCTGGTTGGGCCAAGGAGCCAGGGATTCCCATGGGCAGCACCCTTACTACATACTATATATTTTTGAGGTGGCGTGCACAAATTGCCTTCACATTAGCCAAAGTCTTCCAAAGAATATCACAAAATTCTATGTTCAAGTCATACCTTTTTCCCAATGAAAACTAAACATGCACAAGCAGCATATTCCTGATGTAAATGTTGAATTTGAATCTTTAAATCTGGCTTGACAATTACATTGAGGCTTAATTGGGAGAGTGCGCAATACATTGGCAATTACACTTTAAATGATTACATAGCAAAATGAAAGGAAAAATTGGAGCACAGTATTGTCAAGGCAATAATAAGGAGGTTGGGGGTAGACGCTAGCACTATTATCAGCTGCAATGCTTGTGTTCTTGCAACTGACTTTCAAGCTTTGGGGCATTCTATCAGTCTCAGCTTTCTGAAGTGAGCTTCCTCTGTTTGAATTCTGTTCAAGTTAATGCTCTTGTCTTTGAATCCAATAAGGTTAGACTCCAGGAATACGCTGAACTGAATAAATCTGTATCCAGGGCTTGAAACACAGTCTTTGAGCTTCCCTGCCCCCAATATATTGGGCGTGTGCGCCGTGCTCTCTTCATCTAGTCACTGATTTAGGACAGGAGAGTGGCAATTGTAGGATAAGGAAGTCAGGCTACGGCCTCTCTCTGTTCTTTGCGTAATCCAATTGGGTTACGGAAAGCGGATTGAGGCTGCATTACACGGTTTATAAACTATTTACAGCTTCAACCAAGCCGTGGACTGGGAAGGAATATAACATTGTTACGTTTGATCCACTATGCTTCTTACATCCCCTCCCAATGTTATATTGGGTGATGCCCTTGCTTTCCCCATTTTACCACGTTCCAGAGTTTTTGTTAACACATCAGCATATTGTAATGTAGTCAGTGTCCAATGTAGTTTTATGTTGAATTGTTGTACAAAATCATTTAAAAAGTAGAATGCCCTGTCAAGATACTTTGTCCTCTGCAATCATTAATGCTGCTTTGTTATCACAATGAATAGTGAGAAGCAGTTGTGACACAATAGGCTCCACCACCAGTCCAATGTATGCCAATAACTGTGTACCCTCCACCAGTGCCACATAATTGGATGCACATGTTGACATTGCCACAACATTCTGGCGTCTTGACCCCCAGGCAATAAGGTTACCAAATGCTTTCACCATAAATCCCAAAGTACTATGTTCGTGCTACCTACCCGAGTTGGCATTGCTCCAAAGGGCAGTCCTTGATCCTTCCTGTCATATATCAAAGGCTGGTGCTGATGTCTACAGAGATAACCCATTAAATGATCTAATGCTTCCCAGTGCGTCAAGCCTGGGTTTGAGGAGAACCTTGCAAGTAAATTGAAAGCAAGAGTGATGTCCGGAGGTGAGCCCAATACTGATTTATAGTGAGTTTGATCAACCAATTGCCTATTGTTCGTGAAAATCTGGCCCTCCAGTAGAGTTGTGAATTGATCCCTGATGGGGAAGTGATAGTCATTGAGCAGCTGTTTTGTTAGTAGAGGCTGACTGATGTCAAGCTTGCCATTCTCCATGCCGATTATCAGTCCCACAATTTTAGTAACACAATCCAACCATTGAATTTTAAGCTTTGACATTATTTTGGCCTTGAAAGAGTCCAGTGCACCAGCTGAGTTTGAAAACACAATTTCATTGTTGATGTGAACTCACACAATGACATAGACATTGCATTTCTTGAATAGTTAAATCAAGGGTTCTATCTCATCACCATGGAATCCTAAGGACTCCATGACTCCATGCAAGTATTTCAACCAACATATTGCAGCCGGCTTTGTCCCATACAATGCTTTATTTAATTTCATGACATTTCCTGCAAGGTTCAGTTGCAGTTCTACTGGTGCCTGCACAAATATGTCCTCTTCTATTAGACTGTACAGATAGGCTGCACTTACATTGACTCCTTCCATGTGTAGATTGAACTTCACTTTCAATGCCAGGAGGAGTCAGAGCATATACATCTGTAAGGTGTGGATATGAAACTTTGATTAAAAATCAAGTACTTTTCCTGTCCTCAAAATTTGTATAAGGTAAAAATCAATTAAAAATAGTAAGAAATAATATTTTTAGGAGAAAACACGCCAATTTTATTTTTTATAACCTTATTAGTATAAAACAATAATATCATAAAGGTTTATTGTTCTACCAACAATAAAAATTTATCCAAAAATACCCTAAAAGAGATATTTAAGGCTACAAAAGAAATTTCTTCAAGAGCAATTTCAATTGGAATTAATTGAGCAAAGAACTGCAAGCAATCAAGTAAAGAACAAAGTCTTTAAAAAGAATATTAAAGAGAAAACACACCCAAAAGTGACCAGAGTGAATTTGGAAACAAAGTGACAAAGTTAACAGTGATGAAAGATGCTTTAATTCACTTTTGGGGTGGTTCAGGGGGTAAAAATGATTATAAGAGTTACAAACAATGATTATAATAATTTTTTCACGTGGTTAAAATTTTTAAAATGATTTAAAAAAGGTGGTTGGAATCTTTTATTGATTGGCTTAACAGTGTTTAAACTAATTAATAAAAGGAAAAGATTCTAACATGAAGAGAAAAGTGGGGCAAAGAAGACATTCTTTTATAGCCATCAATTTTCTTACCTCAAAAGTAAATTTACTCTTGTCAGTCGTGAAAAACAGTCTAAAAATAGAAAAGCCAATTATGGCATCATTGAACCCTGGTTTAGACCAAAAAAGGGCTGGTTTAAGCCATTTTAGACCCTTAAATCAGCCATTACTATAGCAATACCTAGTCTAGAGCCTTCAAAACACGTCAGAATGTGTGCAAGAGGCATATAAATCAGTTAAAGCTGTTTTTACTAACATTGTTTTAACTTAAGGGTAGTTTTACCCTCTTGGCAGCAGTTAAACCCACCCTGGTTGGTATCAAAACCTCATCATCAATTGAGTCACAGACCCTGTGACTCAATTCCAGGCCAAAAGTGATGAACCTTTGCGTGGATTTTGACATCCCACACCAGTAAGCAAGGATTTTGGGGGTCTGGCTCCCCCTTAGAGCTACAGTTCCTTTTCCCCCCAATTTTAATCTTTCCAATTTATTTTTTCCTTTAATTCCTCATCATTTATTATACTTGTAATTTACATATGTAATTCAATTGAATTATACAGTACAATACAGTAGTAATTGATACCTCATATGTAAATCAAAGTTCATTTATGTAATACACGCACACATTCTGACATTTCAATTGAATTCAATTGAAAATACTTCAATTCCTCATAACTTCTAAACTAAACACAACACCTCAATTTTAACACAAAAATTGATGGTTAACACCACATGTGGTGTCAATTAAATTAAAGTTTTGAAGATTTTCAATTTTTGTGTTGAAAATACTAAAAACTTAATTTAAGCTTATTTAGTGTTGAGTTACAAAAATTTCACTCAGAGGTGACCCCACCTAATTTTCTATGAGGAATAAAATGGTGAAATAATTTTTATATTTTTATTTATTGGATAAAAATCTATAATATATTTTATATGAATTTTTACCAAAAATATTCTAATTTCATAATTTTTATTAAAAATTCCTTTTTACATAATTTTTACAAGTAAAAATGAATTTTCATAATTTTAAACTTTATTGTAATTTTTATCTTTAAATTATAGTTAAATTTTGATTTTTAAATATAAATTTTCATTTATATTTCAATTATTATTTTTATAATATCAATAAATTTATTTTATTTATATTTGGATCTTAATTCATTCTTTGTGGTCTTTTGGGTATATGAAAATACCTCTAAGGCTCCCAATATCCAAACAATCAATTCCCAGTCATTGGGAGAACCCCCTAGCAACATACCTAGCTTTGAACTTTTCTACCTGCCCACCTGCTGTCCTCTTCACAGCAAAGACCCATTTTGCCCCCAAAACCTTCATATTGGCCTCAGGAGTAATGGCTTCCCAAATGTCCTGTTCCTTGAATTGCTGAAGTTCAGACTCTGTAGTGGTCCTCCAATGGGCTGATAGATTTGACTTTAGTGCTTGTTGAATGGTTTGAGGAGTATTGATGTCAGCTGTAAGGTTTGACTATGAAACAATAAGTAAAAATTACTAATATTTTACTTATTGTACTATGAATTTCCTTATAAATGAAATAAATAAGATAAAAATAATTATTATAACTATGGCATAAAAATAATTATATTATTAAAAAAATATGATAATATAATTTATATTATAAAATATAATATAATAAAATAAATATATTAATATAAAATAATTGATATATTCAAAGGCACTTTATTATTGTTACAAACAAATAATAAAGGCGTAAAAAATTGTTTTTTATTAATAAAAAACAATTAATAACAAGAATAATACCAATATTAAAGTTATAAATTGATATAAATACTATTTATATTAATTAAAGAATTATTAAAAGAATAATAGAGAGAAAATAACCTACTTTTAATACTTAATATAATAGTTTTGAGATATTTTACGCCAAATAATATAAATACAACTTATCCAAATTGTATTTACAATAAAAAATAGAGAAATTACAAATATTCTTGGTTTTTACGTGGAAATGAGATTTTGAAGAGATTTTTAACAAAAACAATTAAATAAATGATTTAATCACGTCAAAATTGATGATTATAATAAGATGATCTTTGGTCTTTGATAATATAAAAGTTTTATATATAAAGAATAAAGAAATTACCTTTTTATTGTATTGATTTAATGTTTTTGATGCGTCTGAGGGGAAAACAGAGTAAAAAGAGCTCTATTTAAAGTAAATACCTCCCTCCTAGAGTCCAAAAGGCTTCTAGTAGACGTGTACTGATCATATCCACTGGGATTGATCAATATTTTAAGGTTTGGTGATGATTACATCATGATCAAACCATATTACATCATGATTACGCCATTATTTAGAGTTATCACTATAACTCTAAGTTTGATGATGTCAAAGGCTTGGCAGAACCCCAAAATTCGTGGATTTTATTAGTTTTAATCATAAACTAATAGTATTCACCAGTTTTGCCACTCATATGACTGTTAAACTTAATTTAAGGTTACAGTGAGTGATCATAAATGATCAAATTGAGCTCAAACTTTGATCCTTAATAACTTTTAAGATTTAAACGCTACAGCCATTCAGAGAGTGAATTCTAATATCTTGGAATAACCTTATCATTCTTCCAAGAGAATTTCATTGCATCATCAAAATTCTATTTTTGATGATTTTTCTTGTAACTCATCTTTTCTGTTGAAATTTAATATTTTAAACTTCAAACTATGATTTCAAGGGGTTATACCTTGAATATTATAATGAAAAATACATCATTCTTCACGAATGAACTAGTAGAATCCAACTTTCCACTCTTTTTTAAGTTTGGACCACTTTCACAACAAAGTGGTCAACAGCTCTGTTGATTTTGATCAATAATTCCTTACAGGTTTTAACCCTGTTTATAGCTTTTGAAATAAACTTTATTTCTGTATTCCTACAGTAATTACGTGATGACTTTATTTTTGGTTCATCACTCTATCATGCATAATTCAAGAGATATTAGCTAAAATCCTTGAATATATGTGTTGACCAAAAAAGTGCATATATTCAGGTCAATTCCTTAAGTATTGATTTTGAAGCTTAGCTTCTCAATTGTTTTATATGTGGATTTTTATGGAGAATCCACTGGTACCATTTATTTTACATGTGGTCTCATTGGCGTTCGAAATAAATAAGGATTTGTGTATTTTATAAGGTATTATTACTTATAACTTATTAAATATTGACTTTACAGATATTCCATAAAAATGGTATATGTGTATTTTACCATGGGGAATCCAGTTGTATAATTCATTTCACATTTTTATTCATTGGTTTTGAAGTTAAACCTGGTTTTATGTCAATTTATGGTATTTTTGTATTTTAAAAGTACTTATTTTTAATGTATAATTATATTAAATATTTCTTGTGACCTTTTTGGGTATGTGGTCATATCTCAAAGGTTCACATCAGCAACAAGGGGCAGAGCTCCAATTGCTTTATCCTGCTCTTGGGGGATAGAGTACGTAGCAACATCACCCAGTCTCAGGTGATTAAGCAAGAAAGCAACATAACCCTTCTTGGTGGTAGTAGCAACTGGTAAATGTTGATAATCAGGGAAAATGGCAGAAGTGGAGGTGAATATTCTGCATGAAGGAATATTGAGGAAAGTCCAACCTTTGCCCAATGTTGGGTAAGTCAGTAGAATACATTCAGTTGCCCTTGTATCTAGCTTTGTGTGCTTCTCCTGTGGTACATGGACTATGGCCCTAGCGCCAAATGGGAACCACTGAGTGGGATCCGGTTGGATGTCAAAAAGGCGCTCCATAGGCATCAGAGGTGCAACTCATTTGTTGGGGAGTCAATTGTGCACATGCATAGCACAAGAGTAGGCGAAGCTCCAGAGAGTTTCTGGAAGTTTGCTGGAGTTTAGCATTGTCCTTGCCATGCCCCCAATTGTCCTATTTACCCTTTTGGCCTCACCATTCTGATCCGGGCAATAGGGTTTGGTGGGTATCCATTCAATGCCAAATGCACACAATTTTCTTGCAAGTTTTCCAGAGTACTCACCACCATTGTCAGAGCAAAGTTGTGCCGGGTACTTGGGTAGTAGATTAAATAGGAACTTCACCCAGAAGATGATTTTTTCAGGGACCTCTGACCTTGACTTGAGTGCAGTAGTAAAGGTGTAAGTTGACGCATGATCGCGGAGAGATAGAAGGAACCAATTCCCCTCTGGATATTTGTCAAAAGGCCCAATGATGTTGGATACTAGAAGATAAAGAGGCTCAGATATTTTGAGATTAGTAGTCAGAGTATGCCTCTGCTTCACACTCTTGGAAAATGCGCAGCTTTCACAGACAAAGTTTTGCCAGTTGTTGGCTTTAGTGTTTGGAACAAAACGTTTCAAAAATAGTTTTACAGCACTATTAGAGGCATGACCAAGACGCTCATGTCATGCTTTCGTGCCAGGGAGGGAACTTTAGATAAAGAATTGGCTTTCATAGTTAATTTATCTAGGTACCAGTAATGATTTACATCAGATGTGGTGAACAGAACATTGGATGGGGAGACAAGAGATAACAAAGTTGAATTAAAAATGGGATGGTAACCATCTTCAATCAGGATTCCCAGACACAGTATTGTAATCCAGATATCCTTGCAGTAATAAACATTCTTGATTATCATCATGCCACCAGGAGTTGAAGTCCTCAGACTGCCAATTCCCATGAGGTAAGTGCATGTCCCGCATGAGGCCAAACACAGAAGTGGTGGTTTGGTCAGCAATGTTTTCAGTGTGAAGTTAGGGTTGTCACTGCTCACATGAATGTTGGTGGCAGAGTCAATTAAGCAGCCATCTGTCACCCCTTCAGCCAATATTTTGTATACTTGCTTCCCTTTGGTCAGGGCTTGAAAGAGTTGGGGTCTTCAAATGTTCAATGGTGGTTTGATTTTTCCAGAATCAAAATCAGCCCAAAAGGTCTCACAGTTTGCATACCAGTGCTGTCCTTTGCGGCACTACAAGCAAGCCAAGCCATATTGGTCTATCAAAGACTTAGATTGTCCCCGACCCCTAAAGCTAGCAGCCCTCCTGATAACATGATCAGGAATATTTGGATTTTATGGGCCACCACCAGCTGGTCAAGGAGCTTGTAAGATAGGGTTATGAGAAGAAAAAGGTTGTTGATAGGCTCACGTAGGAGTAGTATAGGCCACAGCTGAGATGCTTGTGGAGTTATCAACAACCGCTATGGGCACCACAATACCGGAAGTAGCCTCTGCAGATTGGATGGCTTCAGAAATGTTGTCAAAGGAAGGATTGAAATTTGGGTTGAGTCGTTGGTGCATCAGCACCTCAAAAACATTGTGGTTGACTGAATCAGGCAACTGTACATTGGCTTTTACTAGAAGCCCATAGAATTCATCCAAAGAGACCTCCCATTTCACTAGTTTTGCAAAGATATCTTGATATAGATTTAACCAGTCGGTGGTATTTTGTGGACTGGAATCTTTGAAAGATGCAAGGAGATGTCTGACAGTGTCAAGTTTGTCAAGGTGAAATGAACGATTGCAACATAGTTTAAGAGCTGAGAAAAGAGATGCTGGTGAGGGGTTGCTTTTTGATAAGAGGATTTTTGTTGAGTCATCAATAGTTTGGAGGATGACAATTAGTATTCTCAAGGCATTGTTGTCAAAAAGTGGTCAATTGATGTTGGATTAATTCTGTATTCAAAAGTAATGGTAGTAGCAAAGTTTTTCAAGCCACATAGAAAAATTTCTACCATCAAAATGCAGAATAGTGTGTTTTGGGTTCAGTGAAAAATGAAGAGCCAGGGGTCTTCCCAGAACCACCACTGGACAGGATTTAGAGTGTGTGAGTTTGCCAGAGCATTGCTCAATTTTTTGTTGAGTTGCTTTTGATTTTCCAGATTAAGCTGAAGTTCATTAACCTTGTCGGCAAGTGAGCTTATTGCATTAAAGAGTTGTGGAAGATCATAAGAAAAATTCTCCAGTTGCCCGACGCCAAGATTGTCAGTGGTACGTCTTGGTGGCCTGGTATTGCCAGATTACAAAATATTGGAGAAAAGGCAGGAAAGACTTATTTCTGGCAGAGCTGGCTTTTAACCTGTAAGATAAGGAAGTCAGGCTAAAGCCTCTCTCCTTTCTTTGCGTAATCCAATCAGGTTACATCACATCATAGACTACTGACCTGTAAGATAAGGAAGTCAGGCTACAGCCTCTCTCTGTTCTTTGCATAATCCAATTGGGTTATGGAAAGCGGATTGAGGCCGTGTTACAAAGCTTATAAGCTATTTACAACTTCAACTGCACCGCAGACTGGGCAGGAATATAACATTGTTAGGTTTGATCTACTATGCTTCTTACAGCAATCAGAGGTCCACCTTGAGGGGCTTCCTAACTTCAACCACTACCTCACCACCCTTCAAAAAAAAAACGACAAACACAACATTCATCAAAACCACCATCATCTCCTCACAGCCAAATCGATTGCCTCTGCGCTTCTATCTCTTTCTTTCTTCCTTTATTCTCTCCACTCCTCTCTCCCCCGCTTGTACCTACTTCTAAAAACTACCCTGCAATTCATGAGCCCTAGCCCAGCTAGTTCTTAACCTCCTCCTTCCCAACTAGCATTGCTGATGAACCCCTCACCTGACCCTCCCAACAAAGACAATCATATGATTGTACAAGAAATATACAAAAGCAAACCAGGATTCCTCACCCAATCCCAATATGCTAACCAACCAAGCACCCTGGCTATCATACTGAAAAAACTAGAAAATCTTGAGAAAAGAGAAACTAACGTTAACTTGCCTGCAAATCTAGAAATATTAATCATGCGCTTAAATGATCGAATCGACGAGTTAGCAGAAAAACAATCAAAGATGGAAAAGTTAATCAATTACTTGCTTGCAAAGATTGACAACAAAAGAAATCAAGGACCAACAAAGGAAACGGTAAGCCCTTGTCTAACTAACCATCCATCCCAAACCACAAATCCACCTTCCTTTGCAGAGATTACAGCTGGTCCCAGAAAGATGAACAAATTGTCCTTACCTAAACGACCACCACTAGCAATCTGTCAGAACCAAATCCAAGAAATCAATAAATTCAAAAAATACCATATCATCATCAGATCAAAATTCGGAGCACCAAAACCATTTGAGAAAATCTCCTCACAGGAAGCCTGCAACACAATCAACAAAGTATTAATGGAAATCAGCCCTACTTGTGAACATGCACCAATTAGAATCAGAGCCTTCACACAATATCCTTCGAGAGACATCAAACTTTACACAAGATCGAAAATGGAAGCTTGCTGGCTGCTGGAAAACAGAGCGTCTTGGACTCACAAAGCAGACCCACTATTCATAACGTCACCACCCACCTTTCCTATTATAGTCCACTCCTGCCCCACCTATGTAGACGTTGACGATGAAATCTGCAGGAATGCCCTCCTGCAACAAAACGAAATTGAAAAAAAACACGTAAACAGAATACAATGGCTAGGCCACCCTAAAGAAGAGGACAAAGCCCATGGATCACTGGTAATCCACTTCACCGAGAGACTACTAGCCCAACAAATCCTTTGGGGAGGACTAATATTCAATGGTAATTTCATGAGAACAATGGCCTACACACCAGGCCCAGCCCAATGCTTCAACTGCCTTAAAACAGGTCACCAAGCCTTCCAATGCAAAGAAAACCCAACATGCTCAAAATGTGGCAGAACACACTCACCACAAGACTGAGGACCTCAGTTACACTCCATCAATCAGAAGGTGCGTTCAATGTGTAAACAAGATAAATCCACCAACCAACCTGTTGACCTCTACGACAAGAAGTACCGCCACTCAGCTCTCAGCCAAAAATGCCCAATCCGTCAAAAAAAATCCAAAACTTAACATCACAACCAGGAATTAATGGCAAATAACACCCATACTTTTTTTGCAACAGGAGACATAGACAACACAGATAACCCACAATCAGATCTGTCTTTTTTCCAATTGAATTGTCACAATAGATTTGAAACAACAATGAGTATATTAAATTCAGAACTAACTCACATTGCTCTGCTGTTACAGGAACTGTGGGTGAATCCTCACAATTGGCTCCCACCAATGCATCAAAGCTGGCACAGAATCACCCCCAAAACAAATCCAGGTACAAAAGAAAAAAACCATGTGCATGCATATATGTCAGCAAAAAAAATACAATCCCACCAAATTATCAACAGCCCGCAAGAGAATGCCTTACTAGCAATAACAAAATTACTAGACATATTTATTTCAATCCCTTGACTCACTCTGCTCTCCCTATATAACCCACCCACTACCTTTAATGGAATTCAAATCTTAAATCAATGGTTACAAACAGAAGCAACTTGGCAAACACCTATGATCATCATGATGGACTCCAGCCTCAACCACCCACTTTGGAACCCAAACAAATACATCATACCCACACCCAAGCAAGAGAGCTCATTAAAATCTGCGGAAAGAAAGGAGTCCACCTGATTTTGCCAAAACACATCTCAACTTTCCTAGGAGCAGTAGGTAGACCTCACATGGGCAAACCATGTTACCCAAAACTCCAACCAGTAACACAAGCACAACTGAATAATCGCTCATCTGACCATCACCCTGCCTAATTCTGAAATGTGCGTTCAAAAAAAAACATCTATCAATACAACTGAAAAATTTAGACAGAAAACAATTCCTTGAAACTCTACAACAAAACCTTGGCCAAAATGCAGACCCTGAAACCTCTGTAGAGCGCACCACTCAGGATCTAACAGCAGAAATCACAGAGGCCTACAACAGCCAAGGGAAATGGGTCACAACTAACCTTGCAAGATCTAAGGAATGGTGGAACAAAGAACAACTGAACAATCTAGTCAGGCTCAGGAACAAGGCAAGAAGAAATATGCTTAAAGACTGTACCAATGAATCCAAAAAGGAATATCATCACCATCAACAACTCTTCAAACAGAAAGTCTGGGAGCTCAAAAGCAGCCTATCAGGATGAAACTATGATAAAGGTGTAAATAGGCTAGTTACAGCTTTAACTATGTTTGTGACATGGTAAAAATGGTCTAAAAAAGATTTATAAGAGTTGAAGATGATTTTATTTAAGATTAAAAGGGCTTTACTATATATAATATAGTGGTGGTGAGTGCTGTTGAAAGCCCTGGGTGCAGCTTTATCTGTTGGGTTACAATAATCAAAGACTACAATAATTAAGATTTATAATTATACCTGATTATCAACCAAGAGGAAAACTGTGTTTGACAGTTTACTATGTAGATTATTCAAGAGCAGGATGAGGAGAAAATTCTGGCTGTGAAAAGCCTCCTTTTTATCCTGAAATGGGGTGGAAACGGTGCTAGACCTTTCCATGTAGAGGAAGTGAAGATCTTTCACTCTCTAGTACTGGCTTGTGGTTTGCAAACAGCCTGTACAGCCTGTATTGGGCTCAGATGTGGTTTTGAAACCACATCTGGGCAGTTTTCACCAATACAGGGTGAAAATTTTCATCTGGGGACCTCACAGCCTGATTCTGATGTGTATGACGCATAGAATGCTGTATAGAAGCTGTATGGGACCCCAGTATTGACTGACATATGAGGTATTTAAGTAAAAAACAAGCTTCTTTGCCTATTTAACACCTCATATTCATGGTTATGGGATATTATCCCAAGGCAAGGCTGTATTGGTCAGAATGTGGGATTTTGACCTTAAAACAGCTATAACTTTGTCAGTTCTTGAGATATCAACCTCAAAACTGAAATGGTGTTTGGCCCTGTATGTGCTCTACACAATGGTACCTTATTTGATATTGTTATCATTTAATATGGCAAAGTTATGCCATGTACAAGATTTTTGTACATATGCGTGTTTTAGGCAAAAAGCTGTATTGAGCTTGTTTGCCCCATAACTTCTTCTGTAGTTGAGATATGGGGAAGTGGATGACACCATCAGATATTCCTAATTGTGCTCTTTCCAAAAAGACCCCACTTCAAGTATCTCACACTAAAACTGTAGAAGTTAGATGAGAGGTGAATGTTTTGTTCACTCTTATTTGGCCTGAAATTGACCATAACTCCAGTAATATTGGTGCTAGCTCAGTTTTGCTGGAACCATTGGATAGCCCGGGCTTAGAGCTTCCGTTTGAGTACCCATTTGATGGGATTAAGCCTCTCCTTCTAGATTTTAGATGAGAGGTGAAAATTAAGGTTTATGCTCAGCAATAACTTTGTTATTCTTTGTCCTATGGTGATGGGACTTAAATTTTCAGAAAGGGGTGAGTTTCCTCTTTCTTTTGATACCTTTTGAGCTGATTTGGCTTAGCTCCATGTTTTGGTGGTATCTTGGCTATACCATTGGTTTATGGTATTTTGGCTGTCATGCTTGTGCTCTGGTTTTGTGTACGGTGTGGATATGAAACTTTGATTAAAAAATCAAGTACTTTTCCTGTCCTCAAAATTTGTATAAGGTAAAAATCAATTAAAAATAGTAAGAAATATTATTTTTAAGAGAAAACACGCCAATTTTATTGTTTACAACTTTATTAGTATAAAACAATAATATTATAAAAATTTATTGTTTTACCAACAATAAAGATTTATCCAAAAAATACTCTACAAGAGATATTTTAAGGCTACAAAAGAAATTTCTTCAAGAGCAATTTCAATTGGAATTAATTGAGCAAAGAACTGCAAGCAATTAATTAAAGAACAAAGTCTTTAAAAAGAATATTAAAGAGAAAACACGCCCAAAAGTGACCAGACTGATTTGGAAACAAAGTGACAAAGTTTACAGTGATGAAAGATGCTTAAATTCACTTTTGGGGTGGTTCAGGGGTAAAAATGATTATAAGAGTTACAAACGATGATTATAATGGTTTTTTCACCTGGTTGTAAGGATCAAAATGATTTAAAAATGGTGGTTGGAATCTTTTATTGATTGGTTTAACAGTGTTTAAACTAATTAATAAAAGGAAAAGATTCTAACATGAAGAGAAAAGTGGGGCAAAGAAGACATTCTTTTATAGCCACCAATTTTCTTACTCCAAAAGTAAAATTTTCTCTTGTCAGTCGTGAAAAACAGTCTGACAACAGAAACGCCAATTATGGCATCATTGAACCCTGGTTTGGACCAAAAAAGGGCTGGTTTAAGCCATTTTTAGCCATTTTAGACCCCTAAATCAGCCATTACTATAGCAATACCTGGTCTAGAGACTTCAAAACACGTCAGAATGTGTGTAAGAGGTGTAGAAACCAGTTAAAACTGTTTTTGCTAAGTCTTTTTATCTTAAGGGTAGTTTTACCCTCTTGGCAACAGCTAAAACTACCCCAGTTGGTATCAAAACCTCATCATCAATTGAGTTCACAGACCCTGTAACTCAATTCCAGGCCAAAAGTGATGAACCTTTGCATGAATTTTGACATCCCACGCCTGTCAGCAAGGATTTTGGGGGTCTGGATCCCCCTTAGAGCTAGAGTTCCTCCCCCCCTATTTTAATCTTTCCAATTTATTTTTACCTTTAATTCCTCATCATGTATTATACTTATAATTTACATATGTAATTCAATTGAATTGTACAGTATAATACAGTAATAATTGAAACCTCATATGTAAATCAAAGTTCACTTATTTAATACACACGCACATTTTGACATTTCAATTGAATTTAATTGAAAATACTTCAATTCCTCATAACTTCTAAACTAAACACAACACCTCAATTTTAACACAAAAATTGATGGTTAACACCATATGTGGTGTGAAGTAAATTAAAGTTTTGAGTATTTTCAACTTTTGTATTGAAAATACTAAAAACTTAATTTAAGCTTATTTAGAGTTAAGTTACAAGAATTTCACTCAGAGGTGACCCCACCTGATTTCTTATGAGGAATCCAATGGTGAAATAATTTTTATATTTTTATTTATTGGATAAAAATCTATAATATATTTTATATGAATTTTTACCAAAAATATTCTAATTTCATAATTTTTATTAAAAATTCCTTTTTACATAATTTTTTCAAGTATAAATGTAATTTTACAATTTCAAAATTTAAAGTAATTTTATTTTTAAATTAAATCTTTAATTTTGACTATAATTTTATATTTATATTTTTATTTTTATTTTAATAATATAAATAAACTTATTTTGTTTATATTTATATGTTAATTTTGCATTGGTGGTCTTTTGGGTATATGAAATTACCTCTAAGGCTCACATTTTGAGTCACAGGCCGACACAGCCACTGGAGAAAGTTTCTAGCCAAAAGAGGTCCAGAAAATGTGTGCCAAGCTTACAAATTCACAAAAGACAAACAGGAAGAGATAATCACATCACTAAGGAATCCAGAAGGAAATCTGACATTGAACATCACAGAAAAGGCATCCTTGTTGTTCTATGGAACATTGACGGTGGAAACTACGGAAATCCTCAATGACATATAACAGCAGCAACAATCAACTCCTTCATCCAACTTTCCCCAGGTAACTGAAGATGAAGTAGTAAACACAATATCTAGCTTACCCAACAAAAAGGCCCCTGGACCAGATGGCATACCAAACGAGCTAATAAAGTTATCAAAACCCCTCTTGATCCCAATACTAACTAACTTATATAGCCTCTGTTTTAAACAGGGGCAGTACCCAATCAAATGGAAAGAAGCCCAAAAAGTCATCATTGGAAAAGCAGCAAAAGACGATTATTCTAACCCTAATGCCTATAGGCTGATTGCACTGCTAAACACCTTAGCCAAGCTTTTCAAAAAGATAATCAATAATTGACTAATGTACTGGGCACACCAAACAAATTTGATACACCCCAGTCATGTGGGAGGGAGACCGGGCAAGAGCATTAATGATGCATTTGTGATGTTAACATTGTGGATAACAAATCAATGTAGAGAAGGAAAAATAGTTATGGGGCTCTTCCTTGATGTGAAATTGGCATACCCATCAGTTCAAAAAGGACAACTACTCCATGGTTTGGGGCAAATGGTATGTCTGCTGTGGTATTCCATACCAGTTTTGCCAAGGTTAAAATCCACAATATCAAATCCAAAACTCTAATCAATAATAATAATAATAATAATAATATAAATATAAGAATAAAATAAAGATAAAAAGTGAAAGATAAAAGTAAAAAAATTGCAAGAAAAAGGAAGAGAATTATATTAAAATAACAAAAAAAAAGTATTCCACTGGAATCTACATCAAATTTTACCTATAGTCACATATTGCCCCAATCCCATAATATCAATAACTCTCTAGATATCATGGATTAAAGAAGAGAAATGATACTATACACTCTATACTAGGTACAAGAATATGCTTAAAAATAATTCAGCTTGTCCAAATATTCAATATGAATAAACATGTGTAATATCACATAAGTGATACCATTACTCGTACAACATCATGTGTTACATGTCTTGACATAAAAAAAACACTTACATATAAGCTAACATAGTGTTACATTACTCAATCCGCACTTAAACTCCCATAAACAAACATTACAGGTATTACTTACAAATAAAATTTTACATAGAAAAATACTCAACTAAATACAGATCAAGGCTGTGAAGGAGAAAAAGAAGCTTAGTAGAGATAAGAATACAGTTTTAAAAAATGGTGCAATAAACCAAACATATGGTGCAATATCTGTATCAAATGACACCACTCCAAATTTAAACACTAGCAAAAATGACTCAAGGCTGTGCATAATAAGAATAAAGTTTAGCTAAAATATCAGTATAATTCAAAAGGTATGGTGCAATCAACCAAACATATGGTGCAATATTTATATCAAATGACACCATTCCACATTTAACCACCAGAAAAAGTATCTCAAGGCTGTGAAGAAGAAAAATAAGGTTAGTAGAGATAAGAATACAGTTTTAAAAAATGGTGCAATAAACCAAACATTTGGTGCAATATCTGTATCAAATGACACCATTCCAAATTTAACCACTAGCAAAAATGACTCAAGGCTGTGCATAATAAGAATAAAGTTTAGTTAAAATATCAATTTAATTCAAAAGGTATGGTGCAATCATCCAAACATATGGTGCAATATACCTAACAAATAACACCATTCCAAATTTAACCACTAGCAAAAATGTCTCAAGGCTGTGCACTGACAATAATAAGGTTCAGAATGGTGCAATCAACAAAAGATATGGTGCAATATCTTGACCAAATTATACCATTTTTGATTTACTCACCAGCAGAAATGTCTCAAGGTGGAATTTTTCTAAGTCCCTTGTTTTGGGAAGGCTCTATGGAGGGCGCAAAAGGTATAAATAAAGGGCCTCTCTCCCTGTTTTTCCCCCCATGCTTCTGATTCAGACAATAATCTTGAGGATCAATCCATTCCTTCTCTAGTAGGATAATCTAGTATTATATTGAAAAAGATCAGTAGCAAGGCTCAGTATATTATAGTATTATTTATGATTAATGGATGAAAGATATTTATAATATTGATGAAATATTTTAATATTATTTAATAGTCTTACCATTATAGTAGTAGTGTTGAAGTAGTGTTTGAAGATATTATCATTAGTGATCTTATCTAATTTATCAATAACCCTTATTTATATAAGGGATATCATCTTACCCTTATACCTTCTATCATAAACCTTTTATGTATATTGGATTATATCTATATCAATCCTGATAGTATTATATTACTATTATATTGTTTATATCTTACCCTTATATTAAACAAAACCACCCTTAAAGAATTATCTTACCCTTAAATTATTATAGCTATATTGATAGTATTATTAAATAACCTTTACAAGTATTAGCTAGCTATTGAGATTACTAGTAATATTAATAGTGATCTTGAACAATATTCTTTAAATATCTCAGGTATTTAAAGAAGGAATACTAGAAGAATTAATTAAAAACAATTATAATCAATAACAAGAAAGTTAAGCAAACCTAAATTATTAAAAAAATATTAACTATTACCATTATTTTCATAGTGATCTTTTATTGACAGACTGATAGAGACTGCTGAAGAAAATTCTCTATTTGAAAAGCCACAAAACTAAATAATTGATTTGTTATCTCATCAAAAGGGCATCTTTTTCAGTATATTTAGAGGGGTGGCTAATAAACCTTAGCACCCATGGTTATTGGCTAGTTCTGAAATTCAAAACAGACTCACCAATAATTTCCCCTCAAGGTACTGCCTATTATTTATCCCACAACAAAAGGAATTCCCAAATCTGGTTTCCCAACAGTGGCCTTCAAATCTCAAGTATCATTAATAAGATCACATTATCAATCTTAAATATCATAAAAAAAATCAAAAAGAATCAATCAGAAAAAGTAATTAAAAATTAAATCATTGTTTAGATCACAACTATAATGGAGGAATTATCATCCTCAAAGAAGGATCTAACCTTGGAGGAGGAATTGGAAAAAGAGCAGTCCAGAATTGAGGAATTAGGTCAGGAAGAAAGTGAAGAAGAGGAGTTTTCTTATTTAGAAAATGATGAAGAATTTCAGAAGAAAAGGTTAGAATTACAGAAGGCTATGGAAAGAGCTGCAAGAAGACATGGAAAGAAGACAAAATCAAGTCAATTCTCAACCCAGACTACTGGGGATGCAACTATTGAAAGAATGCTCAGACCCCAGCAACCATCACCATCACCAACCCCAAAGACATTTGCAACTTCCACACCAGGAACATTGCCCAGAGCTGAAATATTTGCAAGAAGGGTACATATTACAACACCAACTCAGTAACCTGAAAGAGCTACAATACCTACAAGAAAGATTGTTAAAATAAAAGAAAAAGATTATAGCCTCAACTTTGATGGAATTGATGTTGAGAATTTTATCAAAAGAGCTGAAAGGATAGAATCAATTGAAGGAGTCAATGAAAGGGATTTGGCCATGAAAATAACATTCTGGAGTGAAGATAAGGATATCAGATATGAAATTGAAGGAATGCCAGGATATGAAATGGAGGATTGGGATCAATTGAAAAAGGAAATGATCAGTAAATGGGGAAAGGTGGAACCAGAAAGAAGACACAGGAAAGATTCATTAACAAGACTATTTAATCAAACTCAACTGGAGGGAGGAGTCAAAAGTTTGTACCAATACAGAAAGTTTATTGGGGAATATGACATAATCTCAAAATATTTGCTGAAGTATGGGTATATCAAAAAGGAAAATGATTATCATGAAGATGTCTTTGATTCTTTATCACCAGAAATTAGAAGTAGTGTTACTAAATAAATTATCAAAGACAGGACCATGGTTCAAGCAAGAGATGGAGGATATATCTTACCTGAGATGGATGTCCTCAGAAATTATGTTGAGGCAGAATTGGAGGCAGCAGTAGTTATTAAAGGTAAATCACAATTATCAAAGTCAGATGAAATCAAAAGCAAAAATAAAACCAGATTTGAAGATGAAAGCTGGGAGGAGGTTATCAAGCAAATGAAATATATTACAAAGAAAATAAAGAATCCACCAGCTCAAGAGGCTCATGTTAATGAAGCACCAAAAGAAGTAAATCCAATGAAGGATGTTTTGGACCAGCTGAAAGAACTATCAGAGGCTGTTAATCCACCAAAGAAGGTCTGGAAGGATAAATCAAATACACAACAATCAGGCTTAGCACCAAATGCACAACCATTCAGACAAAGAAATACTCGGGCACCTTTAACTGAAGATTATCAACCTTATGTTCCAGAACAACTGTATCCACGACAAGCCTTAAAGTGTTATTACTGTTTCAAGAATGGTCATTCATTGACAAGATGAAGCTACCTGGAAGAAGATATGGAAAAAAGAATTGTCAGTAGGCAAGGATTAAATTTCCTTTACCCTAATTTCCAAAGAGTACCCTCAGAAGGAACCAAATCTCCAAAGGATTTAGTCAGGGAATTTGATAAGGAACAAACAGAAATTTCAAACAAGATAATTGAAAAGGAAAAGCCTTTATCAAGACAAGAAGATCAAAAGATAGTTGAGCTGAAAAGGAAGAAAAAGAAGTTTCAATTGCTCAAGTAGAAGACTGGGGTAATTGGGAACCACCAACAGTATCTTCACCCACTGAGATGTTGGAAACACATGCATCTCTCAGACAGACAAAGCAAAGATTGGCTAAGCAAGAAAGCCGAAATAGGGAAGATTCTCAAAGTAAAAAACCTATACTACCAGGAACCTATCATGAGGATGAGGCTGAAGAAGAGATGAAGATTATTGTTCCAACCAAATATAAAGATAAACATACAAAAAGAGATGAAACATTCGAAGGAACTGAAATAAAGAAAAAGAGAATGTTGAAGACAAAGGTGACAAGTTAAATAGAAGGATGGTTCACCACCAGAATGAAAAGAAAGAAGTCATAAAGGATAAGAAAGACTTCTAACCAAAATTAGCAATTGAAAATGTGATAAAGAAAATCTTGGAACAGAAAATTAACTTGACCTTGGAAGAAATATTATCAGTTTCCCCAACCTTTATTCACAGGCTTCAAGGGATTTCTTTTGAAGAAAAGGAAGCTATGAAATCAGTTAACACTTTGGACATTAAAGAAGATGTTATTTCTATAAAAATCAAAGACTTTGAAAAACCAAGACTTCATTATGCCTGTCCACTTGGGTTTATGCAAGTATTTGTTGGAAAAGAAGAATATCCAGTAATGGCACTGGTAGATACAGGATCAGAGCTCAAGATAATCACTGAAGATGCAGCAATAAAAGCCTCTCTTCCAAACAGAAAGCTCAATATGAATTTAGGGGGAATTGGAGGACATACAACATCATTAATTGGATTACCTGAATTCACACAAGTACTCTTGCCTTCTGGAGAAGAAAAAGAAATTCATTTCTTCATTTCCAAGGAAGCAGTACATACAGTCCTTTAAAGGCCCTTCTTTTCAGACAATAACATTAGATTGGACTTTGCACAGAAACAAGGTGAAATATTTAGCTATCAAGAAGCAGATGGTAGAAGATTATGTATGCCAATATGCAAACCCTATATGTTAGGATGGCAAACAGGACCACAAAGAGGAATGGAGCTTTGTTCAATGGGAACAATAAAGGATTGGTTTAGCAAAGTAAAATTAAAAGAAGCTGAAGATAAATATAAAGAAAAAATAAAAATTATTTTCAAATCAACTAAAAACAAATATTATCAAAAGATACAGTCTATGGAATGTAATTTAGATGAAAGATTATCCATAATGGATAGGGGAATAGAGAATGAACCTCAGGAGAAAGTGGAAGGAGACCAAGAGGTAGAAACACAAGAGCCAGAACAGGGAACATCAACAGAAGCACTATAAAACCAAATAAAACCAGAAGAACCAAAGTCATTAGCCTGGTACTTAGACAAGGAAATAAAAGAAAACAAGGAATGGGCTACCTTTGATCCCAAAAAGTGGGAGGAATGGATCAACAGAAATCTACCACCTCCAGGTGAATGTGAAGATTATGTTAAAAATAAAAACCCTCAAGTAAACAACCTAAGCTTAAGCCAATACCCTGGCTTCTGAAAAATTGATGATGAACCTGAAAACAACAAAAGCTATATATGGAAACAAGATGAAAAATCAAATTGGTATATGGAAGAAGTCAATGAAGCAGAGAAAAAGGAAAATAAAATTAGCTACAAACCAATTGACACCAATGATATGTTATATCAGGTTATGGTTAATGGCTCAGAAATCATAGAAGGACCACCAAGAAATAGTAGAGAAATCTGTTTGACATATTCTCCAAGCAAAAGTACCCACAAGATATGGAAATTGAAATGAAGCCAGAAATAAGAAGTGATCAATGCTGTGAAGACTCATTGGAAGATCTTAGAAATAAAATTATTGACTGTTTCAAAGATGAAGAATTTATGAAGGAATACAATAAAGAAGAATCTAATCAAACTGATGAATTCCAAATACATTAAATTTCTCAATATCCTCCAAAGAAGAAAATAAAGCGCTCTAATGCTCATGAAAATCTTTGGGAGGCCTACAATAATCATGACTCTTTAAAAGAAATTAAACCAAGATTATCTTCAGATTCAAAGCCAGAAGCAAATTTGATAGAAGTTGAGGTCTCACCATTGCAAAACAATCTCATGAACACTATTCTGTCATATGATTTAAAACCAAAAAGCCCATGGAGAATTGATAAAGACAAGGAAATGGACTTGGATAAAGAAAGTTTCTTGAAGTATTATGATGAAATGTCTTACTGGCAGCTTCCAACACCTGAAGAAGAGCCAGATTTCATAATTCTTCCCTACATTTAATTCAAAGATATATAATTTGAGGGTCCATCAAGAATAAAACAAGGAAAATGGTTGAAGAATCTTCCAGGATATGACCTGTCAAAAGCAGACTTCATGAAGCTCTTGAATGAGGAAGGAATTAAGCATAATTTGGAAAACCAGTATTGGGAGGAAGTATTTTCCTTTGATGATCAAACAAGGATGGCTCTTTATGATGGTAGAATTTGGCCACAAGAAGACTCCAATTTGCATAAAATGGAGCTTCTTGGTGGAAATCCTTTCTGGGAAGAGTATGGATACCTCTTTATACACAAAGAAGAAGGATTAATAAGAAATTGTAAAGGTAATACCCTAGAAGAGAGGAAGAAAGGAAGGAAAACACTGGGAGAAATAGCCAAGGATATGTGTGTGAATATAATTCTTCAGAGAAAAGAAAAAGGAAAATGGGTTTCATGAATTGAATAAATTTTTTTTGCACATGTAAAAAAGAAAAGGGAAAGCTCAAAAAAAAAAAAAATTCAAAAAAAAAATATATGAATGATGATTTGGGTATGCAAGAGTTTTAACTGTAAAAGTATTATAAGGCTATGTTTAAAAAAAAGGGGGTGGGTGTCTGTTTCTTATTCCACCTCTAATGGTTTAAGTTTTTGGGATGAAATCTTTGGGAATTTCAATATCAATTTCTATTCAATTTTAATATCAATATCATTAATTTGAAGATCTTTTTAAAAAAAAATTGATAAGATCATAATCTTTAATAAAATTAACAAAAAATCAAGATGCCAAAGCTTGGATGTTATGGAGATGAATTGTTGGAGGATGAAAAGATTTTGGATCAAAGGCAATTGAAGAAGCAATATGAAGAATTCATTTTTGAGTATGAAGATCAATTTCAAGAATGTCAGTCATCAAGTCACCAATCAAGAGAAGAAAAGGAAACATTGGAAGAAATAAGGTTGTTATTGGAGGAACTTAGAGTTTTGAATGAAAATTAGCTTATTATAGAAATTACTTACCATCAATGAGCAAAGTACAGCTGAAGCCAATTCTGAAAACCTCCAGCTTACATAGCTCAAAAACAAAGAAGAGAAGAAAATCAGTAATATTCAATTTAAATAATCAAGTCCAGTATTTTTGGCAGTGACTTCCTGCCTTATCAAAGAAGACCCAAATATTTCTCACCTTAATACTTAAAATTTCAATTAATTCAAGTTTTCGGCAGTGACTTCCTGCCTTATCAAAGAGGACCCAAATATTTCTCACCTTATCACTTAAAATTTTCATTGATTCAAGTTTTTGGCAGTGACTTCCTGCCTTATCAAAGAGGATTAATCCTTTAAGAAATATTTTAGTTAGATTATTTATTTCATCCACCTTTACCAAGAAGCTATTATAATTTTTCATATTTGTTAACATCAAGAAAACATTAGCAATTTTTTTTATCATAATTTATATCTTTTTAATAATCATGGCTGAAACTGATGAAGCAGACAAAGCCATCTGGATCTATTGGCCAAACTCAGAAACAAATGAAGAAAGCCAAGACCTCTGGATTAATCATAATTTTCAAGGACTTAACAATGAATACCAAAGATGGGGCTTACCAATTATTCAATACTTCAAGATACCAATTATTCAAAGTATCCCCTTTATTGCATTTGAAGATTTATTTGGAAATGAAGATATTACTCAAGAAACCCCAGCAGAAGCCTATTTAAGCCAGCTTCCTGGATCAAACCTTTCAAAACTAGAATTTATGGATATACTTAATTATTATGGAATTAAAGGAAATCTCAATAATGACTTTTGGAATACAATTTTCTATCTGGATTAAGATATAAGGAGTAGTCTTTATTGGGGAACAATACAAGCTCAGAGATGGTTTTGTGTTGAAGAATATCAAATTGAGGGTAGAAGTATTAAATGGAAAGGGGATTTCTATATTATTGAAAAGAGATTGGATTTTGATTTAGAGGATAAAGTCTTACAGTTAAAATTATAAAGAAGAATCACAAGTTTTGTTTGAAGAAAGAAGAATGGAATAAGTTATGGAAAGAAATTGTCAGCAGCAATATTGAAATGAAAATGAAGAAGAATCAAGATTATTTTAAGAAAATTATTCTTCAGAACATTAAAGGCCCAGCATGGCCTTAAACTGCAATTCAACTATTTGGTTACTGTTTCTCTTACTCTATTTTAAGTCAGTTCATCAAAAACAAAAGAATATATTAACACGTGCAAGTACCAACGATACATGACGGCCCAGCATGGCCTTAAACTGCAAATTTAATTTATGAGTTTTTTTGTAATAGTATCAAAAAAAAATCTAGTAATAATCAATAAATAAATCCAAAAAAATCTATATATAACTAATAAAACAATAAAAATTAATAATTGGTATGGAGTTCAGAAGTGATAGTTGTGGTTAAGATATTTCAATTGATATAAAAAAAGAGCTGGTTATCAAATTCATCTAGATAGAATTTCTTAGTTTTTGATTCTGTAATAGTATCAGTAGCTTTCATATTTAAAAATAGGGGTGTTTAACTATTTCTTATACCACCCAAAGCACAAGTGGCTATAAGTTTTGGGGAAAGTGGGACTTTAATAATTAAACATCAGTTTATAGCTCTAATTAATGAAAATAAATTTCAGTTACTTTACCTTAATAAATAAATATCAATTTACTATTAAATGATAGCTTATTTTCCATTAATGAAGTACTTAGATATCTCTTGAATTATAGATTTCATAAATAATTACCTTTCATAAGGTCAAAAAAAATCACTTATCATTGAACTTCTTCAAAAGAAGATCATTGTTTGTTAAAAAAAATAATTCAAGTTTCAATTTCAAAAGAAAATAACTTCAAAATATAATTCAGCAAAATAATCTGAAAACAAGGAAGGTATAATCAGTATCATGTTGAAATTGAAAAAAATGAAAAGAAGTCCCATTAACTTACTAATACAAGAGTAGAGCTCAAATTAATATTGAAGATCTCAAATATAAAACATAGAATTTCTTCATTTTTCACAAAAAAAAAGAAAGAAAATGTTGAATAAAAAAAATACTTCAAGATTTTTTTCACTACAAGAAGAAAATATATTTTACAAGAAAGAAAAAAGCCACTTATCAGTTATGTATAGTATCAATCCTCAAGAGAAATTATAAAGAAAATTATCTTGACATTCTAGAGCTGAATCAATCAGGAAGCCAAAATGGAAATTATTGAGCTGAACTACTCAATACACATACCTTCTACACACAGCATGCATAAACACATAGCACATACAAAAAATCCAACTCACAAGGAGGGGTGACCAGATTTTTTGATTTAATTTTTCTCTTTTTTCAATTTCTAATTTTTTTAATTTTTTTTTTTTAAAAAAAAATTAATAAAAAAAACTGGCCACCCCCCTTGCTTTAAAAAGAAATTAGAAGAAATAAAAAAAATAAAGCCAAATCATGAGGAAGGTGGAGGGAATTTAGAAAATGAATATAAAGCTATATTGAATAAGATAATATTATACCATAAATATCATAATATTATAATATTGAAAATAAAATAATACTAACATAAAAATAATATTATAATACTATAATTTTAAATTCAATAAATGAAAAAACAGCTATATTAAAAGGGAGATGTCGCTGAATAATGAATAAATATAAATAATCTTATTGATTTAACATTATAATATTTAGAATATAGTTTTAACCTTAAAATATATATAATGATATATATTATCAAGGTTATTCAAAAGATAAATGTACAGAGGCAACTGGCCAGGTTGACCCTACATAATTTATTCTTTTAACCTCACTTGGTTTAAAGCATAACAAAAATTTGGAATATTTCTCTCTAAATATATAAATGAAAAATTACTGTGAAAAGAATAATTATAAAAAGCATGGGAGAGTATCTTTAAAATGTGGCTCCTTTTATATTGAAGAGAAGAGCTTTTGGGTCACCCACAACTTGACCATCATAACACTAGAAATAAAATAAACTTGTTGGTTCCTTGCAAGTTTTTTTAGTTTAATTTATATTTTTAATTAATTTTAAAGTTTAAATTATCTTTATTTAATTTTTTCTAAACAAATATAAATATAAATAAATATATATAAATATAAATATAAATCAATATAAATATATATAAATAAGGATATATCAATATAAATAAATAAGAATAAATATAAATATAAATAAATTAATATATAAACATAAATAAATATAAATACAACTAAATAAGTATCAATATATTTCAATTAAATATAAATAAATATAAATACAACTAGATAAGTATATATAAATTTTAATTGAATAGAAATAAAGATAAAGAAATAGAAATGAATAGAAATATATATAAATAAATATAAATATATCTAAAGAAATAAATGTATATAACAATAAATGAATAAAAATATAAATAAATAAGTATAAACAGATTTTGATTGAATACAAATAAATAAAATTAAATTAATTGATACAAACAAATAAATATAGATACAAAAATGTAAAAATTAATAAAAGATAAAAATAAATAGATATAGATAGATATAAATAAATCCAAATAAATATAATTAAGTTTTAGTTAAATATAAATCAATATGAAGAAATATAAATAGAAATATAGAAATAGATATATACAAATAAATAAAAATTAAATTCAATAAATATAAAATAAATTAAAACAACCATAAATAAATTGAATTACAATCATTAAACAATAAAAAAAACTCTTTGCGATTAAACTGGAGTACAGAAATATATCAACATAAAACAAGTATTTATTATATCCAAAAAAATAGTTACAAAAAAAACAGAAAGCAATAACAATAGAATTTATTATTATTATTTTTTTAAAAAAAAGCAGTTGTGATAAAATGAAAAGACAGTGCAGATCAGAACTGTACTATACTACAAATTTAGTCTACTCTACTGTACCAAACTAAACTAAATATCAAAAAAATTGCTATTCATAGATTATAAATAAAAAAAAAGAAAAAAAAGAAAGTATAGTAGAAATAAAAAAAAAGATCATAGTAAAAAATATATATAGATATATAAAAGACCCCTCCACACGATTCAAATTAAAACAAGAACTTAATAATTCAAAAATAGAAACATTTATTAAAAAAGCTAAAAAAAAAGAGAAAGATTGCTCAAGAAATCAAATATATATAAAAATTAATAATAATAAAAAAATCTGGATGCAATCAAAAAAAAAAGCCTAAATGACAGTAAAGTACAGTACAGTACATTACAGTATGCTGCTGCACTGTAAAATCTAGTATAAAAGAAAAATCATAATAAAAAAAAGAATATGTGACTTAAAGTAGTAATTAGTAGAGTGTTCTCATTAAAAAAAAAGAGAAACACGATTAAATGAATAATAATAATAGAAAGAACAACAATGTTCATGATTAAAAAAAAGAGAGTACAGTGTATTACTGTACTGTACAGTTATTCACTGGTACTTTAACAAAAATGTAAGAAGCGTAGTAGATCAAACCTAACAATGTTATACTCCTGCCTGGTCTGCGGCACAGTTTGAAGCTGTAAATACTTTATAAACCAAGTAACGTGGCCTCAATCCACTTTCCGTAACCCAATTGGATTACGCAAAGAACGGAGAGAGGCCGTAGCCTGACTTCCTTATCTTACAGGTTAAAAGCCGGCTCTGCCAGCAGGTCTAACAATAGGAACAGCAATAAGTCTTTCCTGACTTTTCTCCGAACGTTTTGTAATCTGGCAATATCATGCCACCAAGACGTACAACCAACAATCTTGGCATCGGGTAACTGGAGCATGCATCTGATGATCTTCCACGCCTATTGAATGCCATCAGCTTGCTTACCGACAGGGTTAACAAACTTCAGCTCAATCTGGAGAGTCAAAAGCAAATTCAATGCTGCTCTGGCTAACCCCCACATCCTAAATCCTGTCCAGCAGCGGTGCTGGGAAGACTCCTGGCTCTTCATTTTTCATTAAACCCGAAACACACAATCCTGCATTTTGATGGTCAAAATTTTTCTATGTGGCTTGAAAACTTTGCCACCACCATTACTTTTGTATACAAAATCAATCAGATATTGATCAACAGTTTTTTAGAAACCCTGGTAGACAATGATGCCTCCAGTGTGCTAATTGTAATCTTACAAACTATTGATGACTCGACAAAAAGTCTCTTATCAAAACAACACCCATCACCAGCATCTCTTTTCTCGGCTCTTAAACTACATTGTGACCATTCTTCGCGCCTTGACAAACTTGACACTGTCAGAAATCTCCTTACATCTTTCAAAGACACCGGTACGCAAAACACCGCCAAATGGTTAAATCTACATCAATCTATATTTGCAAATCTTGTTAAACGGGATGTATCTCTGGATGAATTCTACTGACTCCTTGTACAGGCCGACGTATGTTTTCCAGATTTAATCAATCACAATGTCTTTGAAGTCCTGATGCACCAACGACTGAACAACCAAAGCTTCAATCCTACCTTTGAAAATGTCTCTGAAGCCATACAATCTGCGGAAGCCACTTCTAGTGTTGTGGTTCCTGTAGTGGTTGTTGATCACAATTCAAGCATCCCAGCTGTTTCCTATACTCCTCCAATGCGAGAATATCAACAACCTATCTCTAGCCACAATCCCATTATTCAAGCCTCTCAGCCTGCTGGCGGTGGACCATCCAACCACAATATTCCCAACCATGTTGTTAGAAAGGCTGCTAACTTCAAGGGCCGTGGACAATCTAAGTTGCTGATAGATCAATATGGGTTGGCCTGCTTATACTGCCAAAAAGAACAGCATTGGTACACAGACTGTGAGACCTTCTGGGCCAATGTTGACTCTGGGAAAATAAAACCACCATCAAACTTTCGGCGACCACAGCGTTTTCAGGCCATGGCCAAAGGGAAGCAAGTGTACAACATCTCAGCTGAGGGGGTGACAGATGGTTGTCTAATCAACTCTGCTGCCGACATTCATGTTAGTGGTGATAACCCTAACTTCACACTAGAAACAGTGCTGACCAAACCTCCAATTCTGTGTTTGGAGTTGTCTGGCACTTACACTCACCTCACAGGAATTGGCAGTCTGAAGATTCCGACTCCTAGCGGCATTATGGCAATAGAGAATGTTTGCTACTGCAAAGAAATTCAGAGCGCAATTATATGCCTTGGACACCTGATCGAAGGAGGCTACTGTCCCATTTTCAATTCAACTTTGTTGTCTCTTGTTTCTCAGACAAATGTTCTGTTCACCACCTCTTATGTAAATTGCTGCTGGTACCTTGATAAATTACCTATGCAAGTCAATTCTATTTCCAAAGTTCCCCTCCCTGGCGCGAGAGTCTAGGCCATGCCTCTAATAGTGTCGTGAAATTGTTTTTAAATAGTTTTGTTCCAAATGCCAATGCAAACAACTGGCAAGATTTTTTCTGCGAAAGCTGTGAATTCTCCAAGAGTGTAAAACAAGGAAATGCTCGGAACATTAATCTCAAAGTCTCTGAACCCCTTCACCTTCTGGTCACCGATGTCATCGGACCTTTTGACAGAGATCTGGGGGGAATTGGTTCATTCTGACTCTTTGCGATCAAGCGTCCACTTACACTTTTACTGCTGCGCTGAAGTCACGTGCAGACGTCCCAGAAAAAATCATGTTCTGGGTAAAGTTCCTATTCAATCTATTGCATAAATACCCAGAAAGGTTTTGCTCCGACAATGCTGGAGAATACTCTGGAAAACTGGCAAGGGAGTTGTGTGAGCCTTGAGGTATATTTTACATACCCAAATAGGCCACAATTATCTTAAAAAGAAATTTTGAATTATGCACAACTCATAAGTCATGCATATATCCAAAATTCATCATTTTCAATTTCAGAAAAGATGAATAACTTTTTATTGAGTAAGTAAATCCATAGATTTAAGACCAGATTTGGATTCTACACAAAAATTCACCTAGGGTAGCTCCATAGAGTGAATAAGCTCAATTTAAGTATTTGAGGTGGTAAAATGGAAAATACTTCAATACCACATCATTAATACCACATAAAAGATCCGTGAAAATTTTTGTTTTTCTTGATTTTTAGCCAAAATAATGGGAAAGTGAGAAATCCCATGTTACATATACACTAAGAATAGTGTTATGCCTGTTTTGAGCACTTAATATCATGGTATTCTTACATGGACTTTTGGTACACCCATCGTGGATATCTCACTTTAAGCTTAAATTACTATTTTGACGTAAAAAATAGGCAAGGGGGACAAAAGACATCAAAGAGAGCCAGGGTACCCAACTTCTGAGGCCTCAGAGGCGTGGATAGCTCCAGAGCATGGATCCATGGCTCATCTTGGCCCAATTGGTAAACCAAAACTCTTTGGGAACTTGGTTACCAAGTTACACCTACTGTAATCATATGAAAATAGCAAATAACCTGCTATTTTGACGTGCCAAGGAGGTAATGAGCTACTTACACTCCTGTAACCATGTCAATTACTAATGACTTTCCATGGATAAACCCCAAAAGAGTAATTAAAACCCTTTTGGGACCCATATTCATTGATTTACCTCATAGCAACCAGCAAAACACTGCTATTTGCAATTCTACGTAGAAATGAGGTAAAAACTTCAAAAATTCATTAAAAATACAATTCTTAATGAATCTTTCTGAAACTTTCAGGACTAAAGGAGGACTGTATGATCTATGGTACAACCAAGTAGAATTACAGTTTTACTAGTAAAATTAAACGTTTTACTTACAGTCCATTTTTGGTTATTCTACGTGAAACACTGAATCTTCAAAAATTCACAGTAATTACAACCTGTGATGAAATTGGCAATAACATTGATAACTTTGAGAAATCAATTATTATTTTAGAATAAAAGAAGATTTACAAGTGTTACTCCTTTTATTCTTAACCATATTGGGGTTGGTAGTCACGTAAGAGCATCAAATAAGTAATTATGATAATGTTACGTGACAAATAATGATGCAATAAATAAACCAAAAGGGTTTATTGTTTTCTCACTCACTGGTTTTTCAGTTTGCTCCATGGCACGCCTCTGTGAGCTGTTGTTGACTTAAAAGAGGCCTCCTCTTGCTGTTTTTTCCACATCATCATCTTATCAATTTATTAAATCATTATTACTGTGAGCCTTAGAGGTAATTTCATATACCCAAAAGACCACAAATATAAAAAATAACATATTAATATAAATAAAATAAATTTATTTATATTATTAAAATAAAAATAAAAAATATAAATATAAAATTATATTAAAAATAAAAAATTAATTATAATTTAAAAATAAAATTACTTTAAATTTTGTAAATATAAAATTACATTTATACTTGAAAAATTTAAGTAAAAATGAAATTTTAACAAAATTGTGAAAAAATAAATAAATTTGGAAAAAAGTTAAATAAAATTTATTATAACTTTTTATCCAATAAATAAACATATAAATTTTATTTCACCATTGGATTCCTCATAAAAAATCAGGTGGGGTCACCTCTGAGTGAAATTTTTGTAACTCAACTCTAAATAAGCTTAAATTAAGTTTTTAGTATTTTCAATACAAAAGTTGAAAATCCTCAAAACCTTAATTTAATTCACACCACATGTTGTGTTAACCATCAATTTTTGTGTTAAAATTGAGGTGTTGTGTTTAGTTTAGAAGTTATGAGGAATTAAAGTATTTTCAATTGAATTCAATTGAAATGTCAAAATGTGCGCGTGTATTACATAAGTGAACTTTGATTTACATATGAGGTGTCAATTATTACTGTATTGTACTGTACAATTGAATTGAATTACATGTGTAAATTATAAGTATAATACATGATGAGGAATTAAAGGAAAAATAAATTGGAAAGATTAAATTTGGGGGGGAAAAGGAACTCCAGCTCTAAGGGGGAGCTAGACCCCCAAAATCCTTGCTGACAGGCGTGGGATGTCAAAATTCACGCAAAAGTTCATCACTTTTGGCCTGGAATTGAGTTACAGGGTCTGTGGACTCAATTGATGATGAGGTTTTGATACCAACTGGGGTAGTTTTAGCTGTTGCCAAGAAGGTAAAACTACCCTTAAGATAAAACAATCATAATAAAAACAGTTTTAACTGGTTTCTACGCCTCTGACACACATTCTGACGTGTTTTGAAGGCTCTAGGCCTGGTATTGCTATAGTAATGGCTGATTTAAGGGTCTAAAATGGCTAAAAATGGCTAAAAATGGCTTAAACCAGCCCTTTTTAGTCTAAACCAGGGTTCTATGATGCCATAATTGGCTTTTCTGTTGTCAGACTGTTTTTCACGACTGACAAGAGTAAATTTTACTTTTGGAGTAAGAGAATTGATGGCTATAAAAGAATGTCTTCTTTGCCCCACTTTTCTCTTCATGTTAGAATCTTTTCCTTTTATTAATTAGTTTAAACACTGTTAAACCAATCAATCAAAGATTCCAACCACCAATTTATAATCATTTTAATCCTTTTAACCACGTGAAAAAATCATTATAATCATTGTTTGTAACTCTTATAATCATTTTTACCCCTGAACCACCCCAAAAGTGAATTAAAGCATCTTTCATCACTGTTAACTTTGTCACTTTGTTTCCAAATTCACTCTGGTCACTTTTGGGCGTGTTTTCTCTTTAATATTCTTTTTAAAGACTTTGTTCTTTAATTAATTGCTTGCAGTTCTTTGCTCAATTAATTCCAATTGAAATTGCTCTTGAAGAAATTTCTTTTGTAGCCTTAAAATATCTCTTGTAGAGTATTTTTTGGATAAATTTTTATTGTTGGTAAAACAATAAATTTTTATAATATTATTGTTTTATACTAATAAAGTTATAAACAATAAAATTGGCGTGTTTTCTCTTAAAAATAATATTTCATACTATTTTTAATTGATTTTTACCTTATACAAATTTTGAGGACAGGAAAAGTACTTGATTTTTAATCAAAGTTTCATATCCACACCTTACAATTACCAACAAGTAAGTATTAGTTAAAGCTATTCTTAAGTGTTTTAAATCTTTCAGAATCAACCAGAAAGACGTGAAATCATAGAATCCAACTATATATTGTTGTAATACTATTATAAATCCTTTTGATCCCTTAAATCCACAATTCTACGTCAAATTTCTCTACTTTTATCTATCAATAAGTTCTTTGGAGTATTAGTGAGTCATTTATCTTTAATTCTTAAAGTTTTTCTCTAGTAATAGTTTTCTTCAAGAATTATCTTTATAATTATTCTTGTAAAATATAATTATATATTAAAATAATTTATTATTTTAATAAAAGAAGTTTTTATTATTAAATTCTTCTTGTAATTGATTCTTGTAGACAATTACTGCTCACTGTTATAATCACTAGTAGTGTATAACACGTGAAAGAAATAATTTTATAATTATTTAATTGTGGTTATAATAATTTTATTATTATTATATTTCATAAGAACAGACATAGTACTGTTGATTAATAGTAATATTATCATCAGTTTCATAGTCACATCTTACATTTGGGGGCCTGGCCGTGTTTTTTGAACCTTGTACCCTTAATTAATATATTTTTAAGCTCTAAAATATATTAATTTAATATTTTTTTCTTTCATTTTAAAGTTAAAACAATTCTTATTTTTGAAAATTGTTTTGGAAATCTTTTTCATTGAGGAATTTGGTTTAATTTTATACTGTTTTACACATGGCTTTTTCACATCCAAAAACTTATAAAATTATTCTTTGAGTTACTCTGAATTAATTTTCATTCAAAATCTTAAATTTTAATTTTTTTTCTTTAAAAAGAATAATTTTTTTAATATTAAAAAATATAAAACTTATAAAAAATCTTTAAAAAGTATAAAAAATAATTTTTTCTCTTTTATAATTTTTTTTAGTGTCTTTAATCAAATACTGTGCAGCTGGCAACAGACTCAGTAAAAGATATATCACTAGTCCAGAATCTTCAGAAGCAGAATCTGAAGACAGTATTGAGGTGCAAATTGCTAAAAGAGGCACCTTATTCAACTCAGAAAAAGCTAAATTACCACCAAAAGGTGTGTATTTTATCTTATATTTTCATCTCTTATCTTTAAATTGACGTGAAAATGGTGCATACCAGAAATGGAAGCAACTATTCAGTCCAGCCAGATGGATGTGGACAAGGAAGAGGCAAGACCAAATCCAGAAGTGCCAAATCTTCCACAAGAAAGACACATCTGGAGGATGCCAGAGTTGCCCCCCATTCCCCAAGGTCTGTACCAACAGATTTTGACGTGAATTCAGAGCCTGAACTGATTTATGGTAATATTTCCAGGGCTGAACCACTTTCAGGTGGCAGCAATAGAAATATATCAATGCCAGTACAAAAACTGGTTCAGAGCAGCCAAGGAGGAGGAGTGGGAAATCTGCCCAAGCCTTTGGCAGGGGGCCATGAACTCCTACTTACACATCAAGAGCTTTCTGGGTCAGGAGAAGACCATAGAACTCTTAGGAGTTTGGATCCCCCTGTCTTGCAAAGACAAGGTCAAAAAGATAAAGAATTGGTTGAAGAACCAAAGTCTTTTATCCATAGACCAGAAGAAAGCGTTGGAAATGACTCCAGCTTTGGAGACAGAGGCACCAGTGGCATCTACCAGCTCCAAACCAGCTCCAGAAGCATCCAAGGACAAGCCCAAAGGACCTCAAAAGAAACAGAGAGGTCCCAAGAACCATCAAGGCAAGGGCAAAGGCAAAGCCAATTGGCACAGACCTTACCCACAAGGGTACAGGATCCCCAAATTGGAGCCTTCAGCCGTTGACAGTGTCTTCAATATGGCCAGAACTCTTATGGAATTCACAACCAAGGAGAAGGAAAGGATGAACAGGACTTTTCCACACAAATAACTGATGTACATAGAAGTATTAATGTAGAAATTGGCAAACTTGAGTCAAAGTTAAAGCAAATTACATTAGACATCAATGATTTAAAGAAAAATGACAAAAAACATTTTGAATGGCATAAATTGACAACTGTCACCCTTGAGTCAATTAGCAATGCTTGTGAAAGAATTGAGAACCAATGTCAAGCTCAGAATAATGACATAGAGGATCCTTCCATTTTTAAAGTAAATGATAGACTTAAAACTCTTGAAGACCATGTCTTACAAATAGTTAAGAACACCAATCAATTTGCTATACATTTAGCAAAAAGTGACAGTGAGAGGCAGAAATTGAAGAATGAAATAATTGCAAGTGTGGAACAAATTCATAAGAATCATGAACCACATATGCCAAGACATTCTACACCTTTGACTGAAGAAAAACTTTCTGTTAAAGAAAGTTTCACCCCATTCTTAGGAGAAAATGTTATTTCTGCAAAGGATATTCCCAAATTAGAAGAATGGCCAACATTCTCTGGTGAAGGAGAATACAACCATATTGAATTTGTCAGGACTATTGATATGTTGCAAGAAGACTTTAATATACCTGATGAAATCATAGTGGGGAAACTACATTGTTTGTTTACCAGAACTGCAAAGAAATGGTATTACAAAATGAGGATTGATCATGGTAAACATGACTGGTCTTGGTGGAAATATGAAGTGATTACCAAATGGGCCAATAATTCTTGGAGGTTCAAAATGGAAAATGCTTTTGAAAGTGCCATTTTTAACTCAGAAAAAGACAAACCACTTACTTGGTTCTTCAAAAAAAAAGACAGATTATCTGCTTTACACCCAGATATGTCTGAAACTATGATTAATATGAAAATATTAAGAAAGTGTGGAGGAGAACTGGAACATGCTATCAAAAGCAGATGTGTGGAACCCTGTTCAACAGAGGACTACATTAATGCTATGGAAGATATCATTACCAGAACAAGAATTGGCAAGACTTGGATTAGAAACCCAATAGAGTCCAAAATAGTCTCAAAGATTCCTAGAGAGGAAAGAAGACCAGAAAGACCAGTCTTGAAGTGTCATAAATGTGGAAGTACTTCACATTTAGCCAACACTTGCCCTAAGAAGACAAAGATCAATGAAGTTCAAGTCATTGAAGAAATTCAGTGTACTGAAGAGAAAGAAGAGTCTGATCAAGATTCTGCAGTCTCTGAAGATACACCAGTGGAGGACTATCCCATTGAAAACATTTCAGCTTTCTTTGAGGTCACAGAAGTCCATACCCACTTGCCACAGTACAGTGAGGATTGCTGCAACCTGATCAATATCCAAGATGCCAGAATGTGTAAAACAAAACCTGCTAGAGGAAAGGGATATACTTCTGGGGCATCCTGTATCACATCAGTTTTGATGAGTGATATTGAAGCCAAAGTAAATTTGGAAACAGGGGCATTTTGCACTTGTGTGGGCAAAGATTATATACAAATTATACTTCCTGAATGGAAAAACCATCTATTACCAATAGAAGGTGTACAATTCAGTAGTGCCAGTAGCAATATGTACCCCTTGGGCATATTGGACACTAATATTGTATTCCCACATCCAGCAGGAAGTGTAAGAATGAAAACTGAGATTGTAGTAATGGATAATTGCACATCTCAGCACATCATTCTTGGAAATGATTACTTGAATACTTATGGTATTGATATAAATAACCATAAAGACAGATATTTCACAATTGGAGATAAAAAAAGGCAAACATTTGCTTTCTCCAATATGCCAAAACAGATATCTGTGGTATCTTCTGTCAAAGATACTTACAAAGATGAATTTGTGGCTAAACAACTTGTTGAAGCACAAATTAATCCATCATTGTCACCAAAGATGAGGAATGAACTTATTGATGTATTATACACATACAATAATGCATTTGCATCTGATAATGAACCATTAGGCGCTATAAGGGGACATGAAATTGATATTACTCTTAATATTGATAGACCATATCCTCCAGTACTTAGAAGACCAGCTTATCCAGCCAGTCCCAGAGCTAGAGAAGCCTTGGAAAAACATATCCAAGAGTTAATCCAACTTGGTGTACTAAGGAAAGTAGGCCATAATGAGGAGGTTGAAGTGACAACACCTGTTATCATTGCTTGGCATAATGATAAGTCAAGAATGGTTGGAGATTTTGGAGCTTTGAATACCTACACAGTTCCAGATAGGTATCCATTCCCTAGAATCCAAGAAACCTTGACTCAATTGTCTAAAGCCAAGTATATAACATCAATGGATGTATTGAAAGGCTTCCATCAAAATGTTTTGACGCCTAAAGCTAGGAAATTACTTAGAATTATCACTCACTGTGGTATTTATGAGTATATTAGAATGCCATTTGGCATTAAAAATGCTCCATCTCATTATCAAAGAATAATGAATACCATCTTCCCCACAGAATTGTCTGAAGGATGGCTTATCATTTATATTGATGATATTATTATATGTTCTGATTCATGGTCTTTGCACCTTGAAATACTTGCAAGAGTACTTCACAAAGTTGCAGAAGTGAATATGAAAATTTCACTCAAAAAATGCAACTTTGGTTTTGAAGAACTTAAAGCATTAGGACATATTGTTTCTGGTTTGAGCTAGGGTATTGACAAGAATTAAGTGGCAGCAGTGTTACTTAAGCCAATACCCCAGAATAAAAAATAAATGATGTCTTTTCTTGGATTTGCTAGTTACTATAGGCAACACTTGAAAGACTTTGCAATTCTAGCCAAATAACTCTATAGAATCTGTGATAAACAGACTGTATTTGAGATGACACAGGAAAGAATTAAAGCTTATGAGAAGATAAAGAAAGCCCTTACAGAAGCACCTTTACTCCTCATGCCTGACTGGAATATTCCTTTTAAATTGTACATTGATGCATGTGGAGATGGATTAGGGGCAGCCCTACATCAAGTCCAAATTATTGATGACAAACCTACAGAAGGACCAGTTTGTTATATCTCAAGACAAATCAAACCAACAGAAGCCAGATATGGTGCAAGCCAAATGGAGTGCTTATGTTTTGTATGGGCACTTGAGAAATTACACTATTACCTTGATGGCAGTGTTTTTGAAGTGATAACTGACTGTAATGCAGTAAAATCACTTCTTAACATGAAAACTCCCAACAGACATATGTTGAGATGGTAAATAGCTATTCAAGAATATAGAGGAAACATGACTATAGTTCATAAAGCAGGAAACATTCACAAGAATGCTGATGGACTTAGTAGATGGGCTTTAGCTAACACTCCTGATAACCCAGCTTATGTACCTTTGGAAGCTGAACCACAGATTCCAATTGAAGGAATTAACATAACTGATATTGGGACTGAATTCTTTGAAGAGGTCAGAGAATCTTATAAGCAAGACAAGAATTGCCATATCTTGAATTCTTTATTGGATAAAGACTGCAAAGACACATCTTTGGTTAATGCACTAGATGAAGTTTGGAAAAATTCCTATTCTGAAGGAAGATTTCACTTGTTTGATGGGATTATTTACCATAGAACAAAACATTCTTGTGTGATGACACTGTGTAGTAGATTGCTTATCAATACCATTCTTCATGAATGCCATGATAGCATTTACTCTGGACACCTATCAGAAGACAGAACACTTGAAAAAGTGAAGAACTGTGCATGGTGGCCATCTTGGAGAAAAGAAACCATTGAGTATTGCCATACCTGTGATAGATGCCAGAAATCAAACAGGAGTACAGGCAAGAAATTTGGACTTATGATCCATATTCAAGAACCAAAATCCCCTTGGGAAGTTGTTCACATGGATTGGGTCACAGCACTTCCTCCAAGTGGTGACAAAAGTTATGATGCTTGCTTAGTCATTGTAGACAGATATAGCAAAACTCCCATATTCTTACCATGTCATAAAGATGACACTGCTATGGATATAGCTCTTCTTTTATGGAGTAGAGTTATTTCTAATACAGGATTATTTAAGAATATCATAAGTGACAGAGATCCCAAATTCACATCTGCACTTTGAACCAATCTTCATAGATTGTTTGGGACTAAGTTATCATTCTCTACAGCATATCACCCTCAAACAGATGGGCTAGCAGAGAGGATGATTCAGACTTTAGAAGACATGATCAGGAGATTCTGTGCTTATGGATTAGAATTCAAAGACTCAGATGGCTTTACCCATGACTGGTGCACTCTGATACCTGCATTAGAATTGGCATACAAGACATCAGTCCATTCTTCCACAGGACAAACTCCTGCTATGTTAGAGAAAGGATGGAATCCAAGACTCCCAGCAGACACACTGAGGAAAGACTTGATTGACATTCATCCTACAGCTTCCAGCTTCAAGATAATGCTTGATAAAGTGAAACACCATGCAAAACAAAGTATGGATGATGCTTTTAATTATGCAAAACAGAAGTGGGACAAGAGTCATAAAGTACCAGACTTCAAAGTAGGGGACTTAGTTTTAGTTTCAACCTTGAATTTTAATAATATCAAAGGCCCAAAGAAGCTTAAAGATTCTTATGTAGGACCTTTTGTTATTGTTGCTTTACATGGAACCAATGCAGTTCAAGTGGAATTGAGTGGTGAATTGGAAAATAAACACCCCACCTTTCCAGTCAGCTTGTTAAAACCTTATCAACCAGCTGATAAAGAATTGTTTCCTTTAAGAAACCCAACTCCTTTAACTGTACCCCCTGTGGAACAGAATGAAGACAAAAAGATAAAGAAAGTCATTAAAGAAAGGAGACTTAGGGGTAAAAATCAAAGAGAATATCTTGTCAGATATAGAAATCCAGTACATGAAGATGAATGGATGGCAGAATCAGAAATACCTGACTCAGATAAACTCTTAAGAAGATTTAGACATGAAAGAAGGCCACAAGCCTGAATATGTCTATAAATGTGCTTTAAATTACTTGATCTGAGTAATGTGAAGAGGTTGGACAGTGGACATTAACCCCCTTTGGGGCCTTATTCTTTTATCACTAATAAAATTGTAGTACAATTTTATTTTTTGGTGGGAGGGAATGTGAGCCTTGAGGTATATTTTACATACCCAAATAGGCCACAATTATCTTAAAAAGAAATTTTGAATTATGCACAACTCATAAGTCATGCATATATCCAAAATTCATCAGTTTCAATTTCAGAAAAGATGAATAACTTTTTATTGAGTAAGTAAATCCATGGATTTAAGACCAGATTTGGATTCTACACAAAAATTCACCTAGGGTAGCTCCATAGATTGAATAAGCTCAATTTAAGTATTTGAGGTGGTAAAATGGAAAATACTTCAATACCACATCATTAATACCACATAAAAGATCCGTGAAAATTTTTGTTTTTCTTGATTTTTAGCCAAAATAATGGGAAAGTGAGAAATCCCATGTTACATATACACTAAGAATAGTGTTATGCATGTTTTGAGCACTTAATATCATGGTATTCTTAAATGGAATTTTGGTACACCCATGGTGGATATCTCACTTGAAGCTTAAATTACTATTTTGACGTAAAAAATAGGCAAGGGGGACAAAAGACATCAAAGAGAGCCAGGGTACCCAACTTCTGAGGCCTCAGAGGCGTGGATAGCTCCAGAGCATGGATCCATGGCTCATCTTGGGCCATTTGGTAAACCAAAACTCTTTGGGAACTTGGTTACCAAGTTACACCTACTGTAATCATATGAAAATAGCAAATAACCTGCTATTTTGACGTGCCAAGGAGGTAATGAGCTACTTACACTCCTGTAACCATGTCAATTACTAATGACTTTCCATGGAAAAACCCCAAAAGAGTAATTAAAACCCTTTTGGGACCCATATTCATTGATTTACCTCATAGCAACCAGCAAAACACTGCTATTTGCAATTCTACGTAGAAATGAGGTAAAAACTTCAAAAATTCATGAAAAATACAATTCTTAATGAATCTTTCTGAAACTTTCAGGACTAAAGGAGGACTGTATTATCTATGGTACAACCAAAAATATGTACAGTTTTACTAGTAAAATTGAACGTTTTACTTACAGTCCATTTTTGGTTATTCTACTTGAAACACTGAATCTTCAAAAATTCACAGTAATTACAACCTGTGATGAAATTGGCAATAACATTGATAACTTTGAGAAATCAATAATTATTTTAGAATGAAAGAAGATTTACAAGTGTTACTCCTTTTATTCTTAACCATATTGGGGTTGGTAGTCACGTAAGAGCATCAAATAAGTAATTATGATAATGTTACGTGACAAATAATGATGCAATCAATAAACCAAAAGGGTTTATTGTTTTCTCACTCACTGGTTTTTCAGTTTGCTCCATGGCACGCCTCTGTGAGCTTTTGTTGACTTAAAAGAGGCCTCCTCTTGCTGTTTTTTCCACATCATCATCTTATCAATTTATTAAATCATTATTACCAACAAGTAAGTATTAGTTAAAGCTATTCTTAAGTGTTTTAAATCTTTCAGAATCAACCAGAAAGACGTGAAATCATAGAATCCAACTATATATTGTTGTAATACTATTATAAATCCTTTTGATCCCTTAAATCCACAATTCTACGTCAAATTTCTCTACTTTTATCTATCAATAAGTTCTTTGGAGTATTAGTGAGTCATTTATCTTTAATTCTTAAAGTTTTTCTCTAGTAATAGTTTTCTTCAACAATTATCTTTATAATTATTCTTATAAAAGATAATTATATATTAAAATAATTTATTATTTTAATAAAAGAAGTTTTTATTATTAAATTCTTCTTGTAATTGATTCTTGTAGACAATTACTGCTCACTGTTATAATCACTAGTAGTGTATAACACGTGAAAGAAATAATTTTATAATCATTTAATTGTGGTTATAATAATTTTTTTATTATTATATTTCATAAGAACAGACATAGTACTGTTGATTAATAGTAATATTATCATCAGTTTCATAGTCACATCTTACAAGTTGGGTACTTTCGGAATCAAGTGGATACCAACTGAACCCTATGGCCCAGATCAAAATGGAGAGGCAGAAAGGCTCAATAGAACTATTGACAACATGGCAAGAACAATGCTAAACTCGAGTAAACTACCAGCAACTCTCTGGAGTTTTGCATATTCTTGTGCTACACATGTTCATAATCGCCTTCCAAACAAACGAGTTGCTCCGCTGACACCGATGGAGTGGCTTTTCAACATTCAACCAAATCCTGATCAACTGTTCCCATTTGGCACAAGAGCTATAGTCCATGTTCTGCAAGAGAAGCACACAAAGCTAGATGCAAGGGCGACTGAATGCATCCTTTTAGCTTACCCAAAGTGAGGCAAAGTTTTGACTTTTCTCAATGTTCCTTCTCACAGGATATTTACCTCAACCTCTGCTGTTTTTCCTGATTATCAGCATTTACCCGTTGCTACTAACACCAAAAAGGGCAATGTGGCTTTCATCCTTAATCATCTGCAACTGGGTGAGGTTGCTACCAACTCTATTAATTGGGAGCAGGATGCAGCAATAAACGGCCTTCCTCTTGTTGCTGACGTAGATACCCCCTGCACCATCCAACAAGCGCTGAAGTCGAACCTGTCGGTGCATTGGAGAACTGCTGCTGAAGCTGAGCTCCAACAATTTGAGGAACAAGGTGTATGGGAAGCTGTCAGTCCTACAGCCAACATGAAGGTTTTGGGAGCGAAGTGGGCTTTTGCTATAAAACAAACAGCAAGTGGTCAAGTCAAGAGATTCAAAGCTAGATATGTCGCTAGGGGGTTCTCCCAAAAGCCAGGCATAGATTGCTTGGATGTGTATGCTCCAACTGCCAGCCTGAATTTGCTTTGACTTCTGCTGGCATTGAAAGTGAAATTCAACCTTCACATGGCCGGGTTTGATGTGAATGCAGAATACTTATATAGTCCAATAGAGGAAGATGTCTTTGTGCAAGAACCTGTGGAGCTCAGACCAGCACTTGCAGGCAAGGTGATGAAACTAAAGAAAGCACTCTATGGAACAAAGCAAGCTGCGCAGTGTTGGTGGCAATACTTGCGTAGTGTCATGGAGTCTTTTGGGGTTCCGTGGGGATGAAATTGAGCCATCCATCTATCTGTTCAAGTGGCATGGTGTGTTTGTCATTGTATGGGTTCATGTTGACGATGGAATTGTACTATCCAAATCCGCCAATGCATTGACCTCCTCCGAGATCAAACTGAAGATGAAGCTTAAACTCAACTGGTCAAACCATGTTGATAAAATAATGGGACTGAACATTGGAATGGGAACTGGCAAGCTGGAAATTAGCCAGCCTCTACTAACTAAGCAGCTGCTGGATAACTATCACTTCCCCATCAGAGATCAGCTCACGACCTTACTGGACAGCCCAATTATCACAAACAAGGGGCAATTGATTGATCAAACCAGATATCAGTGGGTGTTAGGCTCTTTAATATACCTGTCTTTAGGCTCACAGCCAGACATTACCTATTCTGTCAATCTCCTAGCAAGGTTCTCCTCTAATCCAGTCCAAAAACAGTGGGAAGGCTTAGACCACTTGATCAGTTATCTTCATTGGCATCAGCATCAACGTTTAATTTACAACAAGAAAGATCAGGGACTCTCACTTTGGACCGATGCGAATTTGGGGGGTGACCACGATAGAAGTACATCCGGGTTCATGGTGAAAGCTTTTGGTAATCTTATTGCATGGGGATCGAAACGGCAACAGGTTGTGGCAATGTCAGCTTGTGCGTATGAGTGTGTGGCACTAGTAGAAGGCACGCAGCTAATGGCGTACATTAGATTAGTAGCTGAGCCTATTTTGTCTCAAATTCCACTGACTATTCACTGTGACAACAATACGGCAATAATGATAGCAGAGGACAACCTGTTGAAGAAAAGGACGAAGTATCTTGATAGGGCATTCGACTTTGTGAACAATTTTGTGTGACAATTGAACGTAAAACTACAATGGAAGCCAACTGCAATACAACATGCGGATGTACTGACTAAATCTCTGGGCCGAGTTAAGATGGGGAAAGCAAGGGAATCACTCAACTTAGGAACAGCTAGTATAACATTGGGAGGGGATGTAAGAGGCATAGTAGATCAAACGTAACAATGTTATACTCCTTCCCGGTCTTCAGCGCAGTTTGAAACTGTAAATACTTTATAAACCAAGTAACACAGCCTCAATCCACTTTCCGTAACCCAATTGGATTATGCAAAGAACGGAGAGAGGCTGTAGCCTGACTTCCTTATCTTACAAAAAAAAACATCATTGTATAAAGAAAATAATAGATGAAATCGAAAAAAAACAAAGAGACTACAGTACTGTACACCTACTATACAGAAGAAAATAATAATAATAATAAAAATCACAATATAAAATAAACTACATTACATTACAAAACTGTAATGTACTGTACTGTACTGTACTGTAATGTAAAGCTCCTCCAATGTAAAATTTACAGTAATTTACTTTAAAGTAGCTTTACTGTAATTTAGTGATTAAAAAAAAAGAAAAATTGCTACTGCAATCAAATAAAAAAAAAGAATTAATATAATAAAAAGACTGAAAATGAAAAATTCAATAAAAAAAGAAATAAATTGTAATTTTAAGTTTTTAAAGAATGGTAACAATAAAAAGAATGAACTTTTTAATAAACAGTACAAAGCTACAATGATTTACTGTACTGAAATTTATACTACATACAAAAAAAATAAGTAAAAAAATGGGTAAAAATAAATAAATAATAAAATAAATAATAAAAAAAATAGAAACTGTAATAATTCACAGATAGTATAAGTGCATTGATGAAAAGATTATTTTATCTTTGAAGAAAAATTATTATTATTCATTATTACTAAAAAAAACAATAAGTGATATTAAATTGAATAACATAGAATATGTATATATGATCACATAAATTGAATTGATGGGAGTATACTAATAGGATAATCAATGAAAGATAGTTAGAATTCAGAATAAAATCCTTCATTCTTGTATTTTTTTTTTAAAAAAAGAGAAGAATATTATTTAAAATCAATAAAAAAGTAATAGTTGTAAGAAAATCATAATAATAAAAGCAACTAAATTATAAAATAAATCAAGTTATTATAGTCAAAGCTCAAAGTTGATAATTTTCCAGTTAATATTATAAAATCAGATAAAAAAGAAATAACTAAATAAATAAATAAAAATATCATGTGTTCATAAATATTATATAATAAAAAACATATGAGTATATAAATAAAAAGAATGATAGTAATTCAAAAAAAAAAAGAAAAAAAAGAAAAATTTATTATTTTAATATTAATTCCCAGATACATTTTAATAATTGATTCAACAAAACCTTGATAAATATCTTTATATTTAAATTATTTATTCAAAAAATTCATTTTAAAGTGGTCCCTCTATGACCTAAAACTGGACTTATTTCTTATATTGGATTATCATCAATCAATCTATTATCTTTTTTATAATTCATTTAATAACAATCTTAATAAATATCTCAATATATTTACACTGAGTTTGATAGATGACTTCTGAATTGATTGAATGTTTATTATTATTTATCTTTCATATTATTTTTGCTTAAAAGGGTCCTCTATGACCTTAAAGTGGATTATTATTTCTCTATTTATTAATTAATCTCACTTATAAATTTCTACTATTTTTTCTTCAAGAATATTATTAAAATTACTATTTGAAATATTATATATAGGTATTCAATTAATACTCACATTATATTTATAACTTCTCAGAGTAAAAATACTGATATGAATCAGTATAAGTCCTCCATGACTTTAAACTGGAGATTTTCTTTACTTCATAATATTATATATTAGCCATATGGAGTATATAGTAAAAAAAAAGTTAAAGAGTATTGGAATACTCATTTTCAATATCTATTTAAATTTCAAAATATCTTGATAATTAATTTAATATTTGATTATTTATTTCAAACTTGATTAAAAAAAATAAAGTCCACCAAGACTATAAACTGGAATTTCCTTTTATTATTATTTTTTCACTCAATAAATATTCAAATTTCAAAAAGACTATAAACTGCAGCATTCAATTTATCATTCTTAAATAAATGAATGTTCAATTATATAGGTCCTCCATGACCTTAAGCTGTAAATATTAAAATCTCAATATTATATAAGATTATATATGAAAAATTCAAGTATATATATATAAATACATATAAATATATATATACTCAAAAAAAAAGAAGGAGAAATCATAAGAATTATCAATCATATAAATATTAGAAGTATTATGTTTATAATTAATATTATTATTAGGAAGATCTCATTCAAAAAATAGAGGCTTTAATGGTCTTCCTGCTCTAGGTGGCACTTGGACAACTGGTCTATATGTACATAAAAAATACATATAAACTGAGGAGCCAAGGTCAGACCTGGTCTGATGAGGGGAAATAAATCTGAGTTGATTAGGGCTATAGCCTTGTAGACTGCCACTATATAGTGTCAGGCCACCAAAGAAATTAAAACCTCTTCTTAGCATGAATAAGACTCAAACTAATAATAATAATTAAGCTAAAAATTCAAAATATAACAAGAAAAAAATCAAAGTACAAAAAAAAACTAGAGAAACCAACTACAGAAATTCAAATCGAAAGGGGGTGTTATCCCAAACCTGAAGATTAATATAAAAAATAGAAAGAAGAATAAAAAATATATCTTAATAGTATCTTGAAAGCTCAATCCTGATATGATAAATTTTCATAAGAATGAATGGAATATGATAAATATAGAATTATTTTCTTCTAAACTCACCATCAAAACATCCTGAAGAAATATTGAACTCTAAAATTATGAGAGTTTCTTTCGATATATAAAATTGGCAATTTAATGAATTCATGAAGGGAGTAGTGGAATGTTAAGTCCTTGTATGACTTAATACTACAGGGGTGGCACACCTGAGGGCTGATAATATATTTCTTTCTTTTAGTCCATGAAGGGAGTAGTGGTATTAAAGAAATAATGCGAAGAAAGAAGAGGTCAGATTTGAAATAGATTCAAACAAAATCCTCAAATATATGTGATAAATTTGTCAAAGAATAAAATATTGAAGAAATAAGGACAAAAATGTAGAATTGAAATATGCAAGGAGATTGGTAATGACTGAAAAGAAGAAAGAAATATCTATCAACACAAACATTTTATGAATTATTAATCCTCAAGTTAGCTCAAGTTGATATTAGTATAAGGAATCTTTCAGCTTAAAACAAACTGCCCTTGGATCAAGTCAAATTGAAGACCAGAAGGTCCTCAGCATGACATGAAACTGCTCCCTTGTGAATAAATGGAAAAGGGGTCTTATTATCCTTGTATTACATAAAAAGGCAGGATTTTGTATACCTAATATACAGGGTCTGCACACCTGGGTTGTAGGGTCCTGTATGACCTAAAACTTCAACCTCAAATATATTGACAGAAAAAGATAAAAGAAGTGAAGATTTATGTAATTTGAGAAATTATTAAAATAAGGAGAAGAAATAAAGAAAATAGAAGAATTGACATTATATTGATTTCAACTTAACCAGTTTTAAATATATATATATATATATATATATATATATAAATATCAAAGAGAAAAACAGAATCTTTTCAGTAATATTACAAAATGGATTACCAAAATAATGCAGCAAAATACAAATAAGTACTCAAGAAGGTCAAACCAGTTAATGAGCCTATGCCACAAGACATAAACGGTCCTTTAGGAAGGCCACCATTATCCAGAGACCCTTATATAATACACCACTATCACCAAAACCACCTAAATTTATGGTCACATCAAAAATAAAACAAGAAAGATTTGAATTGATAAATTTTGGACCACCTGGATGGCTTTCAGAAGACAAAAGGAGTCTTCTGATGAGTGTCATAGTTTTAAGAGAAAAAGAAATTGCATTCAGTGCAGAGGAAAGGGATTTACTGAAAAATTCATATGGAAAACCCTACAAAATACCAGTAATACCACATACACCTTGGCAAAAGAATCCAATACCAATACCAAAGCCCATAATACCCCAGTTTATTGAATTGGTAAGGGAAAGGATTAGAACAGGCTTGTATGAGCAGTCTACCTCTAGCTATACAATTCCAGTATTCTGTGTTGCAAAGTAAAATGGAAAAATTAGAATTGTCCATGATTTACAAGATCTTAATAAGGTAACAATTAAAGATTCAGGATTACCACCACGTATTGAAGAATGTGTGGATGCCTTTTCAGGGAGAGCTTGTTATGGACTTGGTGACATAATGGGAGGGTATGATGAAAGAGAATTGGACATATCTACAAGACCCTTAACTACATTTGAAACACAACTTGGAAGGCTCCAACTCACAAGATTACCACAAGGAGAAACCAGTTCTGTTGCAGTTTATCAAGCCCAAATGAGTTGGATACTTCAAGAAGAAATACCAGAGAATTTAGGAATTTTTATTGATAATGGAGGGATAAAAGGTCCAATATCAACATATAATAATGAGGCTTTACAAGAAAATAATTTGATAAGAAGATTCATTTGGGAATATGCAGTTACATTAGAGAGAATATTATTCAGAATTAAAGAGGCAGGACTTATCATATCAGGTATCAAATTTGCATGTTGTGTGCCAGCATTGGACATAGTAGGGCATGTAGTTTCTTTGAATGGAAGAAAACTTTCAAAGCAGAAGATTAATAAAATACAAAGCTGGCCAAAGCCCCTCAATAAAAAGGAAGAGGCTTTTTGGGACTTTGTGCATATGTTAGAATGTTCATTCAAAATTTCTCTCGGATTGCATCACCACTAAGAAGATTAACAAGAGATGATGAAGAATGGGAATGGAATACTAAATTTGATGTGGCATTTGAAAAGTTAAGAAAAATCGTAGGGGAGGAAATAACATTAAAAAATTTGGATTATGAAAAGGGAGCAGGGAAGATTAAATTAGCAGTAGACTCAAGCTATATAGCTGCAGGAGCAGTACTTATCAAGAAGGCAAAGAAGGAAGGGACAGACCAGCTCTTTATGAATAAATCACATTTCAAGATTGGAATCAAAATACTCACAGCCAAAGCTGGAGCTATGTGTAGTGGCCAAAATGCTCAAGAAACTCCAAACAGTACTTTGGGGACAACATTTTGAGCTACAAGTAGATGCAAAAGCCTTAATTGAAATGATAAATTCACCCTGTTTGCCAAATGCCCCAATGACCAGATGGGTTGCATTTATTCAATTGCTTTCTTTTGACTTAGTTCATAAGCCAGGGAAGACCTTCACAATGCCAGATGGGCTGTCAAGAAGACCTCAGTCAGAAGATGAAGAGAAAGAAGAATCTGATTTTGATGAAGAACAAGAATGGATAAAACCACACCCAGGGTTTAGAGTAAAACATAATAATATTATAAAATTGGCAGGAATAAAGCTACCATCAAAGCAAGAAGGATTTTGGAAAAGAATGGTGGAATACTTAAATATATTGAAAAGGCCCTTTGGTAGTAAAGAGGATGACTTCAAAAAAATTAAAAGGAATTCATCAGATTTCTTTCTGGAGGAAGGCCAACTCAAAAGAAGAAATACACCAAATCCACAAGTAGTTGTGTCAAGTCAGAGTTCTCAAAGAAGAATATTAAAATCATTACATGAAGAAATGGGACACAGAGGAGAAATTGAAACATACAGAAGAGTTAAAGAAAGATTTTGGTGGGAAGGAATGAAGAAAATAGTCAAAAAATGGGTCAAATCTTGTAACGCTTGTCGAAAGAGAAGTCATTATCACCAAAAAGAGGAAGGAAGAATCTCATTCACCTCAACATTATTTGAAAGAGTCAGTATAGATGCAGTACATGTAAAAGCAGGAAGATGGAAGTATTTAGAAGTGGCCAGGGATGATTTCTCAGGATGGCCAGAGACAATTGGTTTAGTAAAGCTTACAGCAAAGTCAGTATCAGAATGGTTTGCTTCTGAATGGATTTGCAGGTATGGAGCCCCAAACGAGGTCACAGTAGATGGAGGGCCTGATTTTGGAAAGGAATTACAAGATGCAGTAAAAAAAGCAGGGTCAAAGATAAGGGTAACAACACCCTACTACCCTGCGTCACAAGGAATGATAGAAAGGGGGAATAAACAATTGAAGGATGCATTGGTGAAGATGTGTGGTGAAAATGGTTCAAAATGGAAAGAATACTTACCTTTGGTTACATTGGCTGACAGAATATCAACCAAAAGAACAACAGGTTACTCCCCATTTGAGCTTCAACTTGGTCAAAAGGCAGTACTACCAATAGACATTGAAGCAAAAACATGCTTATCAATTGAATGGCACAAAGTCCATTCAACAGAAGATTTATTGAAAGCAAGAGCTGAACAGCTATCAGGAAAAGAAGAAATACGAAAAAGGGCAAAAGGGAAATTAAAAAAGGGCAGGGAGGATTCAGTAAAATATTGGTACAGGAAATTAGCACATCAAATAAGAAAGCCAATTCATCCAGGTGAAATTGTTCTTGTATAAAATAAAGCATTAGAGTCAAAATGGGGATTAGTGTTCAAGAATAGATGGGATGGACCCTATAGAGTTGTGAGACAAATAAACAATGGTCTGTATGAGCTGGAAGAAGTAGATGGTACAAAGCTAGCAAGAAGGTTTGCAGCAAGTCAAATAAAGAAGTTCTATCCAAGAGGAAAAGAGTTGGACTCAGAGGAAGAAGAGGAATAAGGAGAAGAGGAAGTTGAAGATGAATCTCAATTTGAAGATGAAGAGGACTTTGATGAATAAAAATGCTTTTATTCAAAAAAAAGGGGGGAATGTTTGATTGTTTTTTGAAAAAAAGTAAGTGAATTATCACCTTGAATGCTGGGGAAAGCATCAAATGGAGAGGGGGATGTGGTATTCCATACCAGTTCTTCCAAGGTTCAAATCCAAAATTTCAAAGCTAAAACTTTGATCGATAATAATAATATATATATATATATATATATATAAAGAAAATAAAGATAAAAAGTGAAAGAGAAAAGTAAAAAAATTGCAAGAAAAAGGAAGATAATTATATTAAAATAACAAAAACAAGTATTCCACTGGAATCTAAATCAAATTTTACCTATAGTCACATATTGCCTCAACCCCATAGTATCAATAACTCTCTACATATCATGGATTAAAAAAGAGAAATGATACTATACACTCTATACTAGGTACAAGAATATGCTTAAAAATAATTCAGCTTGTCAAAATATTCAATATGAATAAACATTTTTAATATTAGATAAGTGATACCATTACTCTTACAACATCATGTGTTACATGTCTTGACATAAACAAACACTTACATATAAGTTAACATAGTGTTACATTACTCAATCCCACTTAAACTCCCATAACCAAACATTACAGGTATTACTTACAAATTAAATTTTACATACAAAAATTCTCAACTAAATACAGATCAAGGCTGTGAAGAAGAAAAATAAGCTTAGTAGAGATAAGAATACAGTTTTAAAAAATGGTGCAATAAATCAAACATATGGTGCAATATCTGTATCAAATGACACCATTCCAAATTTAAACACTAGCAAAAATGACTCAAGGCTGTGCATAATAAGAATAAAGCTTAGTCAAAACATAAGTATAGTTCAAAAAGTATGGTGCAATCAACCAAACATATGGTGCAATATCTGTATCAAATGACACCATTCCAAATTTAACCACCAGCAAAAGTGTCTCAAGGCTGCGAAGGCAAAAAATAAGGTTAGTAGAGATAAGAATACAGTTTTAAAAAATGGTGCAATCAACCAAACATATGGTGCAATATCTGTATCCCATGACACCATTCCAAATTTAACCACTAGCAAAAATGACTCAAGGCTGTGCATAATAAGAATAAAGTTTAGCTAAAATATCAATTTAATTCAAAAAGTATGGTGCAATCATCCAAACATATGGTTCAATATCCCTAACAAATGACACCCTTCCAAGCTTAACCACTAGCAAAAATGTCTCAAGGCTGTGCACTGAAAATAATAAGGTTCAGAATGGTGCAATCAACCAAAAATATGGTGCAATATCTTGACCAAATTATACCATTTTTAATTTACTCACCAGCAAAAATGTCTCAAGGTGGAATTTTTCTAAGTCCCTTGTTTTGGGAAGGCTCTATGGAGGGCCCAAAAGGTATAAATAAAGGGCCTCTCTCCCTGTTTTTCCCCCCATGCTTCTGATTCAGACAATAATCTTGAGGATCAATCCATCCCTTCTCTAGTAGGATAATCTAGTATTATATTGAAAAAGATCAGTAGCAAGGCTCAGTATCTTATAGTATTATTTATGATTAATGGATGAAAGATATTTATAATATTGATGAAAGATTTGAATATTATTTAATAGTCTTACCATTATAGTAGTAGTGTTGAAGTAGTGTTTGAAGATATTATCATTAGTGATCTTATCTAGTTTATCAATAACCCTTACTTATAGAAGGGATATCATCTTACCCTTATACCTTCTATCATAAACCTTTTAGGTATATTGGATTATATCTATATTGATCCTAATAGTATTATTTTACTATTATATCATTTATATCTTACCCTTATATCAAACAAAACCACCCTTAAAGAATTATCTTACCCTTAAATTATTATAGCTATATTGATAGTATTATTAAATCACCTTGAAAAGTATTAGCTAGCTATTGAGATTATTAGTAATATTAATAGTGATCTTAAAAAATATTCTTTAAATATCTCAGGTATTGAAAGAAGGAATACTAGAAGAATTAATTAAAAAGAATCATAATCAATAACAAGAAAGCTAAGAAAGCCTAAATCATTAAAAAAATATTAACTATTACTATTATTATCATAGTGATCTTTCATTGACAGACTGATAGAGACTTCTGAAGAAAATCCTCTCATTGAAAAGCCATAAAACTAAATAATTGATTTGTGATTTCATCAAAAGGGCATCTTTTTCAGTATATTTAGAGGGGAAGCTAATACACCTTAGCACCCAGGGTTGTTGGCTAGTTCTGAAATTCAAAACAGACTCACCAATAATTTGCCCCTCAAGGTACTTCCTATTATTTATGCCACAACAAAAGGAGTTCCCACACCGCCTTATTTGATTAGAATTATTAACTCTTTTCTTTCTGATAGGATGACCAGCTTAAAAATTGGCAGCTACGCATCTTGGACATTCTCAATCCCAAATGGCCTACCGCAAGGGTCCCTGCTATCAGTAACACTATATCTCATATACAATTCCAACCTACTCCTCCCAAATCCGCCATCACTAAATGAAAAAAACATTTCCATAGCATACATAGATGATGTAACTCACCTTATTTCTGCTAACAACATCCAACAGATCCAAAAAAAAGCAGAGGAAATTATGGCCAGATCTAAAAACTGGAGCTCAAGGTATGGGGCTCTTTTTGACCAGAAAAAAACTAACTTCATGATCTTTACAAGAAGACAACAACCATTGAACAAAATAACAATAGAAGGGTCAAAACACACACTACAAAGGGAAGTTAGATGGCTGGGCGTCACCTTAACCCCCACCCTATCACCAAATCCCCACTTAGGAATTGCCAAGAACAAAGCCAACAACACAATCAAACAACTATCTTGAATAATAAGACCAACATTTGGACTATGTCAAAGAGAGGCAAGAGTTCTAATTGCTGCAGTTATGGCAACAAGAATATTACATGGAAGCATTATCTGCTACACAAAAAAAATCAAAAAACAGTGGAAAAATTGCTGACGAGTGAACTTTTTCAAGGAGTAGGATTAAGCACAGGGATTATGAAATAAAACCCCTCCCCCTTTCTAAAGCTCTACGGAGGAATAAAAGAGCTAACAAAACAACACATAAAATTGACCCACAACTACATTCACACCAAATTAGCAGCACCAATAGACGCACACAGAACACTAATCTGGAAGGACTTGACCAAATCCCATAGGACACACCCTTCCCTACTAAACAACCTAATAGAGAAAGAAGCCCTTTTACAACAACCAAGACTATTTCTCCCTTCCCAATCCCGCCATGGTCAAAACAACTCACAAAATCACAAGCAAAAGAAGAAGTAACAAGTCAGTTAAAGGACAAAATAGCTAACAATACCCTAGTCTTCTTTTCCAATGGCTCTCTCATTCTGGGAAAAGGAGGGGGAGCCGCGGCCATACTAACTAATACACAATCTGTGAAAACCACATATGTTGGAGGAGACTCCATCGTAACCAATTTTGAAACAGAACTGACAGCTCTCCTTCTCTTCCAGAATCTATTAACTAAACACATAAACAAGTACGGTCAACCCCAAGCCATAGCAATCTTCTCGGATAGTCAAGCAGCCCTTAAGAGAATCACACTACCCAAAAAGAAAACCCCAGGACAACAATTAACAACCAAAATATTCAATAACTTTCAATGCTGGACACAACCCTTCCCAGTTAGGCTATACTGGTTTCCAGGCCATACAGGAATCCAACACAATGAACAAGTTGACAAACAAGCAAAAGAGGCAGTCAGCGGGGGAACAACATCACATCACTCACTACACCACATTAGTATTTTCAAACTTAAGCAAATAACGAATCAAGATTCAAGAGCTCTGCCAAAATTGACAATTCAACTATCTAGAGTAAAATTCAAAACTCCTCCCAAACTCATTATCCAAGCCCTTGAGCTACTGGAAAAGGGACCTGCATCCACAATCCATCAACTGCGCTCAGAACACAGCCCCCTGAATGCTTATCTATACCAAATAAAAGAAGTAGCATCCTCAATATGCGCACACTGCAGGGCCCTATAAACCACTTCACACTATTTACTTTATTGCAGAAATTACCGCATACAATGAAAAGAACTAAAACAGCAGATACAGAAACACAAAACTCGACTAAATCCAAACAGAAGCACTTCAATACTGGACTGCCCATCAGTCTTTAACATCCTGGCAGATTATATTATAGAAAAAAAGAGATTTCAACACATCAAAACCACCTCACCTCACACACTAAACTGAAATAAAAATAAAAAAAATTCCTCCACACTCTCCACACCCCACTCTTCCCCTATCTTCCCCCTCCCCACATCCTGACACTCCTTCAAAAAAAAATTCTTTCCTTATTCCTTCTCTTTTTTCCCTCTCCTTTCTCTTTTCCTTTATTTTCCTTCATTTTAGTATCCCCACTCTTACCTCCAAAATAATTATAGATTCCTTATTTTTGTAGTTTATTTTTTTTAAAGATAAAAAAATAATCACATCATCCCGTAATAACCGATCCTATGAACCTCAACAACAACAATCCAGTTGGAAGAGTTGCAAACAGTGATAGGGAAATGGAATCCAAAACCCCCCCACACCTGTTTGCAGAAGATGACCTGACCAACCATCTATCTAAAACCAAAAACTCTTCATTTGCAAGTGCCTTGACAAACCACTCAAAAAAGAGAAAAGCGATGCAACAACCCCCATACAAATATGAAACCTAAATCTGAAACATAATCACCACCACATCATGGACAGAGTGGCGGAGGAAACCATTTCCCCTAACACTGTGGAATATTCAACCAATGTTCAAAACCCAACACAAGCATCCAATTGAAAAGCTTACAACATATCCAACAACCAAGGATATGTATGGAAAATTAAAAAATTAACACTTATTGTAAATAGTTAAATTACCAGCACAGCAAAACTGCTAACTTTGTAAATAGAATTATTAATAGCGTGGTTTTAACCGCCGCGTGACTGTAGATGTTACTCGACTGCGGTAACCACAAGTTGTACACAATAGACGTAGTATATAACCCAACAAGACAAGCAATATAAAAAAAGACTCAACGCTCTCACAGGTTATGGGCCCTTATCTTCCTTTTTTTATTTTATTTTTTCTTCTCAATTCTAGTAAATCCTTCTATTGTATTCTTTCCTATTCTCCTGAGTTATTTACCCTAAATCCTCCATTTATTTTTTCTTCCTTTTCTCTCTTTGCTCTTTATCTCCTCTATATCTTCTCTCTGCCTCAGTACACATTTTTCTTTCATCGCAACAACTGTATGAAACAAGATTTGACACACTACTCCACATGATCCCAAACTAAACTGCAGGAGAAGCCATTGGGAACAATGACCAAAGCCAAGCGCCTACCTGAATTGACGAGAGACGTGGATATGGTTATTGACAAAGGAATTGGTATGTTGAAACAAGAACACATACTACACGTTGACGGTTTGAATTTTCAGACATGGGAGTGGAGACTCAGACTCATCTTTGATAGCTAACTTCAAGACCCATTGTACCTCCAATCCGGCTGTGTAGGCAATGATAAGCATGAACAATTTTGTCAAGCCGTGCTCCTTAGCTCGCTACCGGATTCAATCCAGGAAAGCATAATAACCATTTGCCCTTGCCATTCCATATACACATGGTTAAAACACCATTACTTTGCTACTACTAGATCGTCACAATGTGTCGCCTTCAAAAAACTCCTATCAATTGAAATATGCGACAACGAAGATCCATCCAGCCTAGTTATGCGTATGAATGAAGCACTCACTGAATTCAAGATCCAGTCAGGCAACCTCGGGGATGATTACTTCATGGGACAGCTTCTGCAACGGGCAATAATCAAATGACCCTCCATCTATAGGGCAGTAATGGATCAAATAGAGGCTGAGGTATCCTGTGGGAAAACAACCACCTTTGCATCTTGCGTCCTTAACCTTGAAGCCTGCTATCAACAACCCAAAACAACCGACCTTCAACCTTCTTTCAGCTCTATCACTATGACACCTAGACCTGAATCTCCTGAAAAAGAAGAACACACTGCGCTAAGGACAATGATGCAACTTGTATGCCATACCTGCAACAAGCACGGCCATATAACAAGGAACTGTCCTGAGCTCCTTGGTCAGAAGGCTAATACAACAACACTGACAACTCACACCTTCAAACCAATATTAACATCACCTCAATATCATGCCCACTATCCAATAATCACCCCTCCTGTACAATTGCCTTTTGACTTGTACTATCAAAAACATTGCCCCAACCTTATCTTTACCAACCCCGCTACCAACAGCAGCCAATTGCAGGTGTAAAGGCTCATATGGTCAAAATTGGGAATCTGAATGAACCGGGGACCGGGATTTCAGTGGAGGACGTGGCTAAACCTGGTGATAGGCAATCTGTCTGTGATACTGGGGCAAGTCATTCCCTCACAGGTGACTTTTCCGCACTCTGCTGTTTTAAAAAACTGACTAAGCTTATCCCTTTATGCATTGCAACAAACACAGCCCAGCAAAGTTTTGTCCCAGGGATGGGAAGCTTAATATACCCTGGGTATCAGGGTAAGCAAGTGATAATCAACGGTGTTTTTGACTCACCTGATGCTGCTGGTACATTATTTTCACCTGGCCCATTGATAAGCACTGGTGCAAAACTCCATATGATTGGTTCGGATATATTGATAAGCACCAAAGCTGAAGGACCATTGTTACAAGCACCCTACTGTGGTAACGGTCGGAAATGGCAGTTGCCCCTGCTTAGTAGACTGGTAGCTCGTGCAATTGATAAGAATGACATCAACCGTTCCCACTCTGATAGAGATATGACTAAAGAATCCATATCAACTATTAAGTTTCCTTGTGACCTTGTTTCTGCTATGCATGGCAGACCTTAAAGCAACTCACAAAAGAGTGAACCTTGTACTGACAAAATAGACTACAAAAATGAACTTCTTCAATGGCATTGTTTGTTTGGGCATATAGGACTCTGACAAATATGGAAACTACTTGAGGACTTGGTGCCAGAATACCTCAAATCAAGCACCAAAGAAATTCACGATTGCAAGCATTGCCTGCTGGCAAAGCGTCTACAACATTCACCTTTGAAATCAAGTCCCAGGTCAATAGACCCACTCAATATTGTTGGAGCTGACCTCATGGGTACTTTTGACATTATTACAATCAACGGTGTGGGAACTCCTTTTGTTGTGGGATAAATAATAGGCAGTACCTTGAGGGGGAAATTATTGGTGAGTCTGTTTTGAATTTCAGAATTAGCCAATAACCATGGGTGCTAAGGTGTATTAGCTTCCCCTCTAAAGATACTGAAAAAGATGCCCTTTTGATGAAATCACAAATCCATTATTTAGTTTTGTGGCTTTTCAATGAGAGGATTTTCTTCAGCAGTCTCTATCAGTCTGTCAATGAAAGATCACTATGATAATAATAGTAATAGTTAATATTTTTTTAATAATTTAGGCTTTCTTAGCTTTCTTTTTATTGATTATGATTCCTTTTAATTAATTCTTCTAGTATTCCTTCTTTCAATACCTGAGATATTTAAAGAATATTTTTTAAGATCACTATTAATATTACTAATAATCTCGATAGCTAGCTAATACTTTTCAAGGTGATTTAATAATACTATCAATATAGCTATAATAATTTAAAGGTAAGATAATTCTTTAAGGGTGGTTTTGTTTGATATAAGGGTAAGATATAAATGATATAATAGTAAAATAATACTATTAGGATCAATATAGATATAATCCAATATAGCTAAAAGGTTTATGATAGAAGGTATAAGGGTATGATGATATCCCTTCTATAAGTAAGGGTTATTGATAAATTAGATAAGATTACTAATGATAATATCTTCAAACACTACTTAAACACTACTACTATAATGGTAAGACTATTGAATGATATTGAACTCTTTAATTAATATCATAAATATCTTTCATTAATTAATCATAAATAATACTATAAGATACTGAGCCTTGCTACTGACCTTTTTCAATATAAATACTAGATTATCCTACTAGAGAAGGGATGTATTGATCCTCAAGATTATTGTCTGAATCAGAAGCATGGGGGAAACAAAGTGAGAGAGGCCCTTTATTTATACCTTTTGGGACCTCCATAGAGCCTTCAAAAAACAAGGGACTTAGAAAAAATTCCACCTTGAGACATTTTTGTTGGTGGGTAAATTAAAAATGGTTTCATTTGATCAAGATACTGCAACATATTTTTGGTTTATTGCACCATTCTGAACCTTATTATTGTCAGTGCACAGCCTTGAGACATTTTTGCTGGTGGTTAAATTTGGAATGGTATCATTTGTTTAGGATATTGCACCATATGTTTGGTTGATTGCACCATCTTTTAAAACTGTATTCTTATCTCTACTAACCTTATTTTTCTTCTTCACAGCCTTGAGACATTTTTGCTGGTGGTTAAATTTGCAATGGTGTCATTTGATACAGATATTGCACCAGATGTTTGGTTGATTGCACCATTTTTTGAAAACTGTATTCTTATCTCTACTAACCTTATTTTTCTTCTTCACAGCCTTTATCTGTATTTAGTTGAGTATTTCTCTATGTAAAATTTAATTTGTAAATCATACCTGTAATGTTTGGTTATGGGAGTTTAAGTGGGGATTGAGTAATGTAACACTATGTTAACTTATATGTAAGTGTTTTTTTTATGTCAAGACATGTCACACATGATGTTGTAAGAGTAATAGTATCACTTATATAATATTACACATGTTTATTCATATTGAATATTTAGAAAAGCTGCATTATCTTTAAGCATATTCTTGTACCTAGTATAGAGTGTATAGTATCATTTCTCTTCTTTAATCCATGATATCTAGAAAATTATTGACATTATGGGGTTGAGGCAATATTTGACTATAGGTAAAATTTGACAAAGATTCCAGTGGAATACTTATTTTTGTTATTTTAATATAATTATCTTCTTTTTTCTTGCAATTTTTTTTTACTTTTATCTTTCACTTTTTATATTGATTTTCTTTATATATATATATATATTATTATTATTATTGATCAAAGTTTTAGCTTTGAAATTGTGGATTTGAACCTTGGAAAAACTGGTATGGAATACCACATCTCCCTCTCCATTTAATGCTGTCTTCGGCATTCAAGGTGATAATTCACTTACTTTTTTCAAAAAACAATCAAACATTTCCCCCCTTTTTTTTTGAATAAAAGGATTTTTATTCATCAAAGTCCTCTTAATCTTCAACTTCCTCTTCTCCTTCTTCCTCTTCTTCCTCTGGGTCCAACTCTTTTCCTCTTGGATAGAACTTCTTTATTTGACTTGCTGCAAACCTTCTTGCTAGCTTTGTACCATCTACTTCTTCCAGCTCATACGGACCATTGTTTATTTGTCTCACAGCTCTATAGGGTCCATCCCATCTATTCTTGAACATTAATCCCCATTTTGACTCTAATGCTTTATTTTATACAAGAACAATTTCACCTGGATGAATTGGCTTTCTTATTTGATGTGCTAATTTCCTGTCCCAATATTTTACTGAATCCTCCCTGCCCTTTTTTAATTTCTCTTTTGCCCTTTTGCTTATTTCTTCTTTTCCTGATAGCTGTTCAGCTCTTGCTTCCAATAAATCTTCTGTTGAATGGACTTTGTGCCATTCAATTGATAAGCATGTTTTTGCTTCAATGTCTATTGGTAGTACTGCATTTTGACCAAATTGAAGCTCAAATGGGGAGTAACCTGTTGTTCTTTTGGTTGATATTCTGTCAGCCAATGTAACCAAAGGTAAGTATTCTTTCCATTTTGAACCATTTTCACCACACATCTTCACCAATGCATCCTTCAATTGTTTATTCCCCCTTTCTATCATTCCTTGTGACGCAGGGTAGTAGGGTGTTGTTACCCTTATCTTTGAGCCTGCTTTTTTTACTGCATCTTGTAATTCCTTTCCAAACTCAGGGCCTCCATCTACTGTGACCTCGTTTGGGGCTCCATACCTGCAAATCCATTCAGAAACAAACCATTCTGATACTGACTTTGCTGTAAGCTTTACTAAACCAATTGTCTCTGGCCATCCTGAGAAATCATCCCTGGCCACTACTAAATACTTCCATCTTCCTGCTTTTACATGTACTGCAGCTATACTGACTCTTTCAAATAATTTTGACATTAATGAGATTCTTCCTTCCTCTTTTTGGTGATAATGACTTCTCTTTTGACAAGCTTTACAAGATTTGACCCATTTTTTGACTATTTTCTTCATTCCTTCCCATCAAAATCTTTCTTTAACTCTTCTGTATGTTTCAATTTCTCCTCTGTGTCCCATTTCTTCATGTAATTATTTTAATATTCTTCTTTGAGAACTCTGACTTGACACAACTACTTGTGGATTTGGTGTATTTCTTCTGTTGGGTTGGCCTTCCTCCAGAAAGAAATCTGATGAATTCCTTTTAATTTTTTTGAAGTCATCCTCTTTACTACCAAAGGGCCTTTTCAATATATTTAAGTATTCCACCATTCCTTTCCAAAATCCTTCTTGCTTTGATGGTAGCTTTATTCCTGCCCATTTTATAATATTATTATGTTTTACTCCAAACCCTGGGTGTGGTTTTATCCATTCTTGTTCTTCATCAAAATCAGATTCTTCTTTCTCTTCATCTTCTGACTGAGGTCTTCTTGACAGCCCATCTGGAATTGTGAAGGTCTTCCCTGGCTTATGAACTAAGTCAAAAGAAAGCAATTGAATAAATGCAACCCATCTGGTCATTGGGGCATTTGGCAAACAGGGTGAATTTATCATTTCAAGTAAGGCTTTTGCATCTACTTGTAGCTCAAAATGTTGTCCGTAAAGTACTGTTTGGAGTTTCTTGAGGATTTTGGCCACTCCACATAGCTCCAGCTTTGGCTGTGAGTATTTTGCTTCCAATCTTGAGAATGTGATTGATTCATAAAGAGCTGGTCTGTCCCTTCCTTCTTTGTCTTCTTGATAAGTACTGCTCCTTCAGCTATATAGCTTGAGTCTACTGCTAATTTAATCTTCCCTGCTCCCTTTTCATAATCCAAATTCTTTAATGTTATTTCCTCCCCTACAATTTTTCTTAAATTTTCAAATGCCACATCAAATTTAGTATTCCATTCCCATTCTTCATCAACTCTTGTTAATCTTCTTAGTGGTGATGCAATCCGAGAGAAATTTTGAATGAACATTCTAACATATGCACAAAGTCCCAAAAGCCTCTTACTTCCTTTTTATTGAGGGGCTTTGGCCAACTTTGTATTTTATTAATCTTCTGCTTTGAAATTTTTCTTCCATTCAAAGAAACTACATGCCCTACTATGTCCAATGCTGGCACACAACATGCAAATTTGATACCTGATATGATAAGTACTGCCTCTTTAATTCTGAATAATATTCTCTCTAATGTAACTGCATATTCCCAAATGAATCTTCTTATCAAATTATTTTCTTGTAAAGCCTCATTATTATATGTTGATATTGGACCTTTTATCCCTCCATTATCAATAAAAATTCCTACATTCTCTGGTATTTCTTCTTGAAGTATCCAACTCATTTGGGCTTGATAAACTGCAACAGAACTGGTTTCTCCTTGTGGTAATCTTGTGAGTTGTAGCCTTCCAAGTGGTGTTTCAAATGTAGTTAAGGGTCTTGTAGATATGTCCAATTCTCTTTCATCATACCCTCCCATTATGTCACCAAGTCCATAACAAGCTCTCCCTGAAAAGGCATCCACACATTCTTCAATACGTGGTGGTAATCCTGCATCTTTAATTCTTACCTTATTAAGATCCTGTAAATCATGGACAATTCTAAGTTTTCCATTTGACTTTGCAACACAGAATACTGGACTTGTATAGCTAGAGGTAAACTGCTCATACAATCCTGTTCTAATCCTTTCCATTATCAATTCAATAAACTGGGGTATTATGGGCTTTGGTATTGGTATTGGCTTCCTTTGCCAAGGTGTATGTGGTATTACTGGTATTTTGTAGGGTTTTCCATATGAATGTTTCATTAAACCCCTTTCCTCTGCACTGAATGCAATTGCTTTTTCTCTTAAAACTATGACACTCATCAGAAGACTCCTTTCTTCTTCTGAAAGCCATCCTGGTGGTCCAAAATTTATCAATTCAAATCTTTCTTGTGTTATTTTTGATGTGACCATAAATTTAGGTGGTTTTGGTGATAGTGGTGTATTATAAGGGTCTCTTGATAATGGTGACCTTCCTAAAGGAGGATTTATGTCTTGTGGCAGAGGCTCATTAACTGGTTTGAGCTTCCTGAGTACTGATTTGTATTTTTCTGCATTATTTTGGTAATCCATTTTGTAATATCACTGAAATGGTTCTGTTTTTCGCTTTGATATTTCTATATTTTTTGTATATATTTTTTCTTTTTAAAACTGGTTAAGTTGAAATCAATATAGTATCAATTCTTATATTTTCTTTATTTCTTCTCCTTATTTCAATAATTTATTAAATTAAATAAATCTTCACTTCTTTTATCTTTTTCTGTCCATACATTTGAGGTTGCAGTTTAAGGTCATACAGGACCCTACAACTCAGGTGTGCAGACCTTGTATTTTAGGTATACAAAATCCGGCCTTTTTATGTCATACAAGGACAATAAGACCCCTTGTCCATTTCTTCACAAGGGAGCAGTTTCTTGTCATGCTGAGGATTTCCTGGTCCTCAATTTGACTTGATCCAAGGGCAGTTTTTTTTTTCTCATTTTTTTAAGCTGAAAGATTCCTTCTACTAATAACTACTTAAGCTACCTTGAGGCTTAATAATTCATAAAATGTTTGGATTGATAGATATTTCTTTCTTCTTTTCAGTCATTACCAATCTCCTTGCATATTTCAATTCTAAATTTTTGTCCTTCTTTCTTTAATATTTTATTCTTTGGCCAATTTATCACATATATTTGAGGATTTTATTTGAACCATTCCAAATCTGACCTCTTCTTTCTTCACATTATTTCTTTAACACCACTACTTCTTTCATTGACTAAAATAAAGAAACAAATTATAAGCCCTCAGGTGTACCACCACTGTAGTTTTAAGTCATACAAGGACTTAACATTCCACTACTCCCTTCATGGATTCACTAAATTGCCGATTTTATATATTGAAAAAAATTCTCATAATTTTAAAGTTGAATATACCTTCAGGATGTTTGGATCATGAGTTTAAAATAAAACCAGACTATATTTATCATCTTCAATCCATCATTATGAAAACTCATCATATCATGATTGAGCTTCCAAGATACTATTAAGATATCTTTTTTTATTCTTCTCTCTTATTTCTATTTTTTATACTAATCTTCAGGTTTGGGATAAGACCCCCTCTCCATTTCAATTTCAGTAGTTGGTCCTCCTAATATATTTATATTTTGTCTTTGATTCTTGTAATATTTTCTTGCCAAATTTTGAATTTTTAGCTTAATTATTATTATTATTTTGAGTCTTATTCATACTAAGAAGAGGGTTTTAATTTTTGTGGTGGCCTGACACTATATAGTGGCACTCTACAAGGCTATAGCTCTAATCAACTCAGAGCTATTTCCCCTCATCAGACCATGTCTGACCTTGGCTGCTCAGTGTATATGTATTTTTTATGTACATATAGACCAGTTGTCCAAGTGCCACCTAGAGCAGGAAGACCATTAAAGCCTCTCTTTTCTGAATTAGTTTCTCTTAATGATAATATTTCTGATCTTTAAGTGATTGATAATTCTTATGATTTCTTCTTCTTCTTTTTTTTTTCTTTTTTTTTTGAGTATATATATATATTTATTTTTTTATATATTTTTTCAATTTTTCATATATAACCTTTATAGTATTAAGACTTTAATATTTAAAGTTTAAGGTCATGGTGGACTTATATAATTTAACATCAATTTTTTTAAAAAATGATAAATAAAAAAGTTGCAGTTTATAGTCTTTGTGGACTTTGAATATTTATTGAGTGAAGATTAATAATAAAAAGAAATTTCAGTTTATAGTCTTGGTGTACTTTATTTTTTTTATGAAGTTTAAAATAAATAATCAAATATTAAATTAGTTATCAAGATATTTCAAAATTAAAGTAGATATTGAAAATGAGTATTCCAATACTCTTTATTTTTTTTTTTTGCTATATACTCCATATGGCTAATATATAATATTATGAAATAAAGAAAATCTCCAGTTTAAAGTCATGGAGGACTTATACTGATTCATATCAGTATTCTTACTCTGAGAAGGCATAAATATAATGTGAGTATTAATTGAATACCTATATATAATATTTGAAATATTAATTCTCATAATATTCTTGAAGAAAAAATGGTAGAAAGTTATAAGTGAGATTAATTAATAAATAGAGAAATAAGAATCCAGTTTAAGGTCATAGAGGACCCATAATTGACTTGAAGGTTCCACTTTAAATCTGAAACCTCTTTGATAAGCAATATAGAAATAATCAATGGATCATTTAATTAATTCTAAAATATCATTATTCTATTTATAATGATATAGTCATAAATATACTTCAATAGTAATAAATTAAATTAAAAAAGCAAATTTCCAGTTTTAGGTCATGGAGGACCAATAATTGACTTTAAGGTTCCACTTTGAATCTAAAATCTATTTGATAAACAATATAGCAATAATAAATGGATCATTTAATTAATTGTGAAATATCATTATTCTGTTTATAATGATATAGTCATAAATATATTTCAATAATAATAAATTAAATTAAAAAAGCAAATTTCCAGTTTTAGGTCATAGAGGACCAATAATTTTATATAAAAAACTGGTTTCTTATGTGGTTAATTGATCTATTTATTTTTATCTAATGGCCAAGGGTAATGAGCTATATAAATGATAGTTTTGTATAACACCTATACTTATCTTTATTTATTTATTTTTTTCTTTTTTCAGAAACCAACATAATTTATATATTTCAAAACTCAAACTCAAAGGGATAAATTTTTAGCTTTCCCTTATTCTCATTTAGTTAAAATAGATATTTTGATAAAAAAAAGTTCTTATAAAATGTAGCTCAAAATAAGTAAAATACAAAAATTAATTATCATTTTTAATCAAATTTTAAGTTAAAAAAAATTATTTTGTATAGCAAATACCTTTTTAAACTAAATCTAAAAGTTGTTATTGCTAATTAAGTTTCAAGCAAACTGCTAAAAGTACTTCTCTCATATGCTTGATTAGCAACATCATTATTTATGATGATTTTATTGACGATAGTTTGGATTTGGTTTTTTTTAATTGATTCAGAGAATTGAATTGTGAGCATGATAGGTGGCTTGTAAATTTGAATTGATTTTATTGAAATAATCTATTCTTTCTATTTAATTGAAAATTATGTTTAATTTATTACAGTATTTTCAATAAGAAATAAATTTTTCTATTAAATAAAATTCTTATATTGATTTCTGAATATTTCTTTTCTAATTTGAATGTATTTAAGGTTCTGGTATGTAATTGAAAGTGTTGTTTTGACTACTAAGGCTGAAGAAAAGCTCTAAATCATACCTCAATGATATATTAACATGGTGATATAATAATATTGAATTGTTGTAAACTTGATTACTTAATTTCAAGTTTCCTATTGAGTAGGGTTCAGGGTGTAAAACAAATTGTGGCTTAAAGTTTAATTCAATTAAAACTAATTCAATAAGGTTTAATTTTGTTTACATTTATTTAATTATCAATTAAACTCTAATTTATATTTAATTCATAATTTATTAACTGATTGAAATTGTTTAATTAAATTTCTATATGTATATAAATAATTTCAATTAAAAATTACTAGATTGTTTTAACTGTTTCAATATATAAAAAGTTCCTGTATGTATATGAAAGTTATTTTTTCAATAGTAGGCTGTAAGCAAAGTGTTTAATTAATTATTCATTATATTTCAAAGATTTGCTATCATTTATTTGGATTTCTTTTAATTTAGTAATTAAATCTCAAGATTTTGTATTGATAAGGGTTTAGGGTGTAGAATTAATTGTGGCTTGAAGTTTACTTTAATTCCAATTAATTTAATCAACTAAATAGGGCTATGTTCTTAATTTATATTTAAATTCAATTTGATTATTTATTAATTTTTGAATAACTCTATATTATGCTGTTAGCTTTTATCAAAAATCAATGCTTGGTGATGTCATTTTGATGGTTCTGGGGCTTCTATATGTAATCTAAAGTTATCTTTTGAATAGTATAACTGAAGCGAAATGGTTAATACCATATGATTCATAAATTTGAATAGTTCCTTGGTTTCTCTTGATTAGTTTGGACTTATTAGTTTAATTTTGATAAATTCAAATTTACCTGTTTCTATTGATTTAAAGTTTTAATTAAAAGAGGAGGTAGTTAATTTTTAATTTATAACTATTAATATATGATTTATGAGCTTATTCTAATATAAAAATAATAATAACTTCTTCATCTAATATAAAATTCTGTCAATTGATTAGTAATGATGATGAAATAATCACATTCTCAACATTGTTTTGTATTTCTGGGAAGTTTTTTAGCAAGTAATAGTCAAAAATTGACTGAGAGGGATGAAGCGAACTGCTTAAACTCCTCTCAATGATGTGATATAGTACTTAATTACTAGGATTTATTAGCTCTGTAGACAGTAGATGGTTTTTGCTAATACTATGTAATAAATTTTGAGATAATATTGATAAAAATGATTTAATTTTTAAATCATGTGGTTTGAATCCAAATCATATTATTAAAGAGAATCATGTGATAAATCCAAAAAGTCAAAATACATTTATTCAATTTGACACATTATGTGCTTGAATTCCTGCGGTGCAGATGTAAGCTGTGTAAACTCTAAATATGAGGAGATACAAAAAGCTGTGCAAAAAAATGAATTGTTGTTTAATTGAAACAATCATGTGATTCAAAATTCTGAAATATCATTATTCTGATAAGTATAGTTCAATTAGAAAAATCATGTGATTCATGAAAAACCTAAAATTATGTCATTTGGTTGTATATATGATGTGTTTGCATTGAAGCTGTGCAAACATTAAATATAATTTATCAAGTTTAACTAATCAAGTCATTTATTTGTATATATGATGTGCTTGGCTAAAAGCTGTGTAAACTTTAACTATGATTGATTTTTTGATAATGAGGCATCTTAATCAATGAGATAATGGAAAGAATCATATGATCAACTCAACACATAATTGTGTGATTAATTTAAAACCTTTTAATTGTGTAATTAATTAAAAAGAATATATCATGTGATGTATTGATATGATTAAATAAATGGAAAATATCATGTGATTAATTAAATCAATTAAATTCAAACTTAACTGAATGCTCATTGTGTGTAAAGGTGTTGGTAAAATTATATGATGTTTTTATTATATTTTACTATAAAAGAAGCAGGCATTTTTACCATTCTGCAATACTTTCTCTTCATCTGATGTCTTCATCTTGAGCTTTTCTCTATTATTATTATTTTTGAAGAATTCATGATGCATGTTTTTCTTCTCCCTCTATGTATATGCCTTATTTAACTACTTTTTGCTCATTTATATGAGTATATAATTGCTGCAAATCCAAAATGCAATTTATGCAAAGATAAATTTATATAATTTCAACCTGGCCAGTTGGCTTTATATATTTTTATTTATGTATATTTCATATAAATATTAAAGTCATGATTTCTTTAAATATCTAAATTTTGACTCAATAATATATTATTTATTATTATATCATTAAGGTTTATATACTTATTATTATTCATTTTAATTATATGATTATGATATCCTACTTTGATAATGGTTTTTGGCATTATATGCTATCCTTTTGGAATACTATAGTATTATAATACTATTTATATTTTAATATTATTTTATTTCTCATATTATAATATTATGATACTTTTACTGTTATAATGTTATCTTATTCATTATAATCTCATATTTATGTGCAATATTACTTCTTCTTTACTCATGAATTGGTTTTATTTTCTTGATTTCTTTCAATTTCTTTTTAAAGCAAGGGGGTGGCCAGTTTTTTTTTTAAAAAAAAAAAAATTCAAAATTAAAAAAATTAAAAATTACAAAAATTAAAAATTAAAAAAAGAAAAAAAAAATTAAAAAAAGAAAAAAAAAATTAAAAAAGCTGGTCACCCCTCCTTGTGAGTTGGATTCTATATATGTGCTGTGTGTGTGCATGCTGTATGTATGTGTGTAGAATGTATCTGTATTGGGTAGTTCAGCTCAATAATTTCAATTCTGGCTTCCTAATTGATTTGGTTCTAGAATGTTAAGATAGGTTTCTTTCAAATTTCTCTTGAGGATTGATACTATACATAACTGATAAGTGGCTTTTTTCTGTCTTGTAAAATATATTGTCTTCTTGTAGTGAAAAAAAAAATCTTGAAGTATTTTTTTTACTCAACATTTTCTTTCTGATTTTCTTTTTGAAAAATGAAGAAATTCTGTGCTGTATATTTGAGATCTTCAATATTAATTTGAACTCTACTCTTGTATTAGTAAGTTAATGAAACTTCTTTTCATTTTTTTCAATTTCAACATAATACTGATTAAACCTTCCTTGTTTTCAGATTATTTTGTTGAATTATATTTTGAAATTGAAACTTGATTTTTTTTTTAACAAACAATGATCTTCTTTTGAAGGAGTGCAATGATAAGTGTTTTTTTTTGACCATATGAAGAGTAACTATTTATGAAATTTATAGTTCAAGAGATATCTAAGTACTTTATTAATGGAAAATAAGCTATTACTTAATAGTAAATGGATAATTCTTTATTAAGGTAAAATAACTGAAATTGAATTTTCATTGATTAGAGCTATAAACTGATGTTTAATTATTAAAGTCCCACTTTTCCCAAAACTTATAGCCACTTGTGCTTTGGTTGGTATAAGAAATAGTTAACCACCCCAATTTTTTAAGTATGAAAAACTACTGATACTATTACAGAGTAAAAAAACTAAAGCATTCTTTCTAAATGAATTTGATTACCAGCCCTTTTTTTTTATTACTGTAACTTGTTTTTATATCAATTGAAATATCTTAACCACAACTATCACTTCTGAACTCCATATCGATTCTTAATTTTTATTGTTTTATTAGTTATATATAGATTTTTTTTGATTGATTTATTGATTACTACTAGATTTTTTTTGATACTATTACAGAAAAGTCATAAATTAAATTTTCAGCTTAAGGCCATACTGGGCCATCATGTATCATTGGTACTTGCATGTGTTAATTTCTTCTGTTTTTTTGGTATCTTGATTTAAAATAGAGTAAGAGAAACAGTAAATAAATAGTGGAATTGCAGTTCAAGGCCATGCTGGGCCTTTAATTTTCTGAAGAATAATTTTCTTAAAATAATCTTTATTCTTCTTCATTTTCATTTAAATCTTGCTGCTGACAATTTCTTTCCATAACTTATTCCATTCTTCTTCCTTCAAACAAAACTTGTGATTCTTCATTATAATTTTAACTGTAAGACTTTATCCTCTAAATCAAAATCCAACTCTTTTTCAATAATATAGCAATCCCCTCTCCATTTAATGTTTTCACCCTCCACTTGATATTCTTCCAGGAAAAACCATCTCTGAGCTTGTATTGATCCCCAGTAAAGACTACTCCTTATATCTTAATCCATATAGAAAATTTCATTCCAATAGTCATTATTGAGATTTCCTTTAATTCCATAATAATTAAGTATATCCATAAATTCTAGTTTTGAAAGGTTTGATCCAGGAAGCTGGCTTAAATAGGCTTCTGCAGGGGTTTCTTGAGTAATATCTTCATTTCCAAATAAATCTTCAAGTTCAATAAAGGGGATACTTTGAATAATTGGTATCTTGAAGTATTCAATAATTGGTAAGCCCCATCTTTGGTATTCATTGTTAAGTCCTTGAAAATTATGATTAATCCAGAGGTCTTGGCTTTCTTCATTTGTTTCTGAGTTTGGCCAATAGATCCAGATGGCTTTGTCTGCTTCATCAGTTTCAGCCATTATTATTAAAAAGATATAAATTATGATAAAAAAATTGCTAATGTTTTATTGATGTTAACAAATATGAAAAATTATAATAGTTTCTTGGTAAAGGTGGATGAAATAAATAATCTAACTAAAATATTTCTTAAAGGATTAATCCTCTTTGATAAGGCAGGAAGTCACTGCCAAAAACTTGAATCAATGAAAATTTTAAGTGATAAGGTGAGAAATATTTGGGTCCTCTTTGATAAGGCAGGAAGTCACTGCCAAAAGCTTGAATTAATTGAAATTTTAAGTATTAAGGTGAGAAATATTTGGGTCTTCTTTGATAAGGCAGGAAGTCACTGCCAAAAATACTGGACTTGATTATTTAAATTGAATATTACTGATTTTCTTCTCTTCTTTGTTTTTGAACTATGTAAGCTGGAGGTTTTCAGAATTGGCTTCAGCTGTACTTTGCTCATTGATGGTAAGTAATTTCTATAATAAGCTAATTTTCATTCAAAACTCTAAGTTCCTCCAATAACAACCTTATTTCTTCCAATGTTTCCTTTTCTTCTCTTGATTGGTGACTTGATGACTGACATTCTTGAAATTGATCTTCATACTCAAAAATGAATTCTTCATATTGCTTCTTCAATTGCCTTTGATCCAAAATCTTTTCATCCTCCAACAATTCATCTCCATAACATCCAAGCTTTGGCATCTTGATTTTTTGTTAATTTTATTAAAGATTATGATCTTATCAATTTTTTTTTAAAAAGATCTTCAAATTAATGATATTGATATTAAAATTGAATAGAAATTGATATTGAAATTCCCAAAGATTTCATCCCAAAAACTTAAACCATTAGAGGTGGAATAAGAAACAGACACCCACCCCTTTTTTTTAAACATAGCCTTATAATACGTTTACAGTTAAAGCTCTTGCATACCCAAATCATCATTCATATTTTTTTTTTGAATTTTTTTTTGAGCTTTCCCTTTTCTTTTTTACATGTGCAAAAAAAATTTATTCAATTCATGAAACCCATTTTCCTTTTTCTTTTTTCTGAAGAATTATATTCACACACATATCCTTGGCTATTTCTCCCAGTGTTTTCCTTCCTTTCTTCCTTTCTTCTAGGGTATTACCTTTACAGTTTCTTATTAATCCTTCTTCTTTGTGTATAAAGAGGTATCCATACTCTTCCCAGAAAGGATTTCCACCAAGAAGCTACATTTTATGCAAATTGGAGTCTTCTTGTGGCCAAATTCTACCATCATAAAGAGCCATCCTTGTTTGATCATCAAACGAAAATACTTCCTCCCAATACTGGTTTTCCAAATTACGCTTATTTCCTTCCTCATTCAAGAGCTTCATGAAGTCTGCTTTTGACAGGTCATATCCTGGAAGATTCTTCAACCATTTTCCTCGTTTTATTCTTGATGGACCCTCAAATTATATATCTTTGAATTCAATGTAGGGAAGAATTATGAAATCTGGCTGTTCTTCAGGTGTTGGAAGCTGCCAGTAAGACATTTCATCATAATACTTCAAGAAACTTTCTTTATCCAAGTCCATTTCCTTGTCTTTATCAATTCTCCATGGGCTTTTTGGGTTTAAATAATATGACAGAATAGTGTTCATGAGATCTTTTTGCAATAGTGAGACCTCAACTTCTATCAAATTTGCTTCTGGCTTTGAATCTGAAGATAATCTTGGTTTAATTTCTTTTAAAGAGTCATGATTATTGTAGGCCTCCCAAAGATTTTCATAAGCATTAGAGTGCTTTATTTTCTTCTTTGGAGGATATTGAGAAATTTCATGTATTTGGAATTCATCAGTTTGATTAGATTCTTCTTTATTGTATTCCTTCATAAATTCTTCATCTTTGAAACAGTCAATAATTTTATTTCTAAGATCTTCCAATGAGTCTTCACAGCATTGATCACTTTTTATTTCTGGCTTCATTTCAATTTCCATATCTTTTGGGTATTTTTGCTTGGAAAATATGTCAAATAGATTCTTTCTACTATGTATTGGTGGTCATTCTATGATTTCTGAGCCATCAACCATAACCTGATATAACATATCATTGGTGTCAATTGGTGTATAGCTAATTTTCTTTGTCTTTTTCTCTGCTTCATTGACTTCTTACATATACCAATTTGATTTTTCATCTTGTTTGCATATATAGCTTTTGTTGTTTTCAGGTTCATCATGAATTTTCCAGAAGTCAGGACATGGGCTTAAGCTTAAGTTGTTTACTTGAGGGCTTTTATTTTTAACATAATCTTCATATTCACTTGAAGGTGGTAGATTTCTGTTGATCCATTCCTCCAACCTTTTGGGATCAAAGGTAGCCCATTCCTTGTTTTCTTTTATTTCCTTGTCTAAATACCAGGCTAATGACTTTGGCTCTTTTGGTTTGATTTGGTTTTATAGTGCTTCTGTTGATGGTCCCTGTTCTGGCTCTTGTGTTTCTACCCCTTGGTCTCTTTCCACTTCCTCCTGATGTTCATTCTCTATTCCCCTATCCATTATGGATAATATTTCATCTAAATTACATTTCATGCACTTTATCTTTTGATATTCTTTGTTTTTTGTTGATTTAAAAATACTTTTCATTATTGCTTTATATTTATCTTCAGCTTCTTTTAATTTTACTTTTCAAAACCAATCCTTTTTTTTCCCATTGAACAAAGCTCCATTCCTCTTGGTGGTCCTGTTTGCCATCCTAACATATGGGGTTTGCATATTGGCATACATAATCTTCTACCATCTGCTTCTTGATAGCTAAATATTTCACCTTGTTTCTGTTGAAAGTCCAATCCAATTTTATTGTCTGAAAAGAAGGGCCTTCAAAGGACTGTATGTACTGCTTCCTTGGAAATGAAGAAATGAATTTCTTTTTCTTCTCCAGAAGGCAAGAGTACTTGTGTGAATTCAGGTAATCCAATTAATGATGTTGTATGTCCTCCAATTCCCCCTAAATTTATGTTGAGCTTTCTGTTTGGAAGAGAGGCTTTTATTGCTGCATCTTCAGTGATTATCTTGAGCTTTGATCCTGTATCTACCAGTGCCATTACTGGATATTCTTCTTTTCCAACAAATACTTGCATAAACCCAAGTGGACAGGCATAATGAAGTCTTGGTTCTTCAAAGTCTTTAATTTTTAAAGAAATAACATCTTCTTTAATGTCCAAAGTGTTAACTGATTTCATAGCTTCCTTTTCTTCAAGAGAAATCCCTTGAAGCCTGTGAATAAAGGTTTGGAAAACTGATAATATTTCTTCCAAGGTCAAGTTAATTTTCTGTTCCAAGATTTTCTTTATCACATTTTCAATTGCTAATTTTGGTTTGAAGTATTTCTTATCCTTTATGACTTCTTTCTTTTCATTCTGGTGGTGAACCATCCTTCTATTTAACTTGTCACCTTTGTCTTCAACATTCTCTTTTTCTTTACTTTCAGTTCCTTCAAATGTTTCATCTCTTTTTGTATGTTTATCTTTATATTTGGTTGGAACAATAATCTTCATCTCTTCTTCAGCCTCATCCTCATGATAGGTTCCTGGTAGTATAGGTTTTTACTTTGAGAATCTTCCCTATTTTGACTTTCTTGCTTAGCCAATCTTTGCTTTGTCTGTCTGAGATTTGCATTTGTTTCCAACATCTCAGTGGGTGAAGATACTATTGGTGGTTCCCAATTACCCCAGTCTTATACTTGAGCAATTGAAACTTCTTTTTCTTCCTTTTTCAGCTCAACTATCTTTTGATCTTCTGGTCTTGATAAAGGCTTTTCCTTTTCAATCATCTTGTTTGAAATTTCTTTTTGTTCCTTATCAAATTCCCTGACTAAATCCTTTGGGAATTTGATTCTTTCTGAGGGGACTCTTTGGAAATTAGGGTAAAGGAAATTTAATCCTTGCCTACTGACAATTCTTTTTTCCATATCTTCTGCCAGGTAGCTGCATCTCTTCAATGAATGACCATTTTCAAAACAGTAATAACACTTCAAGAGTGGTCTTGGATACAGTTGTGCTGGAACATAAGGTTGATAATTTGCAGGTAAAGGTGCCTGAGTATTTCTTTGTCTGAATGGTTGTGCATTTGGTGCTAAGCCTGATCCTTGTGTATTTGATTTATGCTTTCAGACCTTCTTTGGTGGATTAACAACCTCTGATAGTTCTTTAAGCTGGTACAAAACATCCTTCATTGGGTTCACTTCTTTTGGGGCTTCATTGACATGAGCCTCTTGAGCTGGTGGATTCTTTATTTTCTTTGTAATATCTTTCATTTGCTTGATAACCTCCTCCCAGCTTTCATCTTAAAATCTGGTTTTCTTTTTGCTTTTGATTTCATCTGACTTTGATAATTGTGATTTCCCTTTAATAACTACTTCTGCCTCTAATTCTGCCTCAATATAATTTCTGATGATATCCATCTCAGATAAGATATATCCTCCATCTCTTGCTTGAACCATGGTCCTGTCTTTTATCATTTCTTTAGTAACACTACTTCTAATTTCTGGTGATAAAGAATCAAATACATCTTCATGATAATAATTTTCCTTTTTGATATGCCCATACTTCAGCAGGTATTTTGAAATTATGTCATATTTCACAATAAACCTTCTGTATTGAGACAAACGTTTGACTCCTCCCTCCTGTTGAGTTTGATTAAATAGTCTTGTTAATGAATCTTTCCTGTGTCTTCTTTCTGGTTCCACCTTTCCCCATTTACTGATCATTTCCTTTTTCAATTGATCCCAATCCTCCATTTCATATCCTGGCATTCCTTCAATTTCATATCTGATATCCTTATCTTCAATCCAGAATGCTATTTGCATGGCCAAATCCCTTTCATTGGCTCCTTCAATTGATGCTATCCGTTCAGCTCTCTTGATAAAATACTCAACATTACTTCCATCAAAGTTGAGGTTATAATCCTTTGCGTTTATCTAAACAATCTTTCTTATAGGTATTGTAACTCTTTCAGGTTGCTGAAGTTGGTATTGTAATATGTACCCTTTTTGCAAATATTGCAGCTCTTGGCAATGTTCCTGGTGTGGATGTTGCAAATTTCTTCGGGGTTGGTGATGGTGATGGTTGCTGGGGTCTGAGCATTCTTTCAATAGTTGCATCCTCAGTAGTTTCAGGTGAGAATTGACTTGATTTTGTCTTCTTTCCATGTCTTCTTGCAGCTCTTTCCATAGCCTTCTGCAATTCTAACCTTTTCTTCTGAAATTCTTCATCATTTTCTAAATAAGAAAAATCCTCTTCTTCACATTCTTCCTGACCTAATTCTTCAATTCTGGACTGCTCTTTTTCCAATTCCTCCTCCAAAGTTAGAGCCTTCTTTGATGATGATGATTCCTCTATGATAATTGTGATCTAAAACAATGATTGAATTTTTAATTTTATTTTTGATTGATTCTTTTTGATTTTTTATGATTTTTAAGATTGATAATGTGATCTTATTAATGATACTGGAGATTTGAAAGCCACTGTTGGGACACCAGATGTGGGAACTCCTTTTGTTGTGGGATAAATAATAGGCAGTACCTTGAGTGGGAAATTATTGGTGAGTCTGTTTTGAATTTCAGAATTAGCCAATAACCATGGGTCCTAAGGTGTATTAGCTGCCCCTCTAAATATACTGAAAAAGATACCCTTTTGATGAGATCACTAATCAATTATTTAGTTTTGTGGCTTTTCAATTAGAGAATTTTCTTCAGCAGTCTCTATCAGTCTGTCAATAAAAGATCACTATGATAATAATGGTAATAGTTAATATATTTTCTTTTTAATAATTTAGGTTTGCTTAACTTTCTTGCTATTGATTATAATTCTTTTCAATTAATTCTTGTAATATTCCTTCTTTCAATACCTGAGATATTTAAAGAATATTTTTTAAGACCACTATTAATATTACTAATAATCTTGATACTTAGCTAATACTTTTAAAGGTGATTTAATAATACTATAAATATTACTATAGTAATTTAAGGGTAAGATAATTCTTTAAGGGTGGTTTTTTTTAATATAAAGGTAAGATATAAGTGATATAATAGTAATATAATAATCTTAGGATCAATATAAATATAATCCAATATACCTAAAAGGCTTATGATATAAGGTAGAAGGGTAAGATGATATCCCTTCTATAAATAAGTGTTATTGATAAATTAGATAAGATAACTAATGATAATATCTTCAAACACTACTTAAACACTACTACTATAATGGTAAGACTATTGAATGATATTAAACTCTTTAATTAATATCATAAATATCTTTCATTAATTAATCATAAATAATACCATAAGATACTGAGCCTTGCTACTGATCTTTTTCAATATAAATAGTAGATTATCCTACTAGAGAAGGGATGGATTGATCCTCAAGATTATTGTCTGAATCAGAAGCATGGGGGAAAAACAGGGAGAGAGGCCCTTTATTTATACCTTTTGGGACCTCCATAGAGCCTTCAAAAAACAAGGGACTTAGAAAAAATTTCACCTTGAGACATTTTTGCTGTTGGGTAAATTGAAAATGGTGTCATTTAATCAAGACACTGCACCATATGTTTGGTTTATTGCACCATTCTGAACCTTATTATTGTCAGTGCACAGCCTTGAGACATTCTTGCTGGTGGTTAAATTTGGAATGGTGTCATTTGTTCAGAATATTGCACCATATGTTTGGTTCATTGCACCATACTTTTTGAATTATACCCTTATTTTAACTAAACTTTATTCTTATTATGCACAGCCTTGAGACATTTTTGCTAGTGGTTAAATTTGGAATGGTGTCATTTGATACAGATATTGCACCATATGTTTGGTTGATTGCACCATCTTTTAAAACTGTATTCTTATCTCTACTAACCTTATTTTTCTTCTTCACAGCCTTGAGACATTTTTGCTGGTGGTTAAATTTGGAATGGTGTCATTTGATACAGATATTGCACCATATGTTTGGTTGATTGCACCATTTTTTTAAAACTGTATTCTTATCTCTACTAACCTTATTTTTCTTCTTCACAGCCTTGATCTGTATTTAGTTGAGTCTTTCTCTATGTAAAATTCAATTTGTAAATAATATCTGTAATGTTTGGTTATGGGAGTTTAAGTGGGGATTGAGTAATGTAACACTATGTTAACTTATATGTAAGTGTTTGTTTATGTCAAGACATGTAACACATGATGTTGTAAGAGTAATGGTATCACTTATCTAATATTAAAAATGTTTATTCATATTGAATATTTGGACAAGCTGAATTATTTTTAAGCATATTCTTGTACCTAGTATAGAGTGTATAGTATCATTTCTCTTTTTTAATCCATTATATGTAGAGAGTTATTGATACTATGGGGTTGAGGGAATATGTGACTATAGGTAAAGTTTGATGTAGATTCCAGTGGAATACTTATTTTTGTTATTTTAATATAATTCTCTTCTGTTTTCTTGCAATTTTTTTTACTTTTATCTTTATTTTCTTTATATATATATATATATTATTATTATTATTATTGATCAAAGTTTTAGATTTGAAATTGTGGATTTGAACCTTGCAAGAACTGGTATGGAATACCACAATGGTGGCCGATACGCTTTGAACATCCACAACATTGCTTTGACATATGGCAAGTTTCATATCCTTTGCAACAAATCGGACACATCAACCCGTAGCCAGGAGGTAATATTGCGATGGCAATGTGCGACCGGAAAATTGGTAAAAGTGTTACGGACGGACAACGGTGGCTAATTCAACAACTAATTATTTCTTAAATGGTCACTGTCTATGGGGATGAGGCATGAACATAGCCTACCTTTCTTTCACCAACAGAACGGTGTTGCTGAGCGCTACAACAGGATGGTTGCTGACATGGGAAGGACCATTCTATTGGCATCTGGACTACTTAAGTCATTCTTGGGGCACACTTTCATGTGGGCTGCTTACACTAACCATATGATACCTAACTTACACACAAGGGCGAAAGCACCGACTGAAATCTTATTTGGTATTACGCCCAATCTGGATTGGCTGCGGACATTTGGGGAGTTGGCTTTTGTCCATATACCGCATTAAAAGCGACAGAAGCTGAGTGATAGGTGTGAACCTTTGAGATATGACCACATACCCAAAAAGGTCACAAGAAATATCTAGAATAATTATACCTTAAAACTACAAAACTTGGTTTAATATAAACGCCAATGAATAAAAATGTGAAATAAATTACACCATTGGATTCCTCATGGTAAGATACACATATACCACTTTTATGGCATATCTGTAAAGTCAATATTTAATGAGTTATAAGTAATAACACCTTATAAAAAACATTAATCCTTGATTATTTCAAATACCAATGAATCAACATGTGGAATAAATTGTACCATTGGATTCCCCATAAACCTCTACACATAAAACAATTAAGAAGCTAATCTCCAAAGTCAATACTTAAGGAGCTAACCTGAATATATGCACTTTTTTGGTCAATGCATATATTCAAGGATTTTAGCTAATATCTTTTGAAATATACATGATAGAGTGATAAACCAATAATTAGGTCACTGCGTAATTAATGTAGAAACACAGAAATGAACTTTATTTCATAAGCTATAAGAAAGTTTAAAGCCTGTAATGGATTATTGATTGAAATCAATAGAGCTGTTGACCACTTTGTTGTGAAAGTGGTCCAAACTTGAAAAAGTAGAAAGTCAGAATCTACTAGCTCATTCGTGAAGAATGGCGTATTTTTTATTATAATAATCAAGGTATAACCCCTTGAAATCATGGTTTGAAGTTTTAAATATTAGATTTTAACAGAAAAGATGAGTTACAAGAAAAAGAATCAAAAATAGAGTTTTGATTATGTAATGAAATTCTCTTGGAAGTGTAATAAGGACATGCAAAGATATTATAATCTACTCTCAGAATGGCTGTAGCATGTATAAATTAAAAGTTATTAATTATCAAAGCTTAAGCTTAATTTTGATCATTTAAGATCACTCACTGTAATCTTATTTTAAATTTAACAGTCATATAAATGATAGTATTGGTAAATAGTATTATAATATGATTAATACTAATAAAATCCATGAAGGTTAGGCTTCTTCCAAGCCTATGATGTCATCAAACTTAGAGTTATAGTGATAACTCTAAATAATGGCGTAATTATGAGGTAAGATGGTTTGATCATGATGTAATCATCACCAAACCTTGAAATATTGATCAATTCTAGTAGAAAGAATCAGTACACATCTACTAGAAGCCTGCTCGACTCTAGGAGGGAGATATTTACTATAAATAGAGCTCTTTTTACTCTGTTTTCCCCTCAGATGCTTACAAAACACTAAAATATTTAAATCAAAAGGTAATTTATTTATTCTTTATATATAAAACTCTTATATTATTATAATCATCGTCTTTGAGGTGATTATTATACATTCAACTGTTTTGTTTAAAATTCTCTTAAAAACCTCAATTCCATGTAAAATTAAGAATATTTGTAATTTCTCTTAAAATTTATTGTAAATACAATTTAAAAAGGTTTTATTTACATCTTTTGGCATGAAATTATTCAAAACTATTATATTAAGTATTCAAAGTAGGTTATTTCTTCTTATTATAATACTTTTCTCTCTATTATTACTTTAAATAATTCTATAATTAATATAAATAGTATTTATATTAATTCATAACTTTAATATTAGTAATATTATTGTTATTAATTGTTTTTTATTAATAAAAAACAATTTTTTACGCCTTTATTATTTGTTGGTAACCATAATAAAGTGCTTTTAAAAATATTAATTATCTTATATTAATATATTTATTTATGATATTATTTTTTCATAATATAAATTATATTATTATATTTATTCAATAATATAAACATTTTTACGCCATTATTATAATAATTCATTATTATTATAATTATTTTTATCTTATTTATTTCCTTTATGAGGACATTCATAGTACAATAAGTAAAATATTAGTAATTTTTACTTATAGTTTCATAGTCAAACCTTATCTTTGGGGTCCTGGCTGTGATATTTACTCTAAAAGACCTTTAAAAAGATTCTAATTGGGTTTATCCAATAATGAATTACAATTATAATCAGAAAATCACATAATAATTTTATATTTATGGATTTTAAATACTTTTGAGGCATTTGGAAAGCAATTGTACTGTCTTACATGTGGTCTTTCACATCCCTAGACTTACAAGAACTTTCTTTGAGTGACTCTAGTAATTAAAAAAGATATTTTATAAAAAGAATCATATTCACTTTTTATTTTATTCTTTAAAAATAAAAACCAATAAAAAAAGTTATTTTTATTCATTTTATTTTCATTTCTTTATTTATTTTCATTTTTTTAAAATATAAAAGCAATTTTACGTGGAAAATTTCCATATCTTACCAAAAATAAAACTTCTTACATAAAAGACTTATATTTATTTGTCTTTTTTAGTGTTTGAAGACAATCTATCAGAGCGCAACCAAGCCACTGTTGAAAGATTGGTGGAAGAAACTTGTCCAAGTTCTCCAACATCAATAATCACTAAGAAAAAGAAAGATCAGAAATTAGACTTTCCAGGACCCTGAAGGGTGGTACCTCATTTATAAATTTCCATAAGAAGAATTCCTGTTCTGAAATCCTCTTATTTCTTATTTTTTCTTAAAACATGACTATCAGAAGAGGCTCCCAATACTCCATCCAATCAGATGGAGCTGGACTCAGAGGTAGAATTGATTCCTCAAAAGGGAAAAGGAAGGGCAATATCCCCAGTGGAACAGAATCCACACAAGGAAGTGCCTTATCCCAAAGGCAAGTCCCAGAAATGCCCATGATATCTGAACCAGAGTTGGAACTAAGTATGAGTAACTCAAACAGGTACAAATCACATTCAGAGGGCTCAAATACACATTTACATGAGCCAGTACAAACAGTACTACACAGTGTACAAAGACAAGGACTGGGACATGTTACCTCAAATACACCAAGGAGTGATGAACTCCTGGCACATCCTGAAAAAGTTCCTCAAAGAGGAGGAAATAGTGAGATACTCCAATGGATGGAATCCACTATCATCCAAACCTCAAACAGAAAAGATCAAGGAGTACCATGCCAAAAAGAAGGAGGAAACCAAGGAATAAGCCCCAGTAGCTTCTACCAGCAAGCCCCAAGCCAACCCAATTCCCCAAGAAGGGAAGAAGAACAAGAAGAATAATTGGAGAAAACCATATTCCCCAAGCCACAGGATTCCAAAAATACAAAAGGATGCCATGGACAATGTTTTCAACATGGCCAGAACCTTGATGGAATTCAAGGAAAAGGAAGAACAAAGAATGAGACAACCTCATTTCCCAAAGGAATAACCTTGTCCAACGATGTTGTAAATACTTTAACTGAAATTGAAAATAGTATATTACCTCTAGAAGAAATTAAAAAAAGTTTATCATCATTACAAGAAATAAACAATAACTTATCTTCTTTGACAAACATTTTTGTACAAAATAAACAAGAAATTGACAACATCAAATTTATTGTTGAAAGTAATAAACCAAAGATTTCGATTGACAACACTGAAAAATTAATACAAGGACAACAATAATTGTATAGATACATAAAAGATATCAAAGATAAAACTGTGAAAATAAATTATGATGTGAGTATTGACAATCTCACAGAAAAATTAAACAAACTAAGTATTTCTGTAGAAAAATTTTAAGAAAAGACTTAATCACACCAAAAATTACTTTTGGACCATGTGGAAAAAAGTGATGAAGCAAGAATGCATCTGAAAGATGACATTCAAAGTGAAATAAGGCTTATCACTGAAAAAATTGATAAAATTAATGAGGCTAACTCAAATATTCCAAAGTTATCAACCCCATTTTCTCAGATAAGAAGCCCTGTTAAGCCAAAAGAGGAATTAACAAATCCATTCATAACAGACTTAAGTCACCAAGACAATAATCAAGTCTTAATGAAGGAAGCACCTCAATTAAAAGAATGGACAACATTCACAGGAGAAGGTGAATATGACCACTTGTCATTTATCAAGACAATTGACATGCTATAAGAATATTGTGCCATACTAGATGAATTAATTACTGAAAGATTACATTCATTGTTTGAAAAATCTTCAAAAAGATGGTATTATGGCATAAGACAAACAAATGGCAAAAACACCTGGTCTTGGTGAAAACAAGAAATAATCACCAAGTGGGCTAATGATTCCTGGAGGTACAAAATAGAGAATGCATTTGAAAATTCTTTCTTTGACCCAGAAAAAGACAAACCTTTAACTTGGTTCTTAAAACAAGTTGAAAGACTAAATGCACTGTACCCAGAAATGTCACAAAAGATGGTGCAGATGAAAATACTTAAGATATGTGGAGGAGAGCTAGAACATGCCCTAAGAAGCAGGTGTATAGAACCATGCTCCACAGAAGAGTATATCAATGCACTAGAGGACATAGTGACAAGAACAAAAATTGGCAGAACTTGGAAAAAATTGGACATTAAAAGTCCAAATAAGCCATTTATCAAGAAAGATAAATCAAAAAAAGCTTTCAAGCCCAATATATCCAACAGTAATGAGCAAAAAAATGCCATAAATGTGAAGGTATTTGTCACAATGCTGTCTGCCAGACCTCAACAAAGGGAACTCTTGCCGAAAAGGCTATTAAACCGGTTGAAAGACCAATTAATACTGGCAAGTTGTAGATCACATTCCACCATGTGACAGTACCCCCGGGTTTAGGGCACTGAGTCCCAAAGTGCATGTAACTGATGGTATTACCCATGTCACCCTCATGGAGTTACATTAGTCACAAAAGGAGCCTACAAGGAACCACCAAGGGGCGGAACCCTTGTACGCCAATGGAGCGGAAAACCCAGATATTTCTGGTTGTTTGATTGAGACCTCCTCTTGTCTCCAACCGGAATCAAACCCATGACATTGGTAACCGGTTTATTGTCACAATGCTGTCTGCCAGACCTCAGCAAAGGGAACTCTTGCCGAAAAGGCTATTAAACCAGTTGCAAGACCGATTAATACTGGCAAGTTGTAGATCACATTCCACCATGTGACAGTATTGAACACTTAGCCAATAACTGCCTCAAAAAGGCAAAGATTAATGAAATTGTGCAAGCAGAAAACCACAATGACAAAGAGGAGGAATCTGACTCTGAAAAAGAAACAGAAGAGTCAGAAAGTTCTTAAAGTGATTAAATTAATATAATCAATGCACAAATTAATAATATTGACATAATTTATGAAGTACTAGATGTTAACTCAAACTTACCACAAGTTGGAACATCTGACACAAACCTGAAAAATGTACAAGATGCCAAAATGTACAGAACCAAACCTGCAAAAGGAATGGGATATACAGCTGGAGAATCAAGTATAAGTATTGTTATGGTTGATAACCAAGAAGGAAAATTGAACTTGGATACAGGAGCATATTGTACCTGTGTTGGTAAAATTTATTTAAAAACCATTGTTCCAGATTGGCAAGAAAAAATTATTTCAATACAAGGTGTCAAATTTAGTAGTGCAAGTGAAAGCATGAGTCCCTTGGAATAATTGATTTAACACTCATTTTTCCTCACCCCTCACAATGTGTCAGAATTAAAGTAGAGTTTGTAGTAATGGACAACTGTACTAGTAATCACTTCATACTTGGAAATGACTACTTGTCAATTTATGGTATAGATATCTCTAACCAAAAAGATAGATATTTTACCGTAGGAGACAACAAAAGACAAAAGTTTGGCTTCTTAAATAATGAAAAACAAATTGAAGTTATTAAGAATGAAGAGAAAAATCCAGAAAAGGAACTCTTTATATCTGAACAACTCAAAGAGGCAGAATTCAATCAAGAATTAACAGAAAAAATGAAAGAAAAATTGATTGACCTCTTATTTAAGTATAAAAATGCCTTTTCAACTGACAAAGAGCCACTAGGTGCCATAATTTGGCATGAGGGGGATATAATTCTTAATGTGCAAAACCCTTACCCACCTTTACTGAGGAGACCTGCTTACCCAGCTAGTCCAAGGGCTAGAGAAGCATTGGAGGTACACATTAAAGAACTAATGGACCTTGGAGTATTCAGAAAAGTAGGAAATAATGAACAGGTAGAGGTCACTACACCTTTCATTATAGCTTGGCATAATGGAAAATCAAGAATGGTAGGAGACTTCAGAGCCCTGAACACTTGTACCATTCCAGACAGATATCCAATACCCAGAATCCATGAGACATTGACAGAATTGTCACAAGCTAAGTTCATTACAGCCATGGATGATTTAAAGGGTTTCCATCAAAATGTCTTAACAGAAAATGCCAAGAAACTACTAAGGATAATAGTCCACTGTGGGATTTTTGAATACTTGAGAATGCCATTTGGTATAAAAAATGCACCTTCCCATTATCAAAGGTTGATGAATACCATATTTCCTGAAGAATTAGCAGAAGTATGGTTAATTATCTATATTGATGATATCATAGCTTTCTCAGAAGCTTGGGAAAATCACCTTACAAGACTAGAAAGGGTACTACAAAAAATAGTGCAAGTGAATATGAAAGCTTCCTTGAAAAAGTTTCATTTTGCATATAGTGAACTGAAAGCACTAGCACATGTTGTATCTGGACTTAGTCTAGGCATAGACAAGAATAAAGTAGCAGCAGTACTATATAAGCCAATGCCTCAAACAAAAAAATAAATGCAATCATTTCTAGAATTTGCTGGTTACTATAGACAGCATATAAAAGACTTTGCAAAAATTGCCAAATCCTTGTATAAACTATGTGACCAACAAACAGTCTATGAAATGACAGAAGAAAGAGTCAAGGCATATGAAGAATTGAAAAACTCCTTAACAAATGCCCCATTTCTTCTAAAGCCAGATTGGAAACTACCCTTTAAGCTTTACATTGATGCTTGTGGATAGGGACTAGGTGCTGCACTACACCAGACACAAATTATCAATGATAAACCAGTGGAAGGACCAATTTGTTTTATTTCAAGACAGATAAATCCAACAGAGGCAGGATATGGAGAAAGCCAAATGGAATGCCTCTGCTTAGTGTGGGCTTTAGAAAAATTACATTATTACTTGGATGGAACAGTATTTGATGTCATTACAGACTGTAATGGTGTAAAATATCTATTAAGTATGAAAACTCCAAATAGACATATGCTGAGATGGCAAATTGCTATCCAAGAATATAGAGGAAATATGACTATTGTTCATAAATCTGGTAATATTCATAAAACTGCAGATGGTCTTAGCATATGGGCTCTGGCAAATACCCCTGACAATCCAGCATGGGTACCACAAGAAGAGCATCATATAGAAGGAATATGTGTTACAGACATTGGCACAGAATTCTTTAACCAAGTTAAAGAAAGATATAAGATAGACAAGAATTGCCATATCTTAAGCCAAATTCTAATGAAAGACTGCAAAGATCCATCACATTCATCAGAATTAGATGAAACATGGAAAAAGGCATATGATGAAGGAAGATTCCACCTCCTTGATGGAATCCTTTACCATAGACCAAAACACACATGTGTTATGGCCTTAACAGATAGAACCCTGATAAACACTATTTTACATGAGTGTCATGATAGTGTTGCAGCTGGACATCTCTCAGAAGATAGAACACTAGAAAGGGTTAAAACCAGCTCTTGGTGGCCAAAGTGGAAGAAAGATGTTGCAGAATATTGCCAAACCTGTGACAGATGTCAGAAAGCCAACAGAGCAACAGGAAAGAAATGTGGAATGATGATCCAAATCCAACAACCAAAATCCCCTTGGGAAATAGTTCATATGGATTGAGTAACAGCAGTACCTCCAGGAGGAGACAGAAGTTATAATGCATGCCTAGTGTTAGTTGACAGGTATAGCAAAACTCCCATGTTCCTACCATGTTACAAAGATGACACAGCTATGGACACAGCCATAATGATATGGAATAAAGTCATTAGCCACACAGGCTTATTCCAAAATATTATAAGTGACAGAGACCCAAAATTCACTTCAGCATTATGGACAAATCTCCATAACTTGTTTGGGACAAAGCTATCATTCTCAACAGCTTACCATCCTCAAACTGATGGTTTAGCAGAAAGAATGATACAAACCTTGGAGGACATGATCAGAAGCTTCTGTGCTTATGGACTAGAATTCAAAGATTCTGATAGTTTTACCCATGATTGGTGTACACTAATATCAGCCTTCAAACTGGCATATAAAACATCAATCCATTCTTCTACTGGCAAAACACCAGAAATGCTAGAAAAAGGTTGGAATCCAAGACTTCCTTATGATACCCTCAAAAAGGACTTAGTGGATATACATCCAACAGCAAGCAGTTTTAAGATAATGCTTGACAAAGCAAGACACCATGCAAACAAATGTATTCAAGATTCTTTCAAATATGCAAAAGAAAGATGGGATAAAATTCATAAACCACCAGACTTCAAAATAGGAGACTTAGTCCTAGTATCAACCCTTAATTCTAATAACATAAAAGGCCCAAATAAATTGAAAGATTCCTTTGCAGGACCATTTATGATAAAAGCACTTCATGGACCCAATGCTGTGCAATTGGAACTCACAGGTGAATTAATGAACAAACACCCAACTTTCCCTGTAAGTCTGATAAAACCTTACAGCTCAAGTGATAAGGAACTATTTCCACTAAGAAATAAACCCCCACTTGACATAACCCCCTTGGAAGAAGGAGAGGAAAAGAAAATTTTGAAAGTCCTTAAAGAAAGAAGGACAAGAAACAAAAAAGAAAGAGAATACCTTGTAAGGTATAGAAATTCAACTCAAGAAGATGAATGGCTACTTGAGAAAGATATAACAAATTCTGATAAACTACTAAGAAGGTTCAGACAAAAAAGAAAACCTAAAGAATAGAAAAATCAAGCATTATTGAGCTTCAAGACTAACAAAGTCTATTGAAGAGGTAGGACAGTGGATGATACCCTAATTACATATATCAGATTGTGGTACAATATTTTTTGGTGGTAGGGAATGTCAACCTTTGAGATATGACCAAATACCCAAAAAGGTCACAAGAAATATTTAAAATAATTATACCTCCAAAATAATTACCTTAAAGCTACAAAACTGCCATAAATAGGCATAAAACTTGGCTCAAATCAAAAGCCAATGAATAAAAATTTGAAATAAATCACACCATTGGATTCCTCATGGTAAGATACATATATACCATTTTTATGGCATATCTGTAAAGTCAATATTTAATGAGTTATAAGTAATAACACCTTATAAAAAAGATTAATCCTTAATTATGTCAAATACCAATGAATCAGCATGAAAAATAAATTGTACCATTGGATTCCCCATAAGCTTCAACACATAAAACAATTAAGAAGCTAATTGCCAAAGTCAATACTTAAGGAGTTAAGCTGAATATATGCACTTTTTTGGTCAACGCATATATTCAAGGATTTTAGCTGATATCTTTTGAAATATAAATGATAGAGTGATAAACCAAAAGTAAAGTCACCACTTAATTACTGTAGAAACACAGAAATGAACTTTACTTTATAAGTTATAAAAAAGGTTAAAACCTGTAATGGATTATTGATTAAAATCAATAGAGCTGTTGACCACTTTGTTTTAAAAGTGGTCCAAACTTAAAAAAAAGTGGACAGTAAGATTCTACTAGTTCATTTGTGAATAATGATGTATTTTTTATTATAATTTTCAAGGTATAACCCCTTGAAATCATGGTTTGAAGTTTCAAATATTAGATTTCAACAGAAAAGATGAGTTACAAGAAAAAGAATCAAGAATAGAGTTTTGATTATGTAATGAGATTCTCTTTGAAGCGTAATAAAGACGTGCCAAGCTATCATAATCCACTCTCAGAGTAGCTGTAGCGCATATAACTTAAAAGTTATTAATGATCAAAGTTTAAGCCTAATTTTGAGCATTTCAAATCACTCATTGTGATCTTATTTTAAGTTAACAGTCATATAAGTGATAAAATTGGTGAATATTACTATAAAATAATTAATACTAATCAAATACACAAATTTTAGGCTTCTGACAAGCCTATGATGTCACCAAACTTAGAGTTATAGTGATAACTCTAAATAATGGCATAATTATGAGGTAAGATGGTTTGATCATGATGTAATCATCACCAAACCTTAAAATATTTATAAATTATATTAGAAAGCATTAGTAAACGTCTACTAGAAGCCTGCTGGACTCTAGGAGGGAGGTATTTACTATAAATAGAGCTCTTTTTACTCTGTTTTCCCCTCAGATGCTTACAAAACACTAAAATATTTAAATCAAAAGGTAATTTCTTTATTCTTTATATATAAAGCTCTTATATTATTTAAGACCAAAGATCATCCTCATTATCATCATCATTCTTGACGTGATTATTATATTTATTTAACTGTTTTGTTTAAAATTCTCTTAAAAACCTCAATTCCACGTAAAATTACGAATATTTGCAATTTCTCTTAAATATTATTGTAAATACAATTTAAAAAGGTTCTATTTACATTTTTTGGCATAAAATTATTCAAAACTATTATATTAAGTATTAAAAGTAGGTTATTTCTTCTTATTATAATAATTTTCTCTCTATTATTACTTTAAATAATTCTATAATTAATATAAATAGTATTTATATTAATTCATAAATTTAATATTAGTGATATTATTGTTATTAATTGTTTTTTATTAATAAAAAACAGTTTTTTACGTCTTTATTATTTGTTGGTAAAAATAATAAAGTGCTTTTAAATATATTAATTATCTTATATTATTATATTTATTCAATAATATAATTCTTTTTAGGCCATAATTATAATAATTCTTTATTATTATAATTATTTTTATCTTATTTATTTCATTTATGAGGACATTCATAGTACAATAAGTAAAATATTAGTAACTTTTACTTATTGTTTTTTAGTCAAACCTTACAATAGGGATGTCAAGGCAAACGTTGTAATGCACTTGCTGGACTCTAAGGGATGGGTATTCTACGGTGCCGCTACTGGTAATTTCATATCTTCCGCGTGGGTGACATTTCCAAATTCAGCGGCCATCACTAAATACTTGGGTCACCAATCTAAGGAGATCACAAAGAAGAACAACATCGGCTTCTTGTTAAATAGCCTTACCCTGGGTGATTTTCAATACAAGGAGGTAGTAAAACATCAAGACAAACTTGCAGACAATTTATGCACCTCAAGTTCATAGTATTTGCCAATAAGGCCCAAAACATACAAGCAGGCAATAAAATCACCTGAAAGAGAAGAATGGCTTAAAGCTATTGACTGGGAACTAGGTAACATGAATAACCATGGCGCTTTTGAGATCCTATCACTTCTGGACAGCATGAAGCCTATTGGCGGTGGTTGGGTTTTTGTAAGAAAGAAACCTAATGGCATTGAACCGCCATGTTTCAAAGCCTGGTATGTCGCAAGAGGTAACTCTCAGCTAAGCGTTCAGGATTTCCATGAAACTTTTGCGCCCACTGCAACTTTTACATCCCTGTGTATCTTACTGACAATAGCCGCTCAGTCAGAGATGCACGTTGCTAGTTTTGATTTTTTAGCTGCATATTTGAATTCTTATAGCAAAGAGGAGATTTGGATCTGGCTGAAGGCTTTGAAAGGCGCCATACAGGACTCCCCAGGCTGGGAGATGCTGGTGGAACCACCTTTGTACATCATTGGAAAAGAGGGGGTTCCATATGAGCAATTACAACTTGAGCGTTTATTGAAACAATGATAATGGTATGCTAATTTGGCTCCATGTTGATGATATATTTGTCTTTTCAAAGAACAAAGCTGGCATAGACACTCTTGAACAATCCCTATGTGCTGAGTTTGCCATCAAATGTAATGCTGCCCTGACGCGCATTGTGGGTATCAACATCAGACATGACAACAAGGGTTTCGAGCTCAACCAAACACACCTTTTTTGTTCTATTGTATCAAAATATTGGGACAATCAATTGTTGGCTGCTGCACCACTTCCATCAAAGCTCAACCTTTGGAGCATGACTGAGAATGACGCTATTATACACCAAGGCAACTTTCTGTCATGCATGGGGGCACTCAGCTATGTGGCTATGGGTACACAACCCAACATTGGTTTTGCGGTAAACTTGCTGGAAAGGCATGCAAAGTACCCTGGTAAGGAGCAGTGGTCATGCCTACAGCACCTACTGGGATACCTCGAACGGACCAGCTCCCATGTGTTGTGCATCAAACCGAGGAGCCCAGAGATGGACTTGGAGGTTTATTCTGACGCAAGCTGGGGTGGTGAGTTCTCTCAATCAACACATGGTGTAAGGTTTGACTATGAAACAATAAGTAAAAATTACTAATTTATTACTTATTGTACTCTGAATGTCCTTATGAATTGAATAAATAAGATTAAAAATATAATAATAATAAATAATTATTATTATTATGGCGTAAAATAATTATATTATTAAATAAATATAATAATATAATTTATATTATGAAAATATAATATAATAAATAAATATATTAATATAAAATAATTAATATATTTAAAAAGCTCTTTATTATTGTTACCAACAAATAATAAAGGCGTAAAAAATAATTTTTATTAATAAAAAACAATTAATAACAATAATATTACTAATATTAAAGTTATGAATTAATATAAATACTATTTATATTAATTAAAGAATTATTAAGAGAGTAATAATAGAGAAATTATTATAATAAGAGAAAATATCCTACTTTTAACACTTAATATAATAATTTTGAAATATTTTACGCCAAAAAATATAAATACAACTTTTTTCAAATTGTATTTACAATAAAAATGAAGAAAATTACAAATTATTCTGGATTTTTACGTGGAAATGAGTTTTAGAGAGATTTTTAACAAAAACAATTAAATAAATGATTTAATCACGTCAAAAGAGATGATTATAGCAAGGTGGTCTTTGGTCTTTAATAATATAATACTTTTATATATAAAGAATAAAGAAATTACCTTTGATTTAATTGATTTAATGTTTTTGATGCGTCTGAGGGGAAAATAGAGTAAAAAGAGCTCTATTTATAGTAAATACCTCCCTCCTAGAGTCCAACAGGCTTCTAGTAGACGTTTACTGATCATATCCACTGGAATTGATCAATATTTTAAGGTTTGGAGATGATTACATCACTATCAAACCATATTACATCATTATTACACCATTATTTAGAGTTATCACTATAACTCTAACGTTGATGACATCAGAGGCTTTGCAGAACCCCAAATTTCGTGGATTTTATTAGTTTTAATCATAAACTAATAGTATTCACCAATTTTATCACTCTTATGACTGTTAAACTTAATTTAAGGTTACAGTAGGTGATCATAACTGTTGAATTTAAGCTCAAACTTTGATCTTCAAAAACTTTCAAGATTTACACGCTACAGCAATTCAGAGAGTGAATTCTGCTAGCCTGGCATAACCTTATTATGCTGCCAAGAGCTTTTCATTAAATCATCAAAACTCTAATTTTGATGATTTTTCTTGAAACTCATCTTTTCTGTCGAAATTCAATATTTTAAACTTCAAACCTTGATTTCAGGGGGTTATACCCTGAATTTAATAATAAAAATTACATCATTCTTCACGAATGAACTAGTAGAATCCAACTGTATACTTTTTTTTAAGTTTGGATCACTTTCACAACAAAGTGGTCAACAGCTCTGTTGATTTTTATCAATATTTCATCATAGGTTTTAACCTTGTTTATAATTAGTAAAATAAAGTTCATATCTGTGCTCTTACAGTAATTACGTGGTAACTTTATTTTTGGTTCATCATTCTATCATGTATAGTTTAGGAGATATTAGCTATGATCCTTGAATATATGCGTTGACCAAAAAGTGCATATATTCAGGTTAATTCCTTAAGTATTAACTTTGGGAATTAGCTTATTAATTGTTTTATGTGTGGAATTTCGTGGGGAATCCACTGGTACAATTTATTTACATGTTGTCTCATTAGTTCTTGAGATAAATAAGGTTTTCTGGTTTTTATAAGGTATTATACCTTATAATTCATTAAATATTGACTTTACAGATATGCCATAAAAATGGTATATGTGTATTTTTCCATGAGGAATACAATGGTATAATTTATTTTACATGTTGATTCATTGGTTTTTAAGTTAAACCAATTTTTGTACCAATTTATGGTATTTTTTGTATATTTAAGTAATTATTTTTAATGTATAATTATTCTAAGTAATTTTAATATAATTATATTAAAGGTATAATTATTCTTAGTCTTCTTTGTGACCTTATTGGATATGTGGTCATATCTCAAAGGCTCACATTCCCTACCACCAAAGAAGATTGTACCACAATCTGATATGTGTGATTTAGGGTATCATCCACTGACCTACCTCTTCATTAGACTTTATCAGTCTTGAAGCTCAAAAATGCTTGATTTTGTTATTCTTTAGGTTTTCTTTCATGTCTAAACCTCCTCAATAGTTTATCAGCATTTGTTATATCTTTCTCAAGTAGCCATTCATCTTCTTGAGTTGGATTTCTATACCTTACAAGGTATTCTCTTTCTTTTTTGTTCCTTGTCCTTCTTTCTTTAAGGACTTTTACAATTCTTTTTTCTTCTCCTACTTCCAAAGGGGGAATTTCAAGTGGGGGTTTATTTCTTAGTGGAAATAATTCCTTGTCACTTGAGCTGTATGGTTTTATAAGACTTACAGGGAAAGTTGGGTGTTTATTCATTAAATCACCTGTAAGTTCCAATTGTACAGCATTGGGTCCATGAAGTGCTTTTATCATAAATGGTCCTGCAAAGAAATCTTTCAATTTCTTTGGGCCTTTTATGTTATTGAAATTAAGGGTTGATACTAAGACCAAGTCTCCTATTTTGAAATCAGGTGGCTTATTACTTTTATCCCATCTTTCTTTTGCATATTTAAAAGAGTCTTGCATACATCTGTTTGCATGGTGTCTTGCTTTGTCAAGCATTATCTTAAAACTGCTTTCTGTTGGATGTATGTCCACTAAGTCCTTTTTGAGGGTATCATGAGGAAGTCTTGGATTCCAACCTTTTTCTAGCATTGCTGGTGTTTTGCCAGTAGAAGAATGGATTGATGTCTTATATGCCAGTTCAAGTGCTGGTATTAGTGTACACCAATCATCGGTAAAACCATCAGAATCTTTGAATTCTAGCCCATAAGCACAGAATCTTCTGACCATATCCTCTAGGGTCTGTATCATTCTTTCTGCTAAACCATCAGTTTGAGAATGATAAGCTGTTGAGAATGATAGCTTTGTCCCAAACAAGTTATGGAGATTTGTCCATAATGCTGAAGTGAATTTTGGGTCTCTGTCACTTATAATATTTTGGAATAAGCCTGTGTGGCTAATGACTTTATTCCATATCATTATGGCTGTGTCCATAGCTGTGTCATTTTTGTAACATGGTAGGAACATGGGAGTTTTACTGTACCTGTCAACTAACACTAGGCATGCATTATAGCTCCTGTCTCCTCCTGGAGGTAAAGCTGTTACCCAATCCATATGAACTATTTCCCATGGGGATTTTGGTTCTTGGATTTGGATCATCATTCCAAATTTCTTTCCTGTGGCTCTGTTGGCTTTTTGACATCTGTCACAGGTTTGGCAGTACTCTGCAACATCTTTCTTCCAATTTGGCCACCAAGAGCAGGTTTTCACCCTCTCTAGTGTCCTATCTTCTGAGAGATGTCCAGATGCAACATTATCATGACACTTATGTAAAATAGTGTTTATTAGTGTTCTGTCTGTTAAGGCCATAACACATGTGTGTTTTGTCCTATGGTAAAGGCTTCCATCAAGGAGGTGGAATCTTCCTTCATCATATGCCTTTTTCCATATTTCATCTAGTTTTGATGAAAGTGATGGATCTTTGCAGTCTTTCATTAGAAGTTGGCTTAAGATATGGCAATTTTTGTCTGTCTTATAGCTTTCTTTAACTTGGTTTAAGAATTCTGTTCCAATGTCTGTAACACATATTCCTTCTATATGGTGCTCTTCTTGTGGTACCCATGCTGGATTGTCAGGGGTATTTGCTAGAGCCCATCTGCTGAGACCATCTGCATTTTTATGAATATTTCCAGATTTATGAACAATAGTCATATTTCCTCTATATTCTTGGATAGCAATTTGCCATCTCAGCATATGTCTATTTGGAGTCTTCATATTTAATAGTGATTTCACAGCATTACAGTCTGTGATTACATCAAATACTGTGCCATCCAAATAATAATGCAGTTTTTCTAAAGCCCACACTAGGCATAAGCATTCCATTTGGCTTGCTCCATACCTTGCTTCTGTTGGCTTTATTTGCCTTGAAATGAAGCAAATTGGTCCTTCCACTGGTTTATCATTGATAATTTGTGTTTCGTGAAGTGCAGCACCTAGTCCTTCTCCACAAGCATCAATGTACAGTTTGAAGGGTAGTTTCCAATCTGGCATTAGAAGAAATGGGGCATTTGTTAGGGAATTTTTCAATTCTTCATATGCCTTGACCTTTTCTTCAGTCATTTCATAAACTATTTGTTGGTCACATAATTTATATAAGGATTTGGCAATTTTTGCAAAGTCCTTTATATGCTGTCTATAGTAACCAGCAAATCCTAGAAATGATTGCATCTCTTTTTTGGTTTGAGGCATTGGTTTAAGTAGTACTGCTGCTACTTTATTTTTGTCTATGCCTAGACTAAGTCCAGATACAACATGTCCTAGTGCTTTTAATTCACTATATGCAAAATGACATTTTTTCAAGGAAATTTTCATATTCACTTGGACTATTTTCTGCAGTACCCTTTCTAGTCTTGTAAGGTGATTTTCCCAAGTTTCTGAGCAAACTATAATATCATCAATATAGATAATTAACCATCCTTCTGATAATTCTTCAGGAAATATGGTATTCATCATTCTTTGATAATGGGAAGGTGCATTTTTTATCCCAAATGGCATTCTTAAGTATTAAAAAATTCCACAATGCACTATTATTCTTAGTAGCTTCTTGGCATTGTCTGTTAAGACATTTTGATGAAAACCTTTAAGAGCATCCATAGCTGTGATGAACTTAGCTTGTGACAATTGGGTCAATGTCTCATGGATTCTAGGTATTGGATATCTGTCTGGAATGGTATAGGTGTTCAGGGCTCTGAAGTCTCCTACCATCCTTGATTTTCCATTATGCCAAGTTATAATGACAGGTGTAGTAACTTCTACTTGTTCATTATGTCCAACCTTTCTTAATACTCCAAGGTCAATTAATTCTTTAATGTGCACCTCTAAGGCTTCTCTAGCCCTTGGACTGGCTGGATAAGCAGGTCTTCTTAATAAAGGTGGGTAAGGCTTTTCTACATTAAGAATTATATCCACTTCATGTCCAATTATGGCACCTAGTGGCTCTTTGTCAGTTGCAAAGGCATTTTTATACTTAAATAAGAGGTCAATCAATTTTTCTTTCATTTTTTATGTTAATTCTGGATTGAATTCTGCCTCTTTAAGTTGTTCAGATATAAAAAGTTCCTTTTCTGGAATTTTTTCTTCCTTCTTAATAACTGTGATTTGTTTTTTGTTATTTAAGAAGCCAAACTTTTGTCTTTTGTTATCTCCTATGGTAAAATATCTATCTTTTTGGTTGGAGATATCTATACCATAGATTGATAAGTAGCCATTCCCAAGTATGAAATGATTACTAGTACAGTTGTCCATTACTACAAACCCTACTTTAATTCTGACACATTGTGAGGGATGAGGAAAAATTAGTGTTAAATCAATTATTCCAAGGGGTTCATGCTCTCACTTGCACTACTAAATTTGACACCTTGTATTGGCATAAGTTTTTCTTGCCAGTTTGGGACAATGGTTTTTAAATAACTTTTGCCAACACAAGTGCAATATGCTCCTGTATCCAAGTTAACTTTTCCTTCTTGATTATCAACCATAACAATACTTATACTTGATTTTCCAGCTGTATATCCCATCCCTCTTTCAGGTTTGGTCCTATACATTTTGGCATGTTGTATGTTTGTCAGGTTTGTGTCAGATGTTCCAACTTGTGGTAAGTTTGAATTAACATCCAGTACTTCATAAATTATATCAATATTATTAATTTGTGCATTAATTATATTGATTTCATCACTTTCAGAGCTTTCTGACTCTTCTGTCTCTTTTTCAGAGTCAGATTCCTCTTCTTTGTCATTGTGGCTTTCTGTTTCCACAACTTCATTAATCTTTGCTTTTTTAAGGCAATTATTGGCTAAGTGTCCAATACCTCCACATTTATGGCATTTTCTTTGCTCATTATTGTTGGATGTATTGGGCTTAAAGGATTCTTTTGATTTATCTTTTTTGATAAATGGTTTATTTGGGCTTTTAATGTCCAATTTTTTCCAAGTCCTGCCAATTTTTGTTCTTGTCACTATATCTTCTAGTGCATTTATATACTCTTCTGTGGAGCATGGTTCTATACACCTGCTTCTTAGGGCATGTTCTAGTTCCCCTACACATTTTTTAAGTATTTTCATATGCACCATCTTCTGTGACATTTCTGGGTACAGTGCATTAAGCCTTTCAACTTGTTTTAATGACCAAGTTAAAGGTTTGTCTTTCTCTGGGTCAAAGAAAGAGTTTTCAAATGCATTTTCTATCTTATACCTCCAGGCATCATTTGCCCACTTGGTGATTATTTCTTGTTCCCACCAAGACCAGGTATTTTTACCATTTGTTTGTCTTATTCCATAATACCATCTCTTTGCAGATTTCTCAAACAATGAATGTAATCTTGCAGTGATTAATTCATCTGGTATTGCATAGTCTTCTTGTAACATGTCAATTGTTTTAATAAATGACATGTGGTCATATTCACCTTCTCCTGTGAATGTTGGCCATTCTTTCAGCTGTGGTGCTTCCTTCATTAAGACTTGGTTATTATCTTGGTGACTCAAGTCTGTTATGAAAGGATTTGACAATTCCTCTTTTGTTTTAACAGGGCTTCTTATATGAGAAAATGGTGTTGATAACTTTGGCATATTTAAATTAGCCTCATTAATTTTGTCCATTTTTTCAGTAATAAGCCTTATTTCACTCTGAATATCATCTTTCAGATGCATTCTTGCTTCATCACTTTTTTCCACATGTTCCAAAAGTAATTTTTGGTGTGATGAAGTCTTTTCTTCAAATCTTTCTACAGAAATACTTAATTTATTTAATTTTTCTGTAAGATTGTCAATACTCACATCATAATTTATTGTCAAAGTCTTGTCTTTGATATCTTTTATGTATTTATACAATTCTTGTTGTCCTTGTATTAATTTTTAAGTATTGTCAATTAAATTCTTTGGTTTATTATTTTCAACAATAAACTTAATGTTGTCAATTTCTTTTTTGTTTTGCACAACAATTTTTGTTAAAGAAGACAAATTGTTATTTATTTCTTGTAGTGATAATAAACTATCTTTAATTTCTTTTAGAGGTAATATACTATTTTTAATTTCTGTTAAAGTATTTTCAACATCTTTGGACAAGGTTATTTCTTTGGGAAATGAGGTTGTCTCATTCTTTGCTCTTCCTTGTCCTTGAATTCCATCAAGGTTCTGGCCATGTTGAAAACATTGTCCATGGCATCCTTTTGGATTCTTGGGATTTTGTACCTTGGGGAATATGGTTTCCTCCAATGCTTTCTCTTGTTCTTCTTCCCTTCTTGGGGAAGTGTGTTGGCTTGGGGCTTGCTGGTAGAAGCTACTGGTGCTTCTTCCTTGGTTGCCTCCCTCTTTTTGGCATGGTAATCCTTGATTTTTTTGATTTGAGGTTTGGATGACAGTGGATTCCATCCATTGGAGTATTTCACTATCTCCTCCTCTTTGAGGAACTTTTTCAGGATGTGCCAGGAGTTCATCACTCCTTGGTGTATTTGAGGCCACATTTCCCAGTCTTTGTCCTTGTACACTGTGCAATACTGCTTGTACTGGCTCATGTAGATGTCTATTTGAGCCCTCTGAATGTGATTTGTACCTGTTTGAGTTACTCATACTTAGTTCTAATTCAGGATCAGATATCATGGGCATTTCTGGGACTTGCCTTTGGGATAAGGCACTTCCTTGTGTGGATTCTGTTCCACTGGGGATATTGCCCTTTCTTTTCCCTTTTGAGGGATTAGTTCTACCTCTGAGTCCAGCTCTATCTGATTGGATGGAGTATTGGGAACCTCTTCTGGTAGTCATAATTAAAGAATAAGAAAAAATAAAAGTATTTTAGAATAAGATTCTTTTTATGGCAATTATAAAAGAGGTGCTCACCTTCAGAGACTTGAATGGTGGGTCCTGGAAAGTCTAATTTCTTAGCTTTCTTTCTTTTAGTTATAACTGGTGTTGGAGAACTTTGACAAGTTTCTTCCACCAATCTCTCAACAGTAGTTTGGTTGTCTTCTGCTGGGTTATCTTCAAACACTAAAAAAGACAAATAAATATAAGTCTTTTTATAAGAAGTGTTATTTTTGGCAAGATATGGCAATTTTCCACGTAGAAATTGCTTTTATATCTTTGAAAAATTGAAATAAATAAAGAAATGAATAAAAATGAATAAAAATAACTTTTTTATTGGTTTTTAATATTTTTTAATATTTTTTTTTATATTATTTTTAAAGAATAAAATAAAAAATGAATATGATTCTTATAAAATTAAATTATAATAAAATTATTTTTAATTTATAAAATATCTCTTTTAATCACTAGAGTCACTCAAAGAAAGTTCTTGCAAGTCTAAGGATGTGAAAAACCACGTGTAAGACAGTACAATTGCTTTCCAAATGCCTCAATAGCTTTTAAAATCAATAAAATATAAAATTATTATATAATTTTATGATTATAAATATAATTTATTATTGGATAAACCCAATTAGAATCTTTTTAAAGGTCTTTTAAGTAAATATCATGGCCAGGCCCCCAAATGTAAGGTTTGACTATGAAACAATAAGTAAAAATTACTAATTTATTACTTATTGTACTCTGAATGTCCTTATGAATTGAATAAATAAGATTAAAAATATAATAATAATAAATAATTATTATTATTATGGCGTAAAATAATTATATTATTAAATAAATATAATAATATAATTTATATTATGAAAATATAATATAATAAATAAATATATTAATATAAAATAATTAATATATTTAAAAAGCTCTTTACTATTGTTACCAACAAATAATAAAGGCGTAAAAAAATTTTTTTTATTAATAAAAAACAATTAATAACAATAATATTACTAATATTAAAGTTATGAATTAATATAAATGCTATTTATATTAATTAAAGAATTGTTAAGAGAGTAATAATAGAGAAATTATTATAATAAGAGAAAATAACCTACTTTTAACACTTAATATAATAATTTTGAAATATTTTATGCCAAAAAATATAAATACAACTTTTTTCAAATGGTATTTACAATAAAAATAACGAAAATTACAAATTATTCTGGATTTTTACGTGGAAATGAGTTTTAGAGAGATTTTTAACAAAAACAATTAAATAAATGATTTAATCACGTCAAAAGAGATGATTATAGCAAGGTGGTCTTTGGTCTTTAATAATATAATACTTTTATATATAAAGAATAAAGAAATTACCTTTGATTTAATTGATTTAATGTTTTTGATGCGTCTGAGGGGAAAATAGAGTAAAAAGAGCTCTATTTATAGTAAATACCTCCCTCCTAGAGTCCAACAGGCTTCTAGTAGACGTGTAGTGATCATATCCACTGGAATTGATCAATATTTTAAGGTTTGGAGATGATTACATCACTATCAAACCATATTACATCATTATTACACCATTATTTAGAGTTATCACTATAACTCTAACGTTGATGACATCAGAGGCTTGGCAGAACCCCAAATTTCGTGGATTTTATTAGTTTTAATCATAAACTAATAGTATTCACCAATTTTATCACTCTTATGACTGTTAAACTTAATTTAAGGTTACAGTAGGTGATCATAACTGCTCAATTCAAGCTGTAGCTTTGATCTTCAATAACTTTTAAGATTTACACGCTACAGCAATTCAGAGAGTGAATTCTGATAGCCTGGCATAACCTTAGTATGCTGCCAAGAGCTTTTCATTACATCATCAAAACTCTAATTTTGATGATTTTTCTTGTAACTCATCTTTTCTGTCGAAATTCAATATTTTAAACTTCAAACCTTGATTTCAGGGGGTTATACCCTGAATTTAATAATAAAAATTACATCATTCTTCACGAATGAACTAGTAGAATCCAACTGTATACTTTTTTTTAAGTTTGGACCACTTTCACAACAAAGTGGTCAACAGCTCTGTTGATTTTTATCAATATTTCATCATAGGTTTTAACCTTGTTTATAATTAGTAAAATAAAGTTCATATCTGTGCTCTTACAGTAATTACGTGTTAACTTTATTTTTGGTTCATCATTCTATCATGTATAGTTTAGGAGATATTAGCTATGATCCTTGAATATATGTGTTGACCAAAAAGTGCATATATTCAGGTTAATTCCTTAAGTATTAACTTTGGGAATTAGCTTATTAATTGTTTTATGTGTGGATTTTCGTGGGAAATCCACTGGTACAATTTATTCTACATGTTGTCTCATTAGTTCTTGAGATAAATAAGGTTTTCTGGTTTTTATAAGGTATTATACCTTATAATTTATTAAATATTGACTTTACAGATATGCCATAAAAATGGTATATGTGTATTTTTCCATGAGGAATCCAATGGTATAATTTATTTTACATGTTGATTCATTGGTTTTTAAGTTAAACCAATTTTTGTACCAATTTATGGTATTTTTTGTATATTTAAGTAATTATTTTTAATGTATAATTATTCTAAGTAATTTTAATATAACTATATTAAAGGTATAATTATTCTTAGTCTTTCTTGTGACCTTATTGGATATTTGGTCATATCTCAAAGGCTCACACATGGTTAACTGACCCGTTTATCCGGCTGTTCTATATCCTGGTTTTCAAAGCACCTGGTAACTGTCTCTTCCTCTAGTTTCCATGCCGAATTTATGGCATTAGGAATTGCGGCTAGACACAGCCAGTGGATCCAGAACCTTGTGGGTGAGATCTTAAAACACTGCTTAACAATTGGTATGAAATGTGATAATGCCTCGTGCATGAAGATCACAATGGATTGTTCTTCCAACAAGAGAACCTGTCACTCAGACAGGGAATTTTTTATCAGCAATCAATTGTTGCATAAGGGGTTGGCCACTCTCAGTTGGGGTTGTTCCGCAGAAATGTTGCCAGATATTTTCACTAAGCCACTGGGTCTCCAACTTTATATGGCTTTCACTGACAAGCTCCTTAACACTTGACACATTTTCTCTGCCTCTACATCCTGAGTTGTTATCTAGCACTTTGTTCTTACAGTTATGTTGCTTGTATATATTATTTTCTTTCTTCTCTCTTTCTCACGATCTCTCAATTTCTTATCTTGTCTTACACTACACTCTATTGTATGTTTCTCCATCGAGAGGGGGGGTGTAACCCCCGCGTGATTGTAGATGTTACTTGACTGCGGTAACCACAAGTTGTACACAATAGACGTAGTATATAACCCGACAAGACAAGCAATAGTGGGGCTCAGTCATTTCCGAAAATGATGAATTTTGGCTTGCTGATTCTTGACAACAAAAAACCCTGAGAAAGCGCAAAATCAAGCAAGCCCCTGAGAATTTGGACCTCGCATGGGAGAGTCTGTTGTCTCAGGGTCGTTTTTTCGCCTTTTTTTAAAAAAAAATCATCCAAAAAGCCAAAAATAATTTTTTTTCCAAGAAGCTCAATTGGTTCTTAAAACATTTATTCCAAAAAGCAAATTGTTTCAAATTTGGTTCACCTGGTGATTTGGTAGATCTTAACTTTTTTCATCAAAAACTTTGATATCAACTTAATTCCTGATTTCATGTATTTTTGTCTATGCTTAGATATTCCAAAAGCCTTTTACTTCCAGCTGAACATTTTTTTGGGGGGGTTAACACAGACGGTTTCTTTTATTATTTGGTTTTTTGAAGGTGAGGTAACCTATTTTTAATATCTGAAGAGCTGGGCAGCAGTTATTAATAACATTTCTTCAAGCCAATAAGATTAGCTCCAACGTCAAATTGAATTACACGAACCAATTTCAAAGGGATATCACCCATCAGTCACCATTGGAAAGACCACCAGAGGAATATGGGCAAGATTTAGGTCACTTATGACATCACTGGAATTAAGTAGTGGCTCAAGGTTCCGATATGAGCAACTGGTCAAATGGATATCTTGAAGGTACTGCAACCAATCGGACAGGCCAAGGGACCATGTTAATGCCTTCACCATGGCTAATTCAGATGCCATCACCACATTCAAAACACGATGCTTCATTTGGGCACATTAGAAATGGTGAGGTGATTAATTGGTTGCATCAATCATCTCATAATGTTGAAGATCCATTATGATACATTTCCATGAGGCCAACCACCCTCCAGACAATCCATAATCAACCACCTTTGAGTGATCACTCCACTCGATCAGTCAGTGTGTTCGGTCTCAGTCAACCACCTTTCAGCAATCAGTGCACTAGGGCTCAGTCAATCAGTGGAGAATATGCATCTTACACCATCTAGATCACTCAGTGGAGTCAGTTTGGCAACAACTGAGGCTAGCAGTGGTGGTTCTGAAAAGCAAAATGGAAGGCGCAAAAAAAGCAAAAAGAAGGCTTCTGGAGATAGTAAACCAAACTTTACTCTTAAGGATTATGATAATATCTGTTTTTACATTGAAGAGGAAGAAAATTATGATCACCTCTTTGGTAAAAGCACTAAAATGAATATTGGCAAGTGGCATATGAACTATTTGCGGGATATCTCAATGCTTTTAATCCAGCTCTTGAGATCAGTGGTTGTCACTGTGCACAACGGTTTAGTACATATAAAAAAGATACCTTACTGCTCGGCTATGGGTTAACAACACTGGTGCGGGATTGACTGAGACTGGCTTGAGAATGACAATGGAACAAAAACTAGAATCTATGGGCCCATTTTACAATTGCATGGACAACATATTTGGGAAAAAATCAAATGTGGAAGCACTAGATGAGAGGGATTCAACTAAATCAATGGCAGTAATGAGTGAGGGAGATGGCAAAACTGATATTGAGACCTCTAGTAACAGCGATTCAGGTTTGTCGGCATACAAGTTGCAACAAAGATTGGCCAAGCGTAAGCTCGGCATCCTGAGCAAGGCAAATGTTGAAGACATCCCAATCTCAATTACACCAGTAAGTGACACCAGGAGTTCCATCAATAAAAATTGTGGTGTCACAGATCCATAAAGTCAGTCAGGGGCAGCGTAAAAATCTCAAAGATATCAATGACCAAAAAGACAGAGACATGGAAAATTTTCACATGAAACTGTTTGAAAATTTCATTACAGTGCAGAAAGGCAAGTGGACGGCAGAAGAATCCATACTGAAGGAAAAAAGTGAATGCAAATTCAATTTGGAGAAGGAAAAATTTGAGCGGCAATTGTGCATAGATGCCAAGCAGAAAGAGAAGGACAAGGTGAAGAACAAAAGGGAATATAATTTGGAGAGAGAGAAATTTGAGAGACAACTTCGTATAGATGCTGAAGAAAAGGATAGGTGCAAGCATGAATTTGAATTAGAAAAAGAATGCATGGAACGCCAGTTCCAATTGGAAAAGGAACAATTTGACAGGGAGGCTTTGATGAAGGTGAGGGAAACTCCGCTAGGAATCGCACGTGAATTGATATTATCAGGCAAAAGTAGTGATGAAATTGCAGCAATCATGAAGGCCTTATAGAAATTGTTCATAAGCCCTTAATAAGCATCATTGCAAGAACAGCTTATCTTTTAAAATAGAATTCCTTGCCAAAATATAATCATCACATATTTATGTTAAAATGACTAAGATCTACTTTTTGCAACAAAGACTCACCTGGGCTGAAGTGCTTTGATATGGAGCAGTGCACTCATTGGAGACTTAACCATTTATAAGTGTTGTGTAAGTATAATACAAATTTTTATTTCAAGAAAGAAAAGTAATAACACAATTCACTTGCTATGACACAAAGCATAGCTAGATTTTCCCATGAAAGCATAAGCAATGATCCTGAAGGTACGCACAATGTGCTCCAGGCACATTACCCTCTAGCCTATCAACACCTTGCCGTTCAAATACACTTTCATTTATGTCTTCTTCATTCCAATTGTCTCCATCCTCTAGCAGAATACTATGTAGTACTGCACAAACATAGATCCAGTTGTTGATGTGGATCATATCACTTGCCTTATTGCATGCCAATCACAAATTCTACAATGAACTCCACGCCCTTTCCAAACCCCAAGGCAGTGTTCAATCCGGACTCAGGATTGCGCAATATAGTAATTAAAGGATCAATTTTGGTTGTTATTGGCTGCTGAACCTTTGTAACAAGGTATACAATGTACCCCTAAGGGGTAAGCAGAGTTGGTGAGGATATACTGCCCTAAAGTGACATGGCATAAAAGACATTAGCTCTAAAAATAATAAATTCATTATTACTCACCCCAACCCAGAAAGTCTTGTGGCCATTCAAACAGGCCCATGCGCTTGTAAATTGTACTATCCCCACAAGATCCTGGCCAACCACTTAGTATGGCAGTGATCATTTTGCAATGATCACAAGCCACCTGTACATTTAAGGAATATTGCTTCTTGCAATCATAAAATACCTCACCATCCACTCCTGGTCTTTGAAACAGTGTGATTGTGGTCCCATCCAAAAATCCAACACACCCCAGGAAACCCTCATGCGCTAGATGCCTTGAAATTTCACCACGTTGCTCTTCATTTGGCCAAAAAATGTATTGAGGACCCCAATCACATAGCACCTTGATGACCCTTTGCGAAGCCATCACTATACTCCCCTGACTGACTTGGTAAGTTTGTGCCAATCAACCTAGTGAGGCACCATTTCCATTGCTCCCAAGGCGCTCCAAAGTGATGGCTAATTGTTGGCACACATTGAGCTGGCCACAATAGCTGTTATTGGTAAATTTGGGACTTTCTTTGATCAAACTATATATATGATGAAAACCACGATGGCTTGTGCGAACAGCTTGCTTAAAGTCAATTTCGTGCATGGTCATCAGCTCCATGAGATTGAATTCTTCCCATGGCATTTGGGGGCGACGTAAGATAAAGTAGCTAGAGCACAAATTGCATAAGTCAGCCTGATAAACTTAGGAAGTCTGAATGAAAGCATACTGGCTACTTAAAGCTCTATGAAGCATAGCTTCCACGCGCAGATCTTTACGAAAGACCCATTCCAACGTCAATTCTGTTAGTGTGCAATTGTTACCCAAAATAGTGCCAATTGTTGGCCATTCAGATGCAAGCAAAATTTGGAGCCAAGACAAGACTAATTGCATTTTTGCCTTTTTTCTTGTTCTGTTTAGTTCGTGAATGAATTCTTGATGTGCAGAGTACCGTGGCATTGAAGCAAAGCTAGACCAAGAAAAGTAAACGTAGCAAAGCTAGACCAAGAAAAGGAATTGTAGAAGGGTTAAAGAAATAGGAAATAATTGCTTGAGAAAAAAAACAGGTTAAAAATAAGCAAAAACCCCGGGGTCTTCAGGGGGTGTAATGCTCTGTAACTTCTCAATAGTTTTAAATTTTATTTCTTATTTTAATTTTACTAATTAAGCAATTGCATAAATATATTATGCATATATAGATAAAAACTAGGTATTTCTAATCAATATTTATAGTAGGTTTAAAGAATTGTATTGATCTCCCTTTAACTGGAGATTAGTGTACCTTTATAAATCAATAAAAATTAGAATATTAGATGTTTTCTTGGATGGTTGCATGAATTTGCAAGAAATAGTCCAACAGGTCTACTGCCCTGCTCTTTGCCCCTTCATCGAGAAAATGGAGCAAGCCCCGTGGATACAAGGTTGGCATCGCCTCCTGCTAATGGAAGACAATGTGCCAATCCACACGGTGGCTTTCAGAAATCAATGGCGCAAACAAAACGGGGTAGCCAAGATGGAGTGGCCAGCACATTCACCAGACCTCAATCCAATCAAAAATATCTGGAAATCCATGAAAAGCCAAATAGCAAAGCTTTACCAACCTCAAAATTTGGAGGAACTTAAGCATGCAATTGAGGCCTCCTGGAGAGACATTCACCCTGGCATCCTCCATGACTACCTCCGATTGATGCCAAGGAGGATGCAGATGGTCATTGATCAACATGGTGGTCCAACCTCATATTAGGACCACTGAGTTTTTTTAGTTTTTTTTTCAAGTTTTGTTATTTTATTTTTTACTCTTATATTTTGTTTGTCTACTGTGTTGCCTGTTGTTACCTCTGCTCTGAATTGCAATCAATTACATGCAATTTTTTTCTTAAGTTGCAAATGAGAGACCAAGTGCCAAAAGAAAAAATTGCTGCACAATTTTTTGGCGTACTGTACAGGGGCCCTGCCTGTATGAGCTTCCTGTTTGCATACAATTTGCAGGGCACTGTACTTGGTAAATACAGTTGGCCCGAATAAGTTTGTAGAGAAGTAGGGCACCAAAAATTCCACCCTACACCGTTGCACCATTGCAACGGCCCTAGTCAGTCACACACTGACTGTCACACCCTGACCTTGGGACTTTACACCCCACCCTTTGATTTTTTGGGGATAGTCATTTTGAGAGGCTACTGCATTACACCCCACCCTAAGATCATAACCTTCAGGTTATTATCTTATCAAACCAGGTATGTGACAGACTACTGCAAGTTGTTACTCCCCAACAGACTTGTTAACTGTCAACTTTCACAGCACAGGTGCAGTTTGTTGCCTTGTTATGACAGACTATACAGAGAAATTTGAGATATTTGAGAGAGGGGGTCTTGTTTCTTTTTTTTCTTAACTCGGGAGATGGAGGGTTATTTGAGAGTGATGAGAATTGGGAAAATTGGACTTTGTCAGCTGCTGCTGCTGGTAGTTTAACTAGTCATGCTGGACTAATGCTTCTGGTAGTTTAACTAGTCGTGCCGGACTACTGCTGCTGGTAGTTTACCTAGTCATGCCGGACTAACACTTATGGTAGTTTAACTGGTCGTGCCGGACTACTGCTGCTATACACATTGAGAGATGTCTCTTGAGACTTGAACACCGGGTGGCACCCAGGTGGAAAGACGGCTTTTAACCTGTAGAGAAGTAGGGCACCAAAAATTCCACCCTACACCATTCACCACCGGCAAATAGGTGACGTAGCAGAGCCTGCGACACACTGTCGGGGGCCCTGGGGTGGAAAAACTACCAGCTGTTGCAACTTTTTCTTCTCACTATTATCAGTTTTTTATATTTTTATTTCAAAAATATCGCGTACAACATGTTTTCTTTTTCTCACAATATCAAACTTTTTGAGTGTCACTGTCCTTTTTTCTGTCAACTCTTAACTCACCTCCTCAACCATTGTCATCACAAATCACCCTAAAAATCCCACACTACCCCCCTATCAACTAATTTATCCAATAGAAACCTATATTTAATCGACGCTGGACCTGGGTATGCTTCTTTTTGTCTCTTCAATCCTTTGATATTTTTTTTATTCTCATACCTCTCTAACTTGTTGCTTTTTTTGATATTACTCATTATGAATTCTGAAAACCATAGCTCTCACCAACCAAATGCACAGGGTAATTTGATGGATGTGGTTACTCAGCAGCTCCAGCATATCCAGAGGCTTCAGGCTGAACTTGAAACTCGTGATCAAGCCTTTAAGCTTCTTCTTGTTAAGGTAGAAAACCTTCAACTAAACGGCGCAACTTCAAATAACCACATGAATGAATTAAACCCATCAGAAGCTCATACATCCTCCAAAACTAACAGGATATTACATTCGGCTACTAAACATAACTCAACAAACCAAGTATTTGAAAACAAAAACAAGCCTTACAATGCCACAAGAGCAAACTCTGAGCCATTGCTTAGTCCCTCACCCAAAAAAGGTCTTCATCAAATAGTCACAAGTGAAACACCAGAGGGATTTCAGTGAACAAAATTATATTCTTTGACCACTGTAGTGTAGCTTGGGTTAATATGTTGACAGAAACTTTGATCCTTTGTAGAGTGCATTCTTTACACACATCAGAATGATATGGGGTTTGCTTCAAAAAGATTCAGTACTAGTACCTCCAGATCCAAAATTGCTTCATGAATTCAACACCTGATTCTCACAGCTTGACGAAATTGAAGAAGTTGCCAGCAGCACTAGTGCAACTGCGTTAATCCCTCAAAATGAAGTTATCACACTTCGGGGTGTCAAGGCAGGAAAGAAAAGAATTGGACGTGGAATTGTCAACATGAAAGATTTTTTCATTAAATATGTTCAAGCATTACTTTCAAAGCTTGGAATACAAATTTGGTCACCTGACCTTGATGATGCCAGTGATTTGCTATACAATGAAGCATGCCATGTGAGTGCAATACAAACCTGCCATGTGAGTGCAATACAAACCATCCGTGTGAGTGCAATACAAACCTTTTGTCAAATAGCAATTGCTGGTGCATATGAATATATGAACATCAATCTGCGGTATTTAAACTCAATACAATTACTGGAAGCCACCTATAATCACTTTGTACATTGGGTAATGGCTCAAATTTATCGTGCAGAAGTTAAAGAAGCTGGAAAGCATAAAAAGGTTTTGTGACATAGTGCAATTTTAAAAAGAAGAGAATGAGTAAGCACATCCCCTTTTTTAGTAAGAAACAAGGTAAATTCTAAGTTGTTTTTTTATCAGCTTTAAGATTGCCGCCATGACTTTGGAGTAGCTCAAGGGTTCCCAAGAAGATACTTGAAGATTATCAAAAATATTGATGCACATAGTGATGATAAAAAACATGTGAACAAGAAGACTTACCTCATAAAGAAATTGAAATTTTGATCTCAACAAGCAACAGTGTTCATGCAACGGGTTGATGAGGAAATTGAGAAGGCTGAAGGCAAAAATGGCAAACGCACTCAAAGACGAATACGAGAGGAACCATTGGTTGAGATGATGTGTGTTTGCAACCAAGTTCCAAAGGGTTTACTGATTGATTTTTACGACGCTGCATGGTTCAACAACTGTACACCTGGTCAGAAGGTCGGTCTTGCAGATACAGGCAATGTGGCATTTTTGCCTGATGCTTCAGACTCAATCAGAGGCAACCAAGACCCTGACAAAAAATTGAATAGCAAAAATTTCACTCATAAGTATTGGGACTTAAAAATCCAACAATATGATCTATCACATGAACATGGAAAAGAATCAGAAGCAGGGGAGAGTAATACGGATAGAAATGAAGATAGTAATGATGTGGGATATTTAGTAGATGAAGATGGAGACCTACTTGAGGATGATGAGGTTGGCAGCGATGTGAATATGGCTCATGTTGGTGATACATCCTGCTTTGAGGTAAGAAGTAATACTGCGTGGGAGGGATGGTAAAACATAACTACAATGACCAAATATTTTTTTGTACATACTTACTTCTTACAATGAAAATCTGTTTAGCAGATGGTTTTTTTGCTAAACAAAAGGTTTGAAAACAAACCAAATAAGCTTTGGCTTTTTTAGATTAAGACTCTTCAATTATTGATCCAAACAGAACAGTTGTAGTGGAGTGGAGTGTCTTGAGAAGAAAAAGACAAACCACCACTTTTGAGTTTGAGCCAGACATGTGTCTCTGGTTGAGTTTTCGCAGTGAAGGGCAATTAATGGAAATCAAATCTCTTCTAATGGTGATGAAGCTCATCTTTGGGAAGCAGGGTGGGTCATTTAGCTCAGGGATGGGAATGGAAAACACATGTTATTTAAAAAACACAAAAGGAAACACAATGATGAAAAAAATAAGGACAAAAGCGAGAGGGAGACAAAAAAAAGTAAGAAAAAAAACAAAAAAAATGAGGCCCAAAGTGAAACACATGTTATTTAAAAAACACAAAAGCTCAACCATGGAAACAAAATGATGGAAAAATATGGACAAAAGTGAAAGGGAGACAAAAAAAAGTAAGAAAAAAAAACAAAAAAAATGAGGCCCAAAGTGACAGGAAGTTAAAAAAAATACACCTTGAATAGTTAGCTTGTGGATTCATAAATTTCCATACCTACAAGTTTGTTGACTGATTGGACAGGGAGGGTGACATTGGGGGACCCTAAGGCCCAAGCTGGGATATTCACATATGCACAGAGCCCTGAAATGGCTGAAATGGGTATGAAACACTGACGATGTGTAGCTTCTAAGTGGTTTATTTCCCAAGAGATTAGGAACGATTGAAGCTCTTCAAGCTTATTGGTGTTGGGTTCAACATTCTTCATTGGGTGGACTAAAGCAACTGGGCCCTGTTGTAAGTCAGGGCGTTGAGAGTCAAAAAGGTGCAGGACCTTTGCAAAGCAAATTTGTCCTTCTTGTTGCCAAAGGATCATATTGTTTGGTTTTTCTGCTGTTACCTTCAGGCCCATTTTCCAAACAACACTTTTGAGATCAATTACATAGTTCCTTAAAATTTTCTTGTGATTTGTGTGTGGTAATTGTTGATAATTTTTTAAACCTGGGTTACCATCTCTCAAGTAGTCCAAGAGGTCCATGTAAGTCTTATCATCCAGCTCTTTACGCTCTTGGATATGACAATTTTCCTCTTTATGATTTTGGCTATCACCTTTTTCCTTTTCTTGTGTCCAGTGCTCTTCCATTCTCTGCATTTGTCCAAATTTGTTCATTATGCTTTCTTCCATCATACCTACACAAAAACACCGTCTAATTAGTATTCATTTTTGACAAATAGAGGATGATTCCATACCATCGAGGCCATTGATTTTGTATTTTTGACAAATTCCCACCAGTTGTTCACCTGAAAATTCAGAAACTCCCATCATAGGTCCCCACCACCTTAACTGGTCAGGATAATGCATTGCGTAATGATGGTTTGGTGTCACACATAGATTTTGAAAAAGAAATTTGGATGTCTTTTGGTACATATTGTAAGTTTGCTGAAATTGTAGCAAATCTTCTTTCCTGATTGCTGCAGCTCCTAATATGCTAGTGCATTGAATGAGTGCACCAGTATTGATCAAGAGATTATATTTGCTAGGTCCCATATCCCAAAAGACTTGAAGAATAGCCAAGGGGATATATATGCTGAAAAGAGCTTGCCACTCACTTTCCTTGAGTTTCCCATTTCCCGCTAAGCCTACTTTGCCAGGTATGTGTGTCACCCCTTTTGGTAAAATCACCTCTTGAATCTGCCGTTTTATCTTTGCTTTGATTTCTTCACTTAGATACCCACCTTTGCTTTGCATACCCTCTTCATCATCCAGCTCCATCCCATCACTTGAAGCATAATTTTCCGAATCTTCTGACTCTTCTGTACTTGCTTTTAACATTTGTCGCCAAACATCCAACATGTCAAAGCCCCAACGATATCTGAAATGGTGCTGTAACACCCCTTCATACCAGTTATGCATGACTCCCAAAGGGACATTGACCACTGGATCCCAATAGCTTAACCCATTCAGCTCGGACCAACGAACCCCAGTTTTTTTTGCCAATTGATCTCGCAAAGATGATGATGCTAATTCCTTCCACTTCACTGCTAATTTAACAACCTCATGTCCACTTCTCAAGCGCCCCAGCTCTAAATTTCCCCGTTCATGATCCTCAACTTCACACCATGAACAAAACTTTCTTGCCGCATGAGATTTGAAGCCAGCAACCTTGTGGTTTGCAACTATGTCCCCAATTAAATTGACCAGCTTGATTACAACCTTGCAACCCTTTGGATGCTTCGATGTGCAAATCATGACCCCATGATTTAATTTGGCAATTTCAGTAACCAGAGGCATGAGAAAATTGTTCATAGTGTTTATGTCTGGCTGATTTGGGGAAGGAATCATTCCAGCAAGGCAGGTATACTGAGGCTGATTGCGGAGTCGAGGGGGAATGTTAAGACAGTTAAGGGCAATGATACCCATTGCCGTTTGTTTACCGGAAGCCTTATTACCTTCTGGATTAAACCAGTCAATGAAGAGAGAAAATCCAAGGTGCAAATCTGAATCAGTGTTGCGTTTTTGAAAGAGCTTTTTCCACACCTCTCCTTGAGCAACATCACACACAAGTCCTGGCTCTGCGGCAGATAGCTTGTCAACCCATTGTTCTATTGCATCTTCAATACCTGTCCGATTCAACAGCCATGTGATCCATGTGAGCAATGGCTGAGCTATGAAAGTTGCATACGGAATTTTCAGCCGGGGCAGGTTGGGTAGCTGAATGTGAGGGTATTTGTTCTTCTTTGTGGAAATTTCAAGTTGCTTGGTAGGGAATTGTATATGTGGAAGTGGCTTGAATTTTGAAATACAAAAGAGTTCAGCACCACAGCGAGCACTCTTGAAGGTTGCTTGATAGGTACATTCTTTGGGTGCTGTCTCAACATTGTACAATGAGTAGCATTGGGTACAGCAGACAAATTTTTCCAGTGGCACTTCCAGCTTGAGGTGCTTGATGACTGTGCGAATGTCACAAGGTAAAAAAGTTTCCAAAGATGAGTTTGAGCCTTGGTTTGTGGACATGAGCTGGATGATGTGGGCTAGGTTGTCCCTTGCTTTTTGACAGCTAGATCTTCTGAGGCCGCATGAAAGATATAGCCACATCATAAATGATAATAGTGCAGCTATCGAAAACAGGTATTTTAGCTTGTGTTAGTTGGATGGTAGTGCAAAGAAGCTACTTACTGATTATTTGGGAATCTCTATTTCTAACAACATCAGTTGCCTCCACATCTTCAACATTACTCTCACTCTTTTGCGGGTAAGCTTTAGCCAACACAAGTTTTGGGAAAAGTTTTTCAATTGTTCTTGCTTCAGGCTCAGATGCAAGTTTAGCCCAATGTCGTTGCCATGTACTGCAATCCACTAGCAGCCCTTGCTGGATGCTACCATTAAAATTGGCTGTGATATTTGTTTTGCATTTTGGACATGTACAGAGTTCAATTGACATTTTTTTATAAATTGTTGGTGATATCAAGAAACTATTTCAAAAAAAAAATGAGGTGAAGTGATCTCAGCAGAAGACTAAATCCTCTTTAAATAGTAATAAGATGAAGTAGGACTTAAGAAAAACACACATTACACATTCAAAATCTTGCAGTGAGACTCAGCACTCGTCATGATCATGGTTGGTTGCATAAGTAAATGTTCAAACGGTTGAAAGAAGATCATTGACAATTTCCAATAATTGTGATTCAGCTGGCCAACAATGATCTTCTGGTTGTTTTTTAGTGATATCGTTGATAGTATTGAAGAAGAACAGTAGTAATCAATAATGAATATGCAATACACAAACCATGCCACTTGTAAATAGACTATATATAGCTTACACCCCTGATGGACAGTGTCTTTTCCTCGGGGGTGAAACTCATCTTATATTTTTTACTAAGTTTTTACATTTGCGTATTGATTTATAGGTAATAAAACATTTCACTAGGGGGTGAAACTCATCTTATATTTTTTACTAAGTTTTTACATTTGCGTATTGATTTATAGATAGGGGGGTAGTGTGGGATTTTTAGGGTGATTTTTGATGACGATGGTTGAGGAGGTGAGTTAAGAGTTGACAGAAAAAAGGACAGTGACGCTCAAAAAGTTTGATATCGTGAGAAAAAGAAAACGTGTCGTACGCGATATTTTTGAAATAAAAATATAAAAAACTGAATATTGTGAGAAGAAAAAGTTGCGACAGCTGGTAGTTTTTCCACCCCAGGGCCCCCTGTTATATTTTACAATACTAAATATATTGTACAGTAAAATACATATGCGTGTAATGAGTTAACCTAATCTAATTATACTAACAAATTAATAATCATGTACATAGAATATAAATAATCAGAACCATATCATCGAATTACTCCCTCAGGGGAGATTTCTCTTTCTTCATTCATCTACGATTTACTAATTTTAAAATTTTTATAATAACTTTCTATAACTCAGGTATGCACCGAACAGGGGAGATTTCTCTTTCTTCATTCATCTACGATTTACTAATTTTAAAATTTTTATAATAACTTTCTATAACTCAGGTACGCACCGAACAGGGGAGATATATTATATATTACACTTAGGGAATTAAATTATAGTAGTACATTGTCATTTATAGTAAATCGTAGATTCTTGATAATATTAATTTTTATAACTATTTAAATCAAATAAATAAAAACATTGAGCAACAACAGGTTATGGGCCGTTGACTGCCGCTGCGCTATTACTACTATCAAGATCTTATCACTACCTTTATTATCATTATCGTATTTTTTCCCTTCTCCTACTACTTCTATCTGGAAACTTACCATCCGTATTGACAAACGTCCTGGATCGATCTACTACTCGCTCTGGTAAAATCTTCTCCATAAAAAATCCTTCTGTCACTCCCTCTCCTCCACCATTGACTATGGGCGACCATCCTAAAATGCCCGATATCTCAACCTTATCGGTTACTGATCCAGTCCTTCGTGCCGATAAGCAAGCCGAAATTTTGCAACGTTTTTCATTGATTGCTGATCGAATTCGTCCAAGACTATCTTCAAGCGGTTCAAATTTTAATGCCTGGTCAAGAAATCTATTTGACACTTGGTCAATGTGCTTTATTGAAGATACCGACTACTTCCACAGGCAAGAACGGGATACCGACTATCGAAGAAACCTGATTGCTTTATCTTTTATCCGAAACAGTATGGATCGGCCTCTATATGACTCGATCATTGCACGGCTAACTATGCCTAATGCAAGGACGGTGTACCAGGCAATCAAGCGGCGATTCAGCAAAGCATCCTGGTCATCAATAATCCACCATGCCAAAATAATTTTTCACCCGACGAACCATCAACATGACATAACTCAGCATGCCATCAACATGAGTGAGGCCATTGAGGCCATTGAAAGTCAGCTAGGACCGCTTGATAGTTCAAAGATATCTACTTTATCCCTTTTCTTCTCTCTTCCCCATCTACACAACCAAATAACCTCCGCCCTCGATACTCGTTTGGCAGCTAACCCCGAACTCACTGTCAACACGGAAGATATCTTGGATATTGTTCAACAACTCCGGGGAAGATCTACACCCGCTGATAATGAAGGATCTATACATTTATCTAAAATCGATTTATCGCGGGCTAAGCCAAGATCGTCTCAACCATATGATCCTCCTAATCGTACTCCTAAACCATATCGACCATTACAATCACCAAGTCAAGTTCCCCCCGTATCTTCCAGGTCAGAGGAGTGGAAGAAGAAATGGTTGACCCCGCAAAATCCTTGCTTCTATTGCGGAGAAGCTGGTCACTGGGCGCCCGAATGTCCGGCACGACGGAAAGCAAGTAACGCTAGGATATCATCTCAGCGGAAGGCGAACGTTGCAAGTATTGGAGCAGTACCGGCATTGGAATATGATGAGGCTTTGTTGGATTCGGGGGCAACTCATTCTGTCGTAGGCGATGCATCTCTTTTTACTGCAATATGGAAGGCTAATATCACTTTGTCGGTTGCATCCTCACATCAATTTCCAGTAGATTACGTCGGCAATATCGCCTTAAAGACTCGAGAAGGCACCTTGACCGTAAAAAATGTATTGTTATGTGAAGCGATTAAAGGAGTGGTTCTGTCGGTTGGGCAACTTATATCCCAAGGCTTGATAGTACGCTTATCAAACAACATTATGAATGTTCAACAAAATCACTTGATATTTCATGCCAAAAGCGCAAATTTCCGCTGGTTTATTCCTTTTCTTCCTCCTTCTACTCCTGCGATTATTAATTGCCTTTCTGATTCCATCCCCCCTCCTCCAATAAATTTATCCACTCGCCCTGATCACCATAGTGCACACAATATGAGTGAACTATGGCATCGACGATTAGGCCACTTGTCTATTAGAAATATCAAACGGATCATGCAATTTAAAGCCGCTGATGGCATTCTTTTTTTTACTGCTGACAATATCAAGATATGTCATCCTTGCTCTATGGCGAAAGCTGAGCATCGTCCTTTTATATCTGCTTCGCGCAAACATGTTCACCAACCTGGCAATGTGATAGCGGCTGACTTGATTGGTCCTTTGCCGATCAGCATTGATGGCAAATGGTATGCATTGGTGATACAGGATATATTCTCCAGGCTTACCGCAGTGATTGCGTTGACTGATAAATCGGAAGCCAAATATCAATTGAGACTATGGATGATAAAATTTATGAACGTTACAAAATTTACTATACAAACAATTAGAACCGACAATGGTGCAGAATTCTGCAACCATTTTTTTAATGACTTTCTGAAGGAAAAGGGAATAATCCATGAACTATCAGTGCCTTACGAGCATCATCAGAACGGGCAGATCGAGCAAACTAACCGTACTTTGTCAGAAATTGCTAAGACTTCTTTGATTGCTGCTAATCTCCCAACATCTCTCTGGCCCTATGCATTCAGGCATGCAGCATGGATCTTTAACCGCACCCTGCATTCCGACAGTAAAATCACCCCTTATGAAATTGTGGGGTCAAGGAAGCCATCCCTGGTTCAACTGAGGGTTTTTGGCGTGAAGGCATTTATTTTCAATCATCAAGCAAAGAAAGACCTGGGACCAAAATCGATAATCGGCTATCACATTGGAATAATGGAGGATTCTAAAGGTTGGTTATTCTGGATACCAGAACGGGGGGCAGTAGTACGATCTGCTAGCGTCAGGTTCGACGAAGACAGTTATTTTAATCAGAAATCGACAACACCTCATACGGTATCGAAAATACAGGTGGACAATCTATTTGATGGATCAATGATAAAGCAGCTGGATAAACAAGACTCTTTCGTTTCCGCGCTTAACTCATCGAGCGATCCGACAGCGACTTTACCGATGACATATGATGAAGCGATGTCCTCTTTACAAGCCGACGATTGGAAGAGGGCAATCGAAGAAGAACTGAATAGCATGAATGAACAGCAAGTTTTTGTTAAATCCAGCATCGGCGAAGCACTGAAGGAAACACCCAGGGAATCTATCCTCAGCACAAAATGGGTTTTTGCAAAGAAGGGATCTCCAGAACGTTTCAAAGGTCGATTAGTGGCTAGGGGATTCCGGCAAATCCATGGCATCAATTTTGAAGAAACATTCGCCCCAACGCCAACTTTTGGAGCTCTTCGTTTGCTTTTCTCAATTGCTTGTAAGAAGAAATGGAAGATCTGTACGTTTGATGTGAAAGTAGCTTTTTTACACAGCCTCATTGACAAGCCGGTGTATGTATGGCCACCGAAAGGAATGAATCAACCAAAATACACGGTGCTCAAACTCCAGAAAGCATTGTATGGCACCAAACAAGCTGCTTGATGTTGGTGGCTTCATCTTAAAGGAGTTCTGCAGCAAATGGGCTTTAAATCAAGTGGCGAAGACCAAAGTACTTATTTTTATAACTCCGACAAAGGGCAGGCAATGCTATGGATCCATGTGGACAATGGTGCATTGGCAGGTTCGTCTAATTCAGTCATCAATTTTATCTGTTCGGAACTAGATCGACACCTACAAATCAAATGGGATAATGTCACAGCCAAGGAGGCAGGGGCATTTCCAATCATCATCAGCAAATCATTACTTCATTGATACCCCTCAAAACCCAATCAGCAAGGGGGTTTCATTCAACAGTCTCCAAATACAGTTCCAGACCTCAATACAGTTTTCATACAGGCAAGACCCAAATACAGGATTCACCAAATACAGTCCTGTAATCAATACAGGCGCAAATACCTGTATTGACTGTATAACCTGTATTGGATTCACCAATACAGGATTCAATCCCACATCCAACTTCTTCCAGCATACAGACAAGTATCTCAACACTCAAACTCCAAGGCTGGCATTTCTCACATATACCAGCCCCTCTTCACCCACCTGGGGGTTTTTCCCCCAGTTAATTAGAATAGTTGATTTATTATTTAATATTATTTTATTCTCACTTTGGAATATTATTTTATTACTTATTAAGTTAGTCTTAGCCTTCCCTCACCTGTTCAGTAGAGTCCTGGTGGCCATATCCTTATTAATTCCTTTTCTCTTTTCTGAACAGGTTGAAACAGTGACTCAGGATTATTTGTGGTTGGCTCTTTATTATTGCTTTTGTTTTGTCTCTCTTATCTTTTATGCTTATTATTTTATGACTAGGAATTTATCCTCTTACTCCATTACTCTTATCATTTGAGTATTTTCTTCTGAGCCCTCCATAAGTAAGTCTGTTCACTGAGTGCCAGGCCCTCTTCATTTTAGAAGAGCCCCTGTGACTTTATTTTAATTAACTCATAATTGCTTCTTTCTTTTCATTCATTTTATTCATTTCTCTCATTCTTCAATTATGATTTTTTCATGATTTTATGATTTTTTATGATTTTTATGATTTTTCTCTCTTATCAATTTTCATCTCATTCATTTTATTCAAATGAAAATTGATTCTCTTTCTCATTTCAAAAATTCTGCTGACCATTTCACTTTATTCTTTATCATTCTAATTTCTCTTTTGTCTGAATTCAGGTTTTTATCAGGTTATTTGAGTGGAATTATTTGGGTTAATTGATTCATTATTCAGGGATTTATTGATTTGGGGTATTCAGTGGTTTTGATTGAAATTTCTCAAGATTATTGATTGATTGATTGATTGTTCAAGACATTGATTTCACCTCAAGATTTTGAATTGACCTGATTGATTTGATTTGATTTGATTTGATTGACTTGATTTGATTCTTCAAGATACCTGATTTATCCTCAAGTTTTGATTTGATTTATTGATTTGAATTTGATTCCTCAAGAAAATTGAATTGATTTTTGAAGATATTGATTGAATTCCTCAAGACTTAATTGATTTGATTTTGATTGACTTGATTTGACTTATTGATTGAAATTGATTATTCATAAGAATTTGACTTTGTCATCTTCACTCTTCAAGATTTATTCATATTGATTCACTTCAAGACTGTTTATTGATTCTTCAAGATCATCAAGATTCTCATTTAATTTGATTTGGTCAAGCCTTATTTTTTTTTATTCAAAGTATCATCAAGTTTTTATTCATTCTTCTTTCATAATGCCAGTTCAGCATAGTCCCCCAGCCAAGAATACAAGATCCCAGAGACATCAAGCTGTTCTCACTCCTACACCAAGGGCTCCTCTTGACCGCACACCATCAGTTCATCAACTGAGTGCAAATCTGGACAGAGGACCACCAATGGAAGGAGCAGCACCCTCCAGAAGAGGAGGTGTGAAGTCTAGAAGATCAAGATCATTCTCTGGACTATTGGGTGGTTATCCTGGTGTTTCTCAAGGGCCTAGAAGTAGATTGGGGGAAGCTGAAGATGAGGAGGGGGAGGAGTCTGTGGAAGAGGAAGAATCTGAGGAGACTGAAGTGGCAGCTGCCTTGGCAGGTGCTACTGAAGCTCCTGAGGCTCCAAATCTAGCCCTTTCTAATCAACCTTCTGTCTCTCAAGCTGAACCAAATTTCCTCAAGATGATGGAGCAAATGACTCAGTTTATGGGACAACTCACTCAAGCAGTTGCCCCAAGGGACACTTCAAAAGTCCCTGCATTCAAGACTCCATCAATGAAGGCACCTGATTCTTTTGATGGTACTAAAGCTCATAAATTGAGAGGATTCATTCAATCCTGTCAATTAATCTTTCATAATGACCCAGCAAACTTCTTCTCTGACAGGAAGAAGGTGCTTTACTCAACTTCTTTTCTTACTGGTAGAGCTGGCAAGTGGATTGAACCTTACCTCTCAAATATCTCCAATGAAGACCCATCTTATCTCCTCAATAACTGGCAGTTGTTTGAAACCCAGTTATTCACTCTGTTTGGTGATCCCAATGAAGTCAGAAAAGCTGAACAAGAGTTGGACAATTTGAGGATGAGGGAAAGTGGTCAAGTTTCCTTGTACATAGCTGATTTCAGAAGTTTAATGTCAAGAATTGGAGACTGGGGGGAAAGGGCCTATATTCATGTGTATAGAAGAGGCTTGGCATTAAGATTGTTGGACCAATTGGCTTCTCACCCTGGAACTTTTGATAGTATTCAAGAACTCATGGATATCACCTTGGAATTAGATACCAGGTACCATGAGAGGCAGAAGGAAAAGGGCAGTCATCAAGAGAAGAAGCCTACAATCAGTGGATCCAACTCCTCCAAGCCTCCTCAAAGTTCATCATCAAAGAAGCCTTATCATAAGAAGAATAAGAAGGGGAAGAATTTTCAAATGTCCAAAGACAAGCCTCATGCTGCTCTCCTCAATAAGGACAACAAATTAATTGGTTCTGAAAAGGAGAGGAGGATTAAAGAAGGCTTGTGCAATTATTGTGGTGGAAAGCACCCATTTGAAAAATGCTTCAAGAGGCCTGAAAATAGGCAAGGGTCCTCAAAAGGCTTCCCTAGCAAGCAGGGAAAAGCCTGAGTGGGAATCATGATGTGTTCAATGGTTCTCACTTATTTCCTTCAAGAGCACAATTGTGCACTCTGAATACTAGTGTCAAGAAATCTTTAAAATTTCTTATTTTTTCTTCAATCTCTGATATTTTTTATAGTATTCTCATTGATTCTGGTGCTACAAACTCTTTTATTGCAAAGAATTTTGTTCTCAAGTACTCATTGACCATGTCAGAGCTCCCTGAAAAGATTCCTCTTTTCATTCTGGATTCTAATGAATCCACTTCCCTGTTCATCACCCATTATACCAAGTGGGTTGTTGATTTACCTTCCTTCCCAAGCTTTGAATGGGATTTCTTTATCATAGATTCACCCAAGGGAGAAGACCTAATATTGGGCTATGATTTTCTTTACCATTTTAATCCCATTATTGATTGGAAAAATGGATTGATCACCTATGATTCTAGTCATAAGGATTCTAGTGGTATTATTTCTTCTACTAGTAATGACTTATCCACTGCTGTCAACAGTGTTGCTCTGGTTGGTGAACTTAAGACACCTTCCCTTCCTCCTTCTGTCCATATCCCTTCCATTTTTCCCTCTCAGTCATTACTTCCATTAAGAGATGAAGTCTTCAAAGAGATAAAAGATGTTGGAGAAGATGTTGCTATATCTTCACTTCATCTCTTTCAAGGGGATATGGACCTTCCTCCTTTATCTTTTCATGCCTCCCTGGAGGAGCAGTGGGATGAGGAGGAAGAGCCAGAAGAGATTGAAACTGTGCTGAAGGTAGTCCCTCCTGTTTATCACAAATATTTGGATGTATTCTCCAAAGTGAAAGCAGAGAAACTTCCTCCACACCGTGCCTGTGATCATCATATCGAACTGGAGGGTCTTCTACCTCCAGTTGGTGTTATCTACTCTTTATCAAAGAATGAGTCAGAAACACTGCGGGCCTACATTTCAGAGAATGTAGAGAAAGGTTTCATCAGACCAAGCTCCTCCTCAACAGGAGCACCTGTCCTTTTTGTTAAGAAAAAGGATGGTGGTCTCCGTTTGTGTGTTGACTACCGCAAACTTAATGCTGTCACTAGGAAGAACAGGTATCCTGTTCCTCCAATGAATCAGCTTCTTACCGTCTTTAACGGTGCTACTATCTTCTCCAAGATAGATCTGCGTGGTGCTTATAATCTCCTGAGAATTAAAGAGGGGGATGAGCATTTAACTGCCTTTAGAACCAAATATGGCAGTTATGAGTATTTGGTTATGCCATTTGGCTTAACCAATGCTCCAGCTTCATTCCAAAATCTTGTGAATGATATATTTGCAGATTATTTGGATATTTTTGTTGTAGTGTACTTAGATGATATTATGGTCTTCTCTAGCTCTTTGGATGAACATGTTAAACATGTGGCCTCTGTTCTCCAAAGACTGAGAGACAATAATTTGTTTGCCAAAGCCTCCAAGTGTGTATTCCATGCCTCAAGTGTGGAATACTTGGGCTATGTTGTTTCAAGTGATGGCCTCAAGATGGATTCTTCAAAAGTCCAGCAAATACTCAATTGGCCTCAGCCCAAGAACATCAAGGCCCTCCAATCTTTTCTTGGCTTTGCCAACTTTTATCGTCGTTTCATTAAAAATTATTCCAAAAAAATCTCTGCTCTCACTTCCCTTCTCAAAAAAGATTCTCCCTTCATCTTCAATGAGGAAGCTCTTAGCCAGTTTCAGATACTCAAAGAAGCTTTCACCACTGCTCCTATCCTCTCTCATTTTAATCCTTCTCTCCCAACTATTGTAGAGACTGATGCCTCTGATTATGCCTTGGGTGCTGTACTGAGTCAGGTGAATGACTCAGGAAAGCATCCCATTGCATTTGATAGTCGCAAGCTCTTACCAGCTGAACTCAACTATGAAATTCATGACAAGGAACTCCTTGGCATAGTTTGGGCTCTCAAGCACTGGAGAGCCTTTCTCCTTTCTCTTTCTGATTCCTTTGAGGTCTTGACAGACCATTGTTCTCTCCAATATTTTATGTCCTCTAAAGTCCTTACTCGTCGTCAGGCCCGCTGGGCTGAATTTTTGTCTGAATTTCACTTTGTTATCACTTACCGCCCAGGCAGGCTGGCCACTTTACCAGATGCCTTGTCACGTCGGGACGACGTGTACCCAGAGAGGGGGGTGGATTTCATCAGCAAGAATCCTCAAAACTTTCATCAAGTTCTCAAGCAGAATGAAATTCAAGAGTCAAGATTCTTTTCCATAAAAGTTGAAATGTTTTCAGATTTAGTTGATCAGATCCAAAGACAAGTATGGCAAGACAAAGACTATAAGGAGATCCTCAAGAAATTAGCAAGAGGAGAATCAGTCCCAGACTATTCTCTTGAACCTCAAGCAAATTTGTTATTGTTCAAAGATAGAGTAGTTATTCCAAGCAATCATGAAGTTCAATTGGATATTCTTCAAAGGCGTCATGATTCACCATTGGCTGGCCATCCTGGCCAGGAGAAGACCCTCAAGCTCATCAAGAGGGATTTTTATTGGGCTGGCATGAATCAAATCATCAAGGACTATGTGTCCTCATGTCAGCAATGTTCAAGAAACAAGAACATCCACCATAAGAAGTTTGGATTACTCAAGCCTCTTCAAATTCCATCTGGTCCTTGGAATTCTTTATCAATGGACTTTATCACTCAATTGCCCTTGTCAAGCAACTTTGATTCCATTTTAGTAGTTGTAGACAGATTTTCAAAAATGGCAATATTTATTCCAACTTATTCAACAATCACTGCTTTGGACTTAGCTCAAATATTCATTAATCATGTCTTTTCCAAACATGGTCTTCCAATCAGTATTGTTAGTGATAGAGGTTCTTTATTTGTTTCATCATTCTGGACCCAGTTATGTCAGCAGCTCAAGATATCAAGAGATCTTTCAACTGCATTTCACCCTGAAACAGATGGACAGACAGAGAGGGTAAATCAGATTCTAGAACAGTATCTTCGGATGTATGTCAGTTACCATCAAGATGACTGGCACACCTGGCTCCCTCTGGCTGAATTTGCCTATAATAATGCAGAACATTCATCCACAAAGCAATCACCTTTTTTCACCATTTATGGAAGAAATCCCAGCTTTGACTCAATCCATGTTTCTCAAGATTCACCTGCTGGAAAGTTATCAACAAAACTCCAATCAGTACAGCAAGTTGTCAAAGAAGAATTAGAGTCAGCAATAAGAAGATTCAAGAAGTATGCAGATAGAAATAGAGCAATTCCACCTGATTTCCAACCTGGGGACAAAGTATGGCTAGCTTCCAAGAACATCAAGACAACAAGACCCACCAAGAAACTTTCAGAAAGATGGTTGGGACCCTTTGAAGTTCTCAAGAAGATTGGCAGCCATGCATATCACCTCAAGTTGCCTCAACAATGGAAGTCAGTTCACCCTGTTTTCCATGTGTCCTTGTTAGAACCAGTGAAGCAATCAACTATCCCAAATCGACACCAATTGCCACCACCTCCAGTAATAGTGGAAGAGCAAGAAGAATGGGAAGTGGCTCAGGTTCTGGACTCAAAACTCAAGAGAGGTTCATTATGGTATTTAGTGGAGTGGAAAGGATTCAATGAAGACCCAGAAAGAACAACTTGGGAACCAGCTTCCAACCTTACCAACTCCCCAGACCTTGTCAAGGACTTTCACACTTTGTATCCAGACAAGCCTGGCCCAAATGCCTCAAGAGTTTGATTTATGGTGCTTGGTGGGGATTGGAGTTTATGAAAGTAAGTTCCTCTCCTGGCATGCACCTTTAAGGGGGTATTCTACCCAAATTTGTTGTAAGCATCACCTTGGCCACTTTGTGAGCACTTGTCAATTTTTTGGACAGATTCAGAAGGCCTTGCAACATAATACCCTCAAGATTTGGACCTTTCATCAAGATTTGGCCCAATCTTTTCTTTTATTTTCTCTTCTTTCTCCAATCATGCCATAAATTATCTTTCAAGACATTCATTATCAAATTCATCTTATGGCATATTTCAATTTTCATTATGGTGCTTGGTGGGGAGTGGAAGTTATGAAAGTAAGTTCCATCTCCTGGTATGCATCCCTGAGGGGTCTAATTCTTGTAAAACATTACCTTGGCCACGCTGTGAGCATCAAATTCTTGGTTTTATCTTTCAGAACAGTTTGGCCAAAATCAAGAATCTCACCACAAGAAGGACAACCCTCAGGAATTTCTTATTTCTTTCTTTACTCTCTTTTTCTCTCAATTCTTTTTCATTTTTATTTTTTATTTTTTATTTTTTATCTCATTTTCTTTTATTTGTATGATTTATTTTTTCATTTCTTGTTTCAAAAGCAGCAATCATAACTCCCATATCTTGTTTGGGGAGTGAATTTATTCAATAATCAAGAGCAAACACTAGTAATGGTAAAGACCAGCTACAGATAATCCTAATCAAAATTTCTTCAAGGCTTCTCTAAACTTAGCAACCATGGCATCTTCATAAGCAACTGCCTCCCTGGCCAAAGCAGCAGTGGGCTCCCCTGGAATAGCACTCTTCATAGCCTTATCAACAAACACCTCAGTCAAAGCATCAACTTCAGCAAATAGATTGGTGACCACCTTCTTGTTCACCCTTTTCTGATCAGTGAAGTTGCCAGTAATATTCCAGCGGCAACGGTTTTCAAAGATTGATTCAGGCTCTGGAGACATTGGGTCTCTAGAAGTGCTGGCCACTGGTGGTTGGATATTGGTAGAGGTGGAGGCAAGTGTGGAGGGCCTGGTTGGGGATCTAATTGGAAGCTGAGGTGGTTGGGGGGACCTGATCACTTCATTATGGGTGGTACTGGCTTGGACTGGGGATTGTGAGGTGGATTGGATTCTTCTTTTCTGGATTGGGGTAGTCATTTCAAGCTCTTCTCCATCAATCTCATCACTGCCTTCAGCATCAGTATCATTTTCATCTTGAACCACCAAATTTCTCTTCAATTTTCCAAGTCTTCCATCCTTTCTGGTAACCAAAATGGGAACCTCTGGGGCCACTCCAATGGGATTTCCTTGGGGGTGAATTGATCCTCCAATGGCTGCCCAGGAACCACTGGTATTATTCCATTGTTGTACACCTCTCATTCTAGATCCAGTCACTGAAGAAGAAGAAAATAAAACATAGAAGTCAGTAACCCATCAATTTTATGGCCAATCAACTCACAATTGGAGTGACCAGAGGTGGCATCAGAGGTGGGAGGTTCATCAACAGGAGCTTCCAATCCAAATCTTCCACCCTTCTTGATGCTGCTCCATAATCTTCTGGCATCTTCAGGAAAGCTATAGTGGGCTTGAGAACAATTTCTTTTTCCAAGATTGCAAAATTGACACCTGGTGGACCTAGCAGTAGCAGATTCCACACAAGGAATCCCTTTCCTCTTACAATTGGTGCAGGGTGGTTCAATAACTCTGACAGATTTAAAACCATTATAGGTTTTATTGATGTCCCAAATCTCTGTAGGGGCCATACTCTCTTCAGAAAGCTCCCTCAAGTTATCAAAAACACCAGGACCATAAAGTACAGAAGGTGGGGAATCAGAGTGATTGGAATCACAGATGGAAGTCAGCCTTGAACTCATCTTCAAGTCAAAATTTCAAATTCAAGACCAAGAGATTTATGGACAATTGCAAGTCAGCAAGGCATTTATGGCAATTGACCAGTCAAGGAGGGGATAAGAAGGAAGACATTCAAGAAGAAATCAAGATTAAAAGAAGAAAAACTGCTTCAAATGGCCCAATTGGCCAATTTCATGGATTTATGCACTTTGGCACCAATGGCCACATCAGACCTCAAAACTTCAAAATAGCTCATTTTTTATCATTTTCCATCAAAATATGCTTAAATAGGCATATTGGAAAATTTGCGCATTTTGCGCATTTTTGCGCATTTGCGCACTTTTGCGCAAATTTGCGCACTTTGCGCATTTGCGCACTTTTTGCGCACTTTTGCGCAAAAGACCCTTTATCTTGTCAAAAGGCTTCAAAAGGCCTTTTTGGCCCATTTCATCATGATTGTGCATTTGCGCACTTTGCGCATTTTTGCGCATTTTGCGCAAAAATGCGCAAAATGGCCAGGATACTCTATAAGGCCAATTTTTCATCAAAATCAGTTTTTTTTCACTTTTTTCAATATTATATGCCATTATGGCATATATGCGCATTTGCGCACTTTGCGCATTTTGCGCAAAAATGCGCAAAATGGCCAGGACACTCTATAAGGCCAATTTTTCATCAAAAATCAAGTTTTTCAATTTTTTCAATATTATATGCTATTATGGCATATATGCGCATTTGCGCACTTTGCGCATTTTTGCGCAAATTGGCTAAAATCCCCTTTTAAACACAAAATCAAGGATTTTGGCCAGGACCTCTGAAATGGTCCATAACCTCAAGTATTGGCCACCTTATGCCAACACTCTCAAAATGAAAATTATGATGATATCAGGTGTTCTTGGGACATAAACCCAGGTCACCCACTTTTCAAAAGCCATGAGGACTCAAGAAAAGTTTTGGTGAAGACACTCAAGACAAGAATGAAGAAATTTTAAGAAGAATGAAAGTATTTTGAAGTGAAAGAGGGAATTCAGAATCAAGATCAAGGCGAAAATACCTACAAGTGATCAAGTGAAGATTTGTTTGAGTATTGTTTGAAGAAGAAAGTTGAATGGGATAAATTTAGGGAATTGGGGGGAAAGAACTGTATGGATTGTTTTCAAGCTCATCAAGACTCACTGTACTTATGGTGCTCAGAGCTCACCATTTTCAAGAGGGGAATAATGTCACAGCCAAGGAGGCAGGGGCATTTCCAATCATCATCAGCAAATCATTACTTCATTGATACCCCTCAAAACCCAATCAGCAAGGGGGTTTCATTCAACAGTCTCCAAATACAGTTCCAGACCTCAATACAGTTTTCATACAGGCAAGACCCAAATACAGGATTCACCAAATACAGTCCTGTAATCAATACAGGCGCAAATACCTGTATTGACTGTATAACCTGTATTGGATTCACCAATACAGGATTCAATCCCACATCCAACTTCTTCCAGCATACAGACAAGTATCTCAACACTCAAACTCCAAGGCTGGCATTTCTCACATATACCAGCCCCTCTTCACCCACCTGGGGGTTTTTCCCCCAGTTAATTAAAATAGTTGATTTATTATTTAATATTATTTTATTCTCACTTTGGAATATTATTTTATTACTTATTAAGTTAGTCTTAGCCTTCCCTCACCTGTTCAGTAGAGTCCTGGTGGCCATATCCTTATTAATTCCTTTTCTCTTTTCTGAACAGGTTGAAACAGTGACTCAGGATTATTTGTGGTTGGCTCTTTATTATTGCTTTTGTTTTGTCTCTCTTATCTTTTATGCTTATTATTTTATGACTAGGAATTTATCCTCTTACTCCATTACTCTTATCATTTGAGTATTTTCTTCTGAGCCCTCCATAAGTAAGTCTGTTCACTGAGTGCCAGGCCCTCTTCATTTTAGAAGAGCCCCTGTGACAGATAAAGAGATCACCGGTCTGGTGGGATTATCAATAACTCAAACCGATACTGGATTTGACTTCAATCAAAGCGCACTTATCGACAAACTCACTGGTCTTTCAGCAAGTAAAATCACTGCCAGCTCTCCTTTACCACCTAACTGCAATCTCCTTTCGAATACTTCCAAAGAGATGGATAGAGAATACTTGAAAAGAATCGGCATGTTACTATACATCGCACAAGGCACAAGGCCTGATATATCTTATGCAGTGAACTACTTGGCCAGGTTCTCGATGGGGACGACTCCGGCTCACTGGGAAGCCCTTGAACATCTTATTAGCTATTTACGGAAGACAAGGAATAGTAACCTGCAAATATCTGAAGATGAAAAGCCTAACGCCCTGCGATGCTATGTTGATGCAAATTGGGGTGGGGAAGGAAACAGATCGACCCATGGTTTTATCATCCTGCATGGAGGAAACCCGATAGCTTGGCAATCTAAACGACAGGCAACGATAGCATCGTCGACTGCTCAGGCGGAATACATTGCGCTTTCCTTTGCGGCACGCGAATGTATCTGGTTGTGCAACATGTGCCATGATCTGTTGGATTGCAAATATCCTTTCCTGTTATCCGACAACAAAACAGCAATAGGAATTGCTACCGACACAGTAAGCCGGAAGCAGACAAGGCATATGATTAGGGAATTCAACCTCATCAATGAACTGATCACCTCCAACAAGATCGAATTATGCTGGATCTCTACTCATGGACAACTCGCAGACATTATGACGAAGAGTCTAGGGCAGCTAAATGTTAAGAAATTTCTAGTTGACAGCAATATGACATAACTTATAGTTATGGAGGGGAGTGTTATATTTTACAATACTAAATATATCGTACAGTAAAATACATATGCGTGTAATGAGTTAACCTAATCTAATTATACTAACAAATTAATAATCATGTACATAGAATATAAATAATCAGAACCATATCATCGAATTACTCCCTCAGGGGAGATTTCTCTTTCTTCATTCATCTACAATTTACTAATTTTAAAATTTTTATAATAACTTTCTATAACTCAGGTACGCACCGAACAGGGGAGATATATTATATATTACACTTAGGGAATTAAATTATAGTAGTACATTGTCATTTATAGTAAATCGTAGATTCTTGATAATATTAATTTTTATAACTATTTAAATCAAATAAATAAAAACATTGAGCAACAACACCCCCGACAGTGCGTCGCAGGCTCTGCTACGTCACCTATTTGCCAACGGCCCTAGTCAGTCACACACTGACTGTCACACCCTGACCTTGGGACTTTACAAAGTTTTACGACTTGCGCGGGCCAAGACTTATGCAGTCGTGGGTTGTGTAATGAATTTTTAGGTTTCAGTCTGAACCTGTTGTGAAATTAAGAAGTTGGACTCTGTGAGATAATAGTAAATACGGCATACCTGATTTCAAAATCAGACACTCACATTTCATGGTCTCCCAGGGCCATTTTAGGCCATGACTGAGCCCCACTAATAGAAACAAAGACTCAACGCTCTCACAGTGGTATTTGAAATCAATAACACTATAAAAAAAAAGAGGTCCACCTTGACTTACGTCGTCATGTATTCGCTTGCTCTTTCGAGCAGGCTTATAGCCTTTTCATTCTACAATATTTAACCTTGCGTCTGACGGCCGCTTTGCTCTTTTGCCTCATCCTCATATCTCTGTCTTTTATTTTTTAAACCATTCGTTAAGCTTGCTATTCCATCTCAGTCTTTTTTCCTCTTTGCTTACCCTCATTGTGATCGAAATGAAGTTCTTTACTGTGTCTTCCCGAAAATGTCAATCATTCGTGTCGTTAATAGTCCTTCTTTTGATTTGCGTTTCTTTCTCATCTGGAATGTAAGCCTGCCTTTTCCGATTTCTTATAACATATTATTCCGGATGGGTCAATGCTTATACACCAAAACTTTCAGGAGGCTTGACTCAAAGATGAAACTTGCCAGACGCTCAAAAAAAGCTTCTGGTTACGGAAGCCAAAACGAAGAAAAACCCGCACCGTTTGTCATACACTTTTTTTTATACTCTCCTACATCAAATGCTGAGGCTTTTCTATTTTGTCAAAAAATCTGTGAAACCTACAAAAAGAGAAACAAGCAACGGTGATGTGGAACCTTCACTCAATGCAGATTCTCAATGGGCTGCCAAGTAAGTAATTCTTTCATGTCAGACATGTAATCTGAAGTCTTAAAATCCTTGCAAACAAAAAAGACATTATATCCAACGATTCTAATACTTTCTCTTCCCTCGTGCAAAGGTTGCTCAACATCCATAACAAAGTCAGAAAGTTTTATAACGTAGGGAACTTAGTTTGGAATGAAACTTTGGCTAAGGGAGCCGCAGAGTATGCACAGAAATGTGACGTTGTTCACTCTGGAAGCGACTTCGGAGAGGTAGGCTATGAGACTTCATTATACAATACAGTGTCGGAAATTTAAGTAGCATTGACATATCGATCTGCTGGACAAACTTGTCAACCGTTTTAGAACCTGGAAGTCGGCCTAACAAGTATAAACGAAGTAGTTAGCGACTGGGTTTTCGGACAGCATGAATGTGCAGGATATGATCCAGCAAATATCGAAGTTTCGCATTTTACTCGTGCGTTTAACTTTTAAAAGAAAGCCCAAATATTCACTTTTATCGCCTTGTCTTCTGATTTTTGTCCCCACACTCAACGCAAGCAGAAGTTGTCTGGAAAGATACTTTGCGATTAGGATGCTGGCGCAAGATGTGCCCGACCGTGAGACATGCGCCCGATATGAAAAATGCATATTATTGGATTTGTCGGTACGATCCGTAAGTCACCACTTTTATTGCTAATCTCATCTCCTTCATCAAAGGTATCCTAGAATTTGAAACTTTAATACTTTCACTAAAACACCGCTTGGCTTCCACAGCCCTGGAAATGTTGAAGGTGAATACCCTCAGAACGTCAAAGCTAAGAAGGGTCAATGCCCTCCGAGGTCACTGTTTAACTTACCGGGCAACTAATTCCAACTTTTCCAAGGAAATAATTTCATTTTATGGTTCATTCTCTCATGTTTTTTCTCTAGAAAAGTAGTTATTTTGTTTGTGATTATCACTTCCCTGCTTCAAGGCGACCATGAAGCTAGTAACTTTTTGATGTTAGGAATACAATCAAGCTGGTCTTGAAAATACTAACAAAGGCCTTTACTATTTTGATAATATTCTCCCAGGAAAATTGGGAGTTTTTCAGCATGCAGAAGAGGTCATTTACTTCCCTATTTTTTGTTTCGCCCTTAAAGACCTTTTACAAAAATTGTGAGGTTCGCCTATGCTATGTCAGCTTCAAAAAAAGGAAAAGGAGTGCTACATGAAATTTAAAGCTTATTAGTACTAAAACTTTAGACCATAAACTGTTATGAATATAAAACACCTTCATAACCCGTCGAATAATGATCTATGATCTCATTTGTTGTAATTATTCATCAGAAAAAAAGTACTAGTATTGCACAGGTAAGAGGAATGACTCTTGTAATGTCGTAGTCTCAAACTGGTTATAAATGTTGTGTTGATTGCATAGGAATGACATTGAGAATTTGACTTCAAAAACATTACATGATACTAAAATTTAAAAAAACCTTCTGCCAAAAATTTTTCAAAAAAGGCTCATAAATTGAGCTTTGTTTAGGAGAAGTACAAACATAGAAACATGAGTAGTTGGATAAGGAAAAACTACACATTACAAGAAAACTATATAGTAAAGACAAGATGTAAATCCAAGCTTTTGAAAACATGGGATTTAAGGGTTAGATAATATAGATTTGATTGAAATAACTAAAAGGCGGAGCTTTTTCCCACATTAGCATTTATGTAAGAGATTGGAATGTATTTAGTTTCATTGTGACCTTTTTCCGGTAAGTGTCTGCACCAAAAAATTTAAAGCTTGACATGTTGAGCTTTGTGATGGTGGAGTATATTCTTCAGGAGGGAAAGTTCTCCCTGGTTGTAAAACAAGAAAATGAAGCTTAGATACTATTCCAAATTCTGATACTGGGTTAAAAATTCAGATCACATTCTGACAATAAGAGGAAATAAGCCAACATTTATCCTTAGTTGAAAAGGGAGAAACTCTAAGATCTTTCTATGAAACTCTTGATAATATTACTATTAATCAAGAGTACTGTGACTGTGCTTATGAAATATAATAAAAGAACTTATTATAACTACAAATAAATAAATAATTTCTTGATTATTTCTTTTAATTGATATACACTATTAGTGATTATAACAGTAAGCAGTAATTGTCTACTGTGGTATTCCATACCTTATTGGCCCAGTTTCAAGTGAGATTTCATTTATAAGGCTATAGATTGAAGAAATAACAAAGAAAAATCAATAATGAATCAATCATAATAGAGGAATTCAGCAATAATATGGATTTAAATTAATCAATATGTATAATCCCATAAGCAAATCCTGGAAGAATGGTCCATTTGATTACAAGAATAACAATAAAAGAAGGAAAAGAAAAAGACAAGCTAGCAAGAATGTTAAATTTACCAGTAAGAGGGGTAGTGAAACATTCAAGTTACCCAGGCTCTGCTCAACCTTTGGATTACTCAGCAATGCAGTTATAAAACTGAGGCCACTTCAATAAGGAATAAATTAAAACTGTATTAATCATCAGTCACAAGACAGAAAGAAAAAGAAATCAATCAATTTATGCAAGGAAAATCCATCAAAACCTTAAATTACACAGCATATCTGTGGAAATACAAGCACAGCCACCTTATAAGGCAGTAAATATAAATTAAAAACAGAATTCAAGTTACATGAAGGAAAATTAAAACTCATACAGGACAAATATAATCCTCACAATATACAGCATTCTCCACCTACAGCTCAAACAGTGCACAGACCTATGGTGCAATAGCTGTACAAAATCACTTCATCCCCCCAGAAATGGTGCAATATACCAAACATATGGTGCAATACCTCCAAGAAATGACACCATCTCAAAATTCCTCACCAGCAAAAACATCTCAGATTACATAATCATACATAAATTGGCGCAACAAACCAAACAAATGGTATCTCACCACTATAAAAAATTATCCCAGCCAAAAGAATTGAAAAAGTTCCAAGTCCCTTGTTTTTGAGTGCCTCTATGGAGAGCTCAAAGAATATAAATAGAGGTCCTCTCTTGTGAGCCTTAGAGGTATTTTTATATATCCAAAAGACCACAAATGATAAATTAAAATACAAACATAAATAAAATAAATTTATTTATATTATAAAAATAAAAATTGAAATATAAAATACAAATTTATATTTAAAAATCAAAACTTAATTATAATTCAAAAAATAAAATTACAATAAAAAGTAAAATTATGAAAATTCATTTTTACTTTTAAAAATTATGTAAAAATGAATTTTTAATAAAAATTATGAAATTAAAATATTTTTGGTAAAAATTTATATAGAATATATTATAACTTTTTATTTAATAAATAAACATATAAAAATTATTTCATCATTTGATTCCTCATAAAAAATTAGGTGGGGTCACCTCTGAGTGAAATTTTTGTAACTCAACTCTAAATAAGCTTAAATTAAGTTTTGAGTATTTTCAATAAAAAAGTTGAAGATCCTCAAAAATTTAGTTTGATTCACACCACATGTGGTGTTAACCATCAATTTTTGTGTTAAAATTGAGGTGTTGTGTTTAATTTAGAAGCTATGAGGAATTGAAGTATTTTCAATTGAATTCAATTGAAATGTCAAAATGTGCGCGTGTATTACATAAGTGAACTTTGATTTACATATGAGGTATTGATTATTACTGTATTGTACTGTACAATTCAATTGAATTACATATGTAAACTATAAGTATAATACATGATGAGGAATTAAAGGAAAAAATAAATTGGAAAGATCAAAATTGGGGGGGAAAAGGAACTCTAGCTCTAAGGGGGAGCCAGACCCCCAAAGTCCTTGCTGAATGGCATGAGATGTCAAATTCCATTCAAAATTTCATCACTTTTGGCCTGGAATTGAGTCACAGGGTCTGTGACTCAATTGATGATGAGGTTTTGATACCAACCAGGGTGGTTTTAACTGCTGCAAAGAGGGTAAAACTGCCCTTAAGTTAAAGCAATATTAATAAAAACAGTTTTAACTAGTTTCTACGCCTCTTACACACATTCTGACATGTTTTGAAGGCTCTAGACCAGGTATTGCTATAGTAATGGCTGATTTAAGGGTCTAAAATGGCTAAAAATGGCTTAAACCAGCCCCTTTTTGGTCTAAACCAGGGTTCAATGATGCCATAATTGGCTTTTCTGCTATCAGACTGTTTTCCACGACTGACAAGAGTAAATTTTACTTTTGGAGTAAGAAAATTGATTGCTATAAAATAATTTCTTCTTTGCCCCACTTTTCTCTTCATGTTAGAATCTTTTCCTTTTATAATTAGTTCAAACACTGTTAAACCAATCAATAAAAGATTCCAACCACCATTTTTAAATCATTCTAATCCTTTTAACCATGTGAAAAAATAATTATAATCATTTTTTGTAACTCTTATAATCATTTTTACCCCTGAACCACCCCAAAAGTGAACTAAAGCATCTTTCATCACTGTAAACTTTGTCACTTTGTTTCCAAATTCACTCTGGTCACTTTTGGGTGTGTTTTTTCTTTAATATTGTTTTTAAAAACTTTGTTCTTAAATTAATTGCTTGCAGTTCTTTGCTCAATTAATTCCAATTGAAATTGCTCTTGAAGAAAATTATTTTGTAGCTTTAAATATCTCTTGTAGAGTATTTTTGGATAAATTTTTATTTTTGGTAAAACAATAAATCTTTATAATATTATTTTTTTATACTAAGAAATTTATAAACAATAAAATTGGTGTGTTTTCTCTTGAAAATAATATTTCTTACTATTTCTAATTGATTTTTACCTTATACAAATTTTGAGGACAGGAAAAGTACTTGATTTTTAATCAAGGTTTCATATCCACACCTTACATCTCTCCCTCATTTCTTCCCCCTTTTCCCATGAATGCAATTAATTATATACCAAGAAGGATAATAATTATTCATCCATAACTAGTAGGTCAACCTAGTATTATTATTAAATGGGAATTATATACCAAGAAGGAGAATAATTGATCCATCCCTTACTAGTAGGATAATCTAGTTATTATATTAAGGTATTATAGACTTATCAGTTTAATTCATAGTGATTTCTAATGAATATTAGTTAACAGAGTGTTTACTTTATATTATTAATCCACCCTATGTTTAAATTATTAGTCTTATAATTATAATACTATCAATAATACTCATAATATTGAGTTTATCCCCATACCCTTTACATTATAAAGGAAAAATATCCTTATTGTAAGGTTTGACTATGAAACAATAAGTAAAAATTACTAACATTTTACTTATTGTACTATAAATGTCCTTATAACTAAAATAAATAAGATAAAAAATAATTATAATAATACAGAGTTATTATAATTATGGCATAAAAATAATTATATTATTAAATAAATATAATAATATAATAAATAAATATATTAATATAAGATAATTAATATATTTAAAAGCACTTTATTATTGTTATCAACAAATAATAAAGGCGTAAAAAAATGTTTTTTATTGATGAAAAACAATTAATAACAATAATATTACCAATATCAAAGTTATAAATTAATATAAATACTATTTATATTAATTAAAGAAGTATTAAGGTAATAATAGAGAAAAAATTATTATAGTAAGAAGAGATAACCTACCTTTAATACTTAATATAATAATTTTGAATGATTTTATTCCAAAGAAATATAAATACAACTTATTTAAATTGTATTTAAAATACAAATTAAGGGAAATTACAATTTATCTTGATTTTACATGGATTTTAGGTTTTTAAGAGAAATTTAAACAAAACAGTTAAGTAATTGAAGTAATCACGTCAATAATGATGATTATAATAAGGATGATCTTTGGTCTTCAATAATATAAGAGTTACCTTAATAAAGAATAAAGAAATTACCTTTTTTGTTTTAATTATTTAGTGTTTTGTAAGCATCTGAGGGGAAAATAGAGTAAAAAAGCTCTATTTATAGTAAATACCTCCCTTTTAGAGTCCAGAAGGTTTCTAGTAGACGTTTACTGATGCTTTCTACAAGAATTGGTCAATATTTCAAAGTTTAGTGATTATTACATCATGATCAAACCATCTTACCTCATCATTACGCCATTGTTTAGAGTTATCACTGTAACTCTAAGTTTGATGACATCATAGCCTTGGAAAAAGTCTAAATTTCGTGGATTTTATTAGTTTGAATAATAATCTAATAGTATTTATCAGCTTCATCACTTATATGACTGTTAAGCTTAAAATAAGATTACAGTGAGTGATCATAAATGATCGAATTTAAGCTTAAACCTTGATCATCAATAACGTTCAAGTTATATCCACTACAGCTATTCTGAGAGTCGATTCTGATATCTTGGAATGTCCTTTTTAGACTGCAAAGAGCATTTTATTACACAATCAAAACTCTATTTTTGATGATTTTTCTTGTAACTCATCTTTTCTGTTGAAATTTAATATTTTAAACTTCAAACCATGATTTCAAGGGGTTATACCTCACAAATGAACTGGTAGAATCTAACTGTCTACTTATTTTTAAGCTTGGACAACTTTCACAACAAAGTGGTCAACAGCTCTATTGGTTTTATTCAATAATCCATTACAAGTTTTAACCTTGTTTATAACTTGTGAAATAACCTTCATATATGTATTCCTAAAGTAATTACATGGTGACTTTGTTTTTGGTTTATCTTTCTATCTTGTATATTTCAAGAGATATTAGCTAAAAACCATGAATATATGCATTGACCAAAAAAGTGCATATATTCAGCTTAATTCCTTAAGTATTGACTTTAGAGATTAGCTTTATAATTGTTTTATGTGTAGATATTTATGGAGAATCTAATGTTTCAGTTTATTCCACATGTTGTTCCATTGGCTTCTGAGATAAATTAGGTTTTTTACCTTTTTTAAGGTATTATTACTTATACTTCAGTAATTATCGACTTTTCAGATATGCCATAAAAATGACATATGTATATTTTACCATGAGAAATCTAATGGAGTAATTCATTTCACATATTTATTAATTAGATTCTGAGTTAATTCAGATTTTGTACTTATTTATGGTATTTTACTAATTTCTGAGATAATTATCATAAGTATAATTATTACAGAAATTTTGTTGTGACCTTTTTGAATATATGGTCATATCTCAAAGGCTCAAATTTCCTAACACCAAAAAATATTGTACCCCAATCTGATATAGTTAATTAAGGTATCATCCACTGTCCTACCTCTTCAATAGACTTTGTTAGTCTTGAAGCTCAATAATGTTTGATTTTTCTATTATTTAGGTTTTCTTTAATGTCTGAACCTTCTTAGTAGTTTATCAGCATTTGCTATATCTTTCTCAAGTAGCCATTAATCTTCTTGAGTTGGATTTCTATACCTTACAAGGTATTCTTTCTCTTTTTGATTTCTGGTCCTTCTTTCTTTAAGGACTTTCACTATTTTCTTTTCCTCTCCTTCTTCCAAAGGGGGTATTTCAAGTGGGGGTTTATCTCCTGGTGGAAATAATTCCTTGTCACTTGAGCTGTACTTTTTTATCAGACTTACAAGGAAAGCTGGGTGTTTATTCATTAGTTCACCTATGAGGTCCAATTGCATAGCATTAGGTCCATGTAGTGCTTTTGCCATCAATGGTCCTGCAAAGGAATCTTTCAATTTCTTTGGTCCTCTTATATTCTTTAAATTAAGAGTTGACACTAGGACCAAGTCTCCTATTTTGAAGTCAGGTGGCTTATGACTTTTATCCCATCTTTCTTTCGATATTTGAAAGAATCTTTCATACATCTGTTTGCATGGTGTCTTGCTTTGTCAAGAATTATCTCAAAACTTCTTGCTGTTGGATGCATATCCACTAAGTCCTTTTTGAGTGTATCATAAGGAAGTCTTGGATTCCAACCTTTTTCTAGCATTGCTGGTGTTTTGCTAGTAGAAGAATGGATTGATGTTTTTTATGCCAGTTCAACAGCTGGTATTAATGTACACCAATCATGGGTAAAGCCATCAGAATCTTTAAGTTCTAGTGCATGAGCACAGAATCTTCTGATCATGTCCTCCAAGGTTTGTATCATTCTTTCTGTTAAGCCATAAGTTTGAGGATGGTAAGCTGTTGAGAATGAAAATTTTGTCCCAAACAAGCTATGGAGGTTTGTCCATAATGCTGAAGTGAACTTTGGGTCTCTGTCACTTATAATATTTTGGAATAGGCCTGTGTGGCTAATGACTTTATTCCATATCATTATGGCTGTGTCCATAGCTGTATCATCTTTGTGACATGGTAGGAGCATAGGAGTTTTTATATACCTGCCAACTAACACTAGGCATGCATTATAACTTCTGTCTCCTCCTGGAGGTAGTGCTGTTACCCAATCCATATGAGCTATTTCCCAAGGGTATTTTGGTTCTTGGATTTGGATCATCATTCCACATTTCTTTCCTGTGGCTCTGTTGGCTTTCTGACATCTGTCACAGGTTTGGCAGTATTCTGAAACATATTTCTTCCAATTTGGCCACCAAGAGAAGGTTTTCACCCTCTCTAGTGTTCTATCTTCTGAGAGATGTCCAGCTGCAACACTATCATGACACTCATGTAAAATAGTGTTTCTTAGAGCTCTATCTGTTAAGGCCATAAAACATGTGTGTTTTGTTCCATGATAGAGGATTCCATCAAGGAGGTGGAATATTTCTTCATCATATGCCTTTTTCCATATTTTGTCTAATTTTGATGAAAGTGATGAGTCTTTGCAGTCTTTCATTGGAAGTTGGCTTAAGATATGGAAATTATTATCTGTTTTATAGCTTTCTTTAACTTGGTTAAAGAATTTTGTGCCAATGTCTGTGACACATATCCCTTCTATATGGTGCTCCTCCTGTGGTACGCATGCTGGATTTTCAGGGGTATTTGCTAGAGCCCATCTGCTGAGACCATCTGCATTTTTGTGAATATTTCCAGATTTATGAACAATAGTCATATTTCCTCTATATTATTGGATAGCAATTTGCCATCTCAGAATATGTCTATTTGGAGGTTTCATATTTAATAGAGATATTACAGAATTACAGTCTGTAATGACATCAAATACTGTTCCATCCAATTAATAATGTAATTTTTCTAAAGCCCACACTAAGCATAGGCATTCCATTTGGCTTGCTCCATATCTTTCCTGTGTTGGCATTCTCTGTCTTGAAATAAAACAAATTGGTCCTTCCACTGGTTTATCATTGATGATTTGTATCTGGTGTATTGCAGCACCTAGTCCTTCTCCACAAGCATCAATGTAAAGCTTAAAGGGTAGTTTCTAATCTGGTATTGGAAGAAATGGGGCATTTGTTAAGGAATTTCTCAATTCCTCATATGCTTTAACTCTTTCTTCAGTCATTTCATAGACTGTTTGTTGGTCACATAGTTTATACCAGGATTTGGCAATTTTTTCAAAGTCCTTTATATGCTGTCCATAGTAACCGTAAAATCCTAGAAATGATTTCATTTATTTTTTGGTTTGGTGAATTGGTTTCAATAGTACTGCTGCTACTTTGTTTTTGTCTATGCCCAAACTTAGTCCAGATACCACATGTCCTAGTGCTTTCAGTTTACTGTATGGAAAATGACACTTTTTCAGAGAGATTTTCATGTTCACTTGGACTATTTTTTGCAAGATTCTTTTTAGTCTTGATGGGTGATTGTCCCAAGTCTCTGAGCAAACTATGATATCGTCAATATAAATAATCAGCCATCCTTCTGATAATTCTTCAGGAAATATGGTATTCATCATCCTCTGGTAGTGGGATGGTGCATTTTTTATACTAAATGGCATCCTGAGATATTCAAAGATTCCACAGTGGAATATTATCCTTAGTAGTTTGTTGGCATTGTCAGTTAAGACATTTTGATGAAAACCCTTTAGAGCATCCATGGCTGTTATGAACTTAGGATTAGATAATTGTGTTAATGTCTCATGGATTCTGGGTATTGGATATCTGTCAGGGATGGCATAGGTGTTCAGAGCTCTAAAGTCTCCTACCATCCTTGATTTTCCATTATGCCAGGTTATAATGACAGGTGTAGTTACCTCTACCTGTTCATTATGTCCTACTTTCCTTAGTACTCCAAGGTCCATTAGTTCTTTAATGTGGACCTCTGAAGCTTCTATAGCTCTTGGGCTGGCTGGATAAGCTGGTCTTCTCAATAGAGGTGGATAAGGTTTGTCTACATTGAGAATTATGTCTACCTCATGTCCAATTATGGAACCTAGTGGTTCTTTGTCAGTTGCAAAGGCATTTTTATATTTAAATAAGAGGTCAATGAATTTTCCTTTCATTTTTACTGTTAATTCATGATTGAATTATTCCTCTTTTAGCTTTTCAGTTATAAAAAAAATCCATTTCTGGGATTTTTTCTTCATTCTTGACAACTGTTATTTGTCTTTTATCATTAAGAAAGCCAAATTTTTGTCTTCTATTGTGACCTATGGTGAAATATCTATCCTTTTGGTTAGAGATATCTATGACATAAATTGACAAGTAGTCATTTCCAAGTATAAAATGATTACTAGTACAGTCTTCCATTACCACAAACTCTACTTTAATTCTGACACATTGTGAAAGGTGAGGAAAAATGAGTGTTAAGTCAATTATTCCAAGGGGCTTCATGCTCTCACTTGCACTACTAAATCTGACACCTTGTATTGGTATACATTTTTCTTGCCAATCTGGAACAATTGTTTTTAAATATATTTCACCTACACAGGTGCAATATGCTCCTGTATCTAAGTTCACTTTTTCCTCTTGTTTATTAACCATGACAATACTTATACTTGATTTTCCAGCTGTATATCCCATTCCTTTTGCAGGTTTGGTTCTATACAGTTTGGCATCTTGCACATTTGTCAGGTTTGTGTCAGATGTTCCAAATTGTGTTAAGTTTGAGTTAACATCTAGTACTTCATATATTATATCAATATTATTAATTTGTGCATTAATTATATTAATTTCATCACTTTCAGAAGTTTCTGACTCTTCTGTCTCTTTGTCAGAGTCAGATTCCTCTTCTTTTTCATTGTGGTTTTCTGTTTTCACAATTTAATTGATTTTTGCCTTCTGAGGCAGCTATTGGCTAAGTGTCCAATACCTCCACATTTATGGCATTTGTTTGCTCATTATTGTTGGATGTATTGGGCTTGAAAGCTTCTTTTGATTTATATTTTTTGATAAATGGCTTATGTGGACTTTTGATGTACAATTTTTTCCAAGTTCTGCCAATTTTTGTCCTTGTCACTATTTCTTCTAGTGCATTGATATACTCTTCTGGGGAGCATGGTTCTATACACCTGCTTCTTAGGGCATGTTCCAGCTCTCCTACACATTTCTTAAGTATTTTCATATGCACCATTTTTTGTGACATTTCTGGGTACAGTGCATTCAGTCTTTCAACTTTTTTTAAGAGCCAAGTCAAAGGTTTATCTTTGTCTGGGTCAAAGAAAGAATTTTCAAATGCATTCTTTCTTTTTTCTACCTCCAGGTATCATTAGCCCATTTGGTGAATATTTCTTGTTTCTTGTTTCCACCAAGACCAGGTATTTTTTCCAGTTGTCTGTCTTATGCCATAATACCATCTTTTTGCAGATTTTTCAAATAATGAGTGTAATCTTTCAGTGATTAATTCATCTGGTATGGCATAATCTTCTTGTAACATGTCAATTTTTTTAATAAATAACATATGATCATATTCACCTTCTCCTGTGAATGTTGGCCATTCTTTCAGTTGAGATGCTTCCTTCATTAAAACTTGGTTATTGTCTTGGTGAATTAAGTCTGTTATGAATGAATTTGTTAATTCCTCTTTTGGTTGAACAGGGCTTCTTATGTGAGAAAATGGAGTTGATAACTTTGGCATATTTGAGTTAGCCTCATTAATTTTATCCATTTTTTCAGTGATAAGCCTTATTTCACTTTCATTGTCATCTTTCAGATGCATTCTTGCTTCATCACATTTTTCCACATGGTCTAAAATTAATTTCTGGTGTGATGAAGTCTTTTCTTCAAATTTTTCTACAGAAATACTTAATTTGTTCAATTTTTCTGTACAATTGCCAATACTCATGCCATAATTGATTGTCAAAGTTTTATCTTTGATATCCTTTATGTATTTATACAATTCTGGTTGTCCTTGTATCAATTTTTGAGTATTGTCAATTAAAACTTTTGTTTTATAATTTTCAACCATAAATTTAATTTTATAAATTTCTTTTTTATTTTGTACAAAATCTTTTGGAAAAGATGATAAGCTATTATTTATTTCTTGTAAAGATAATAAACTATTTTTAATGTCTTTAAGAGGTAAAATACTGTCTTTAAGCTCTTTTAAAGTATTTACAACATCAGGAGATAAGGTTATTTCTTTGGGAAATGGGGCTGTATCATTCTTTGCTCTTCCTTGTCTTTGAATTCCATCAAAGTTCTGGCAATGTTGAAGACATTGTACATGGCATCTTTTTGGATTTTTGGAATCCTGTAGCTTGGGGAATATGGTTTACTCCAATTCTTTTTCTTGTTCTTCTTCCCCTCTTGGGGAGGTTGGTTGGCTTGAGGCTTTCTGGTAGAAGCTACTGGGGCTTCTTCCTTGCTTGACTCCTTCTTTTTGGAGTGGTACTCCTTGATATTTTTGATTTGAGGCATGGATGACAGTGGATTCCATTCATTGAAGTATACCACTAGCTCCTCCTCTGTGAGGAACTGTTTGAGGATGTGCCAGGAGTTCATCACTCCTTAGTCTATTTGAGGCAACATTTCCCAGTCCTTGTCTTTGTACACTGTGTAGTACTGCTTGTACTGGCTCATGTAAATGTCTATCTGAGCCCTCTGAATGTGATTTGTACCTGTTTGAGTTACTAATACTTAGTTCTAACTCTTGCTCAGATATAATGGGAACTTCTGGGACTTGCCTTTGGGATAAGGCACTTCCTTGTGTGGATTCTGTTCCACTGGGGATATTGCCCTTCCTTTTCCCTTTTGAGGAATAAATTCTACCTCTGAGTCCAGCTTCACCTGATTGGATGGAGTATTGGGAGCCTCTTCTGGTAGTCATGATTTAAAAAATAAGAAATAAGAGGATTTCAGGACAAGAATTCTTCTAATGGCAATTTATAAATGAGGTACTCACCTTCAGAGTCCTGAATGGTGGGTCCTGGAAAGTCTAATTTCTTAGCTTTCTTTTTCTCCATGACAATTGGTGTTGGAGAGCTTGGACAAGTTTCTTCCACCAATCTTTCAACAGTGGCTTGGTTGCTTTCTGTTGGATTGTCTTCAAACACTAAAAAAGACAAATAAATATAAGTCTTTTATATAAGAAGTGTTATTTTTGGTAAGATATGGCAATTTTCCACGTAAGAATTGCTTTTATATCTTTGAAAAAATAAAATGAATAAAAATAACCTTGTTTATTGGTTTTTAATATCTTTTATTTTTAAAGAATAAAATGAAAAATGAATATGATTCTTTTATGAAATTAATTTATAATATAAAATATCTTTTTTAATCACTAGAGTCACTCAAAGAAAGCTTTTGCAAGTTTAAGGATGTGAAAAACCATGTGTAAGACAATACAATTGCTTTCCAAATGCCTCAATAGCTTTTAAAATCAATAAATATGAAATTATTATATAGTTTTATGATTATAATTATAATTTATTATTGGATAAACCCAATTAGAATCTTTTTAAAGGTCTTTTAGAGTAAATATCACGGCCAGGCCCAAAATGTAAGGTTTGACTATGAAAAAATAAATAAAAATTACTAATATTTTACTTATTGTACTATGAATGTCCCTATAAATAAAATAAATAAGATGAAAAATAATTATAATAACAAGGAATTATTATAATTATAGCGTAAAAATAATTATATTATTAAATAAATATAATAATATAATAAATAAATATATTAATATAAGATAATTAATATACTTAAAAGCACTTTATTATTGTTACCAACAAATAATAAAGGCGTAAAAAATTGTTTTTTATTAATAAAAAACAATTAATAACAATAATATTCCTGATATTAAAGTTATAAATTCATATAAATACTGTTTATATTAATTAAAGAATTATTAAAGTAATAATAGAGAGAACATTATTATAATAAGAAGAAATAACCTACACTTAATACTTAATATAATAATTTTGAATGGCTTTACGCCAAAAAAATATAAATACAGCTTATTTAAACTGTATTTACAATAAAAGCTAAAAGAAATTACAATTTATCTTGATTTTACATGGATTTGAGGTTTTTAAGAGAAATTTAAACAAAACAGTTAAATAATTGAAGTAATCACATCAAGAATGATGATTATAATAAGGATGATCCTTGGTCTGTAATAATATAAGAGTTTTCTATATAAGGAATAAAGAAATTACCTTTTTTTTAATTATTTAGTGTTTTGTAAGCATCTGTGGGGAAAATAGAGTAAAAAGAGCTCTATTTATAGTAAAAACCTCCCTTCTAGAGTCCAGAAGGCTTCTAGTAGACGTGTACTGATGCGTTCTACTAGAATTGGTCAATATTTCAAGGTTTAGTGATGATTACATCATGATCAAACCATCTTACCTCATTATTATGCCATTATTTAGAGTTATCACTGAAGCTCTAAGTTTGATGACATAATACTCATGGCAGAAGTCTAAGCTTTGTGGATTTTATTAGTATTAATCATAATCTAATAGTATTCATCAGTTGTATCACTTATGTGACTGTTAAACTTAAAATAAGATTACAGTGAGTGATCATACATGATCAAATTTAAGCTTAAACTTTGATAATTAATAACGCTTCAGTTATACACGCTACAGCTATTCTGATAGCTTGGAAGGTCCTTATCAAACTGCCAAGTGAATTTTATTACATCATCAAAACTCTATTTTTGATTATTTTTCTTGTAACTCATTGTTTCTGTCAAAATTTAATATTTTAAACTTCAAGCCATTATTTCAAGGGGTTATACCTTGAAAAATTTAATAACAATTACATCATTCTTCACAAATAAGCTATTATAATCTAACTGTCGACTTATTTTCAAGTTTGGACCACTTTCACAACAAAGTGGTCAACAGCTCTATTGATTTTATTCAATAATTCATTACAAGTTTTAACCTTGTTTATAGCTTGAGAAATAAAGTTCATACCTGTATTTTAACATTAATTACATGGTGACTATATTTTTTGGTTTATCTCTTTATCTTGTAAATTTCAAGAGATATTAGCTAAAAACCATGAATATATGCATTGACCAAAAAAGTGCATATATTAAGCTTAATTCCTTAAGTATTGACTTTAGAGATTAGCTTTATAATTGTTTTATGTGTAAATATTTATGGAGAATCTAATGGTACAATTTATTTTAAATGTTGCTCCATTGGCTTCTGAGATAAATGAGGTTTTGTATCTTTTTTGAGGTATTATTACTTATACTTCAGTAATTATTGACTTTTCAGATATGCCATAAAAATGACATATGTATATTTTACCATGAGAAATCTAATGGTGTACTTTATTTCAAATGTCTATTCATTAGATTCTGAGTTACCTCAGATTTTGTACTTATTTATGGTATTTTACTAATTTTTGAGATAATTATCATAAGTATAATTATTACAGAAATTTTGTTGTGACCTTTTTGGATATGTGGTCATATCTCAGAGTCTCACACTTACTATATCTTTATATTTCAAAAAACAACCTTACAATTCTATAGTATTATTATTATATATAAAAAAACCCTACCCTTATATTATATTATATCACTCATATATTCAAGAAACATCCACTCTATATTGAACAATATCTTACCAATAAATTATTGAAGTTCTTATTATTATATTATATTAGCAATTACCCCCTCAAACCATTAAGTATTATAACAGATATAACATCAAATTGAACTTACCCCTTTACAATATATATTATTACTATCATATTAAATCAACCTCTTATACTATTAAGTTCTTACCCTTAAAATCATCTTATATTATTATTTGAAAAATATATTTTATACTTTTTCAACTTATAAGTTACTTACCTGATTATTGAATAGGTCTGATAGAGACTGCTGAAAAGTCTTCTCTAGTTGTAAAGTCACAATGGCAAGTATTGAGTTGTGAGCTCTGTAGGGAGATTATTTAGTATATTCAGAGGGGAAGCTAAAACACCATTAGCACCCTTGGCTACAGGATTATTTCAGAAATTCAAAACTGTTTACCTGTGATTTCCCCTTCAAGGACTTCCTTATCCAATCCCACACTAAAAGGAGCTCCACACTACTAGGATCAATAATAAGAAGTATTAATAATCAAATTATTTGAATTTATAATTATCTTTTGCAAGAATAATTGTAAATATAGTTCTCAAAAAAAACTATTAGTAGAGAAAAAACTCACCAATACTCCAATAATATCCTGAAAATAATTGGTAGAGTGATTTAATGGATTATTTGTGGATTTAAAGGATAAAAATATTAAGTTATAGCAGTAATACAGAAATGAAACAGTCAAGAACTATTGGAAATATTTATTTATATTATTTCAGGTCTCTCTGATTGATTTGAAAGATGTAAAACACTTGAGAAAGCATTTTGCTAATACTTACTTGTTGGTACTAATGATATGATTGAATAATAAGATTATTTGGAGAAAACAACAAGAGGAGGCCTCCTTTAGGTAAACAACAGCTAAAAGAGGCATACCATGGTAAAAACTGAAAAAAAAGAGTGAGAAACCTGTTATCCATTTTGGATTATTGATGACATGACTTTGTCACACCCAGGGAAAGAACCCCCCTGTTGATGGAAATTTCAGCCTGACCCAATATTTGGCCAATTAGCCACAAGTGGTGTTTAAATGGCTTTTGAGACATAACCACCTTTTATTGCCATTCTTGGCCTTCAGGCCATATCCTGCTCCATTGGCCCCTTTAGCAAATTCTTTACCTAACCAAACCAAATCCCAGGCCAATCACCTTAATTTTGGGCCTGGGGGTCATTTTATGTTCCAGGGGTCTTTTGCCCCTTTCCCACCCCCTTTCGTAGGGGGTTTTAGGCCTAAATGGCTCAAAAAGGCCATTTAGGCCCATGATCTGTGGGACAGCTTATGCCACTTTTAGCTTAAATCCAATGAGGCCAAAAGGGACTAAGGGGGGAAGCCCATTAGCCCCCAATGCCAGGTGGGCACACCTGAGCCCCAATTGTAGCCAAGACCTCCATACATGGCCATAGATCCCAAGACTCCATCCATACCCTCTGGAAATCACAAGAGCCCACAAGTTCATATCCAGCAGGTTTTCCCCTCAATTCAATGGAAACCCTGTGCCACAGTTATGTGCCCGGCACTGCAGGAACCAGGAATGGGGCATATACAGTATCATATACCATTATGCACAATTTTCCCTCAGAAGTCCAATGGTGACACTTTCAAGACTCAATTCAGTAATTTCAAGTCACATCACCAGATAATCAGTCCATTTCAAAGGGAAGACTCAACTTACTGAAGTTGGCAATTCATGGTGGAATCAACAAAACAATCACCTGGCCTTCCATGTGTTGGCTTTTCTTTTCAACAGTATTCTCCCAAGGGAATACTGGACCAGGATTTTTCAAGGAAAGTTTTAAGTGTTTTTTGATATTGGAATCAGTTGTCAAGGCATCAAGCACTCCTTGGACAACTCAATTGGTCCATACCGGTAGCATTCAGACAGCCTGTATGGCATTGGCTCTTTTGGGACAATTCATATTCCACTCTGGGAATTCCAGACACGCAGTGCATTTTCCAAAATTTTCAGATCTGTATTAGCCAGAAACAGTCAATAAACCTGGATCTTCAACCCTCCAGGATCAGTCTTCAACGTTTCACATATAATGGTCACCTTTCCACCCCTGGAGACCTTTTTCCCCAGTTAATTAATATACTGAATTTATTTTTATTATTATTTGATTTTTCATTTGTGAAAGCAAATACTGATATCCTTAAGTAAGTCATCTGCACCTTTTCTCTTTGTGTGTCAGTGGATATTAGTGGTCGTATACTTTACTAATTCCATCATTCTTTCTGGAAGGTTGAAGCATTTAATTGAGGATTAATTTGGTTGTCTTTTTGGCTTTTGGCTTCATTCTTATATTTTGACATATCTTGTACTTGCTCTTATTTTCCTTTAAAGAAACACATTCTTCTTTATTTTCTTTATCCTTTTGGAGCTCTCCAAATAAGTTCTTTATTCCTGAGTGCCAGGCCACTCTTGGTTTCCCCAAGAGCCCCTGTGACACAATTGCTGTCATGTGAGATTATCATAAAAACTTAATTAAGTCATTTTATGTGACCAAAAACCCATTCATGGTTAAGAAATAAAGGAGTAACAGCTGTAAAGCTTGTTTTATTTAAAACTAAAAATTTCTTTCTCAAAGTTATAAATATTATTGGAAATTTCATTTCAGGTTGTATTTTCTGTAAATTTTTGAAGATTTAGTGTCTCACATATAATCATCAAAAATGGACTTTAAGTAGCACTTTTAATTACAAATATGAAGTAATAATTAATTTTGGTTTTATATGGATTATCTCCTTCTACATTGTTCATGAAGGTTCAAAAAATGTTCCTCAAGAATTGTATTTTTAATGAGTTTTGGAAGTTTTTACCTTATTAACCATGAGGAAAATGGCTACACCTGACAGCAGGTGTTGCATTTGGAAATCAGCTTGGAACCATCCTTGAATGAGGTTAGAGCCCTTCTGTGAATTGTGTTAGACCCAGGGCTCCAATGTTTGTCATTAATCCAAGTTATTCTAAGCCACTGGAATATTACAGAATTTCCAAGATTTTCTTTCCTTTGTTAATTGATTATAGTAAATATATAGTAAATTATATGAAAGTACTTTCTATTTATATTTTAATTGTAAAAATCTTTTTCTTCATGATAAGAAATTGAAATTTACAAATTTATTTTTAATTTAGACAGTTCTATCCTTTTTATGGCTAATGAGAAGTTAAATACAATCTTAAAAAGGAATAGAGCCTTTTGTCTTTCTTGATTCTTTACTTATTATTACTTTATAACAATATTATTTCCTATTTTTTCTGAAAAAAATGTATTTAAATATCAGATTCAGCTGTTTCCCAACAAATAATTTTCTGAAGAAACTAGATTGTGGATATTTTTCATTTTAAATGGTTAAGCTCCTGTAAGATTTGACTATGAAACAATGAGTGAATGTTACCAATATTTCACCTATTGTACTATGAATTTCCTTTTCAACTTAATGAATAGACTGAAGGATAATTATCTTAATGTAGGATCTTTATAATTATGGCATAAAATAATCATATTATTAAGTAAATATAATAATATAAGAAAAATAAATATATTAATATTTGATAACTAATATATTTGAAACTCTTTGTTCTTGTTACAAACAAATAATAAAGGCCTAGAAAATGTTTTTTAATAATAAAAAACAATTTATAACAAGAATATTACAAATATTAAGGTTATATATTAATATAAATACTATTTATATTAATAATGAAATTATTAAGAGTGATAATAGAGAGAAACGATTTTAAAAAGTTAAAATAATCTACTTTCAACACTTAATATAATAATTTTGAAGGATTTTACACCAAAAAATTTAAATACAACTTATTCAAATTTTATTTACAGGATAAAATAAGAGAATTTACAAATATTCTTAAGTTTATGTGGAAAATAGGATTTTTAGAGAAATTCATCAAAAAAATAAACAATTGAAGTAATCACATCAAGATTGATTATTATAATCAAGATTAACTTTTGCCTTTGATAATATAAAATATTTATATATAAAGAAGAAAGATTTTACCTTTTTGTTTAGTGTTTTATTGTTTTTGATGCATCTGAGGGGGAAATAGAGTAAAAAGAGCTCTATTTATAGTAAATTCCTCCCTTCTAGAGTCCAACAAGACTTCTAGTAGACATTTACTGAGAGTATCCACTGGAATTTATCAGTATTTTAAGGTTTAGTGATGACTACATCATAATTAAACCATCTTGTCTCATTATTATCCCATTATTTAGAGTTATCAATATAACTCTAATTTTGATGACATCATAGGCTTGGAAGAAGCCTTAACCTTGTGGATTTTATTAGTATTAATCATAATATAATAGTATTCACCAGTTTAATCACTTATATGACTGTTAAAATTAAAATAAGATTACAGTGAGTGATCATAAATGATCAATTTTAAGCTGAAACTTTGATCATTAATAAATTTGAAGTTATAGATGATACAGCTATTTAGAAAGTGAATTCTGATAGCTTGGAATTTTTTTATTAAACTTCCAAAACTATTTTATTACATAATCAAAACTGTATTTTGATGATTTTTCTTGTAACTCATCTTTTCTGTCAAAATTTACTATTTTAAACTTCAAACCATGATTTAAGGGGGTTTTAGCTTATATATTTTGATAAAATATACATCATTCTTCAAGTTTGAACTATCAGAACTTAAATATACACTTTATCTTCAGTTTAGAACACTTTCACAACAAAGTGGTCAACAGTTATAGAAATTTTGTTCAATAAACCCTTACAGGTTATAACCTTGTTTGTAGCTTGTGAAATAAAGCTCATATATGTATTCATAAAGTAATTAAGTGCTAAATTTGTTTTTGGCTTAACTCTCTATCATGTATATTTCAGAAGATATTAGTTAAAAACCATGAATGTATGCACTGATCCTAAAAGTGCATATATTCAGCTTAATTCCTGAAGTATTAGCTTTAGAGAAATGACATGAAATCGTTTTATGTGTATCATTTCATGGGGAATCCAATGGTGCAGTTCATTTAAAATTTTTTACATTGTTTTCTGAGATAAATAAGAATTTATGTCTTTTTATGGCATTTTCACTTATTACTCATTAGGTATTGACTTGAGAGATATGCCATAAAATTGATATATGTGTGTTTTATGATGAAGAATCCAATTTTGTAATTCATTTAACATTTTTTTAATCAGATTCTAAGCTACTTAAGCATTTATGCCTTTTTATAGCATTTTTACTTATTTTAAGATAATCAGTTAAAAGAAATAATAATTGAAAAATTTCTTTGTGACCTTTTTGGATATGTGGTTATATCTGAAAGGTTCACAGCTCCGGTAACCTCAGAAGGAAGAAATGAGTTCTTTGAAATTACTTTCAAAACATTTTTTTCCAAAATCTATAATTCTTTTCTTATTCATTTATTAAAGCTTCTGAAGTTTTTTGATCATTTTCTTTTCCATTTTCTGATCACATTGGCTTATAAATAAATTTTATCAGTTTTTATTTTTAAGGCTGAAATGTTCCTTAGTTTTGAAGAGGAAATTCATTACTATTTTTTGTTTTAGAGTATTATCAATCAGTGAGGAAGAGAAATACTGGGATGTATATAGTACATCCATTTCCACTGGAGAAAATTTGGAATTTGAATGCTAAATTACATTACAGGCCCTCTGATGGTTGTTACTGTAATTTGGTCAATGATAATTGACAAATTTACAGTAGTGGTTATTACAGGTCCTGTACTGTAACACATTTGACATGTGTGAATGAATTGACAGTTGTGGGCATTACAAGGACTTACACTGTGATTTAATTACAAACAAAAACATAAAACTAAGTTAAAGCCAAGTAATAACATAAAAAAGAAACCTAGGAAAAATTAAACACAAACACAAGAAACAAAAATTAATGAAGTACTCAAAATAACATATCACCATAAAGAGGATTAACAGAACTCAAAAAATGAAAAAAACATTAAAAAACAAGGTTTTTGAGTAGCAGAAAAAAGGTTTTTGCTACTTATTTTATTTAACAAATACGAATAAAACCTTGATTTTGATAATAAAAAGAATTGTAGAAAATTTTGAATTAATTATTCTATCCCTTATTTTCTTGAATTAACTCAATCATTTTATTCAAAATATTTTTTCGAAAACGATTTTTGAGATATTTTTTGCAGTTTTTGTGTTTCTATTTGTATATCCAACATTAAAATTAAAGGATATTTATGTCACAAAAAATGTAGGAGAGACCAATAGGATTATATGAGCTTAATATAATTCTTATAAAAAAAATTAAAGATTGAAATATTTTGATTGATTTAAAGGAAGAAGGATCAGTGAGCTGAAGATCTAAGTACTATCTGTCCATATAGAAGAGGATTTCAGAAAAAAGTCTCAAAAAGCTTGATTTGCATGCAATATTTCCCAAATATTGTCAATATTATAATTAGTAATATTTATTTATTCTGAAACATCAAAGAGAAGCTTCTTTAGTTATAAAACAAATATTATTGAAAACTTTTATAATATTTTCAAGGAGAAAAGCACATGATTAATGATTTACTTAAATAATTGATCCATTCCTTTTCAAAATAAATGTCTCTGTGGTCTTGAAAATTTCTTAAGAGCCCTTTCCACAAATATCCATGAAAAGTATTATGAAATCATTAAATCCCTTGGGAACCCTTTGATAATAAAAATTAAATACTTGAAACATGATTTGGACTATCTTTTGATTTTAATTGGACATGGCTCTGAAGTGATATTTGTGCAAGTGAAAGCTTACTTCCCAAAATTTTCCAGTTTACCTCTGTAGCTTCCCTCTTCAAAATTTTACATTAATTGTGAGAAGGAAAAGAATCTTAAGAGGAGGCAGGACTTAATTAGTCTTAGCCGACGATTAGGAACAGGGAGACACAATCGAACCTTAAGAGGAGGCAGGACTTAATTAGTCTTAGCCGACGATTAGGAACAGGGAGACACAATCGAACCTGGAGATAATAGCGATGAGAGAAAACAAACACGATGAAGATGAATTTCAAAGAGGGAGAAGAGATATAACAAAAAGAAATTAACAAGTAGCCACCTTAAGAGGAGGCAGGACTTAATTAGTCTTAGCCGACGATTAGGAACAGGGAGACACAATCGAACCTGGAGATAATAGCGATGAGAGAAAACAAACACGATGAAGATAGACTAGTTACAGGAAAGTGGTCTGTTTATATAGACTATTTGGACTATCTGAACAGGAAGTTTTAACTCATAACAGCAACTATCATAAGAGACAGGAGTAACATAATCTGAGAAAAATGGAAATGTAGTTTAAGAAGAGGTACTAATAGTTACGTTTGATAGGGGTTTTTAAGAGTAGGTTTTAGTCTAAGAGTTGAGTCGAAATAAGATTTTCATTCTATCACTCCCCCATACTTGTTAATTTTGGGTCGGATAAAATGAGTCTTAAATGAAGAATAGTCTTGTTTAGTGTGAGATTCTTGGTAAGTAGGTCAGCGGGCATCTGTGTAGAAGGTAGGTACTTTAGATGAAGGAAGTGGTTTTCAATCAGATTTTGAATAAAGTGAAGTCGGAAATCAATGTGCCTTGTTCCATGATGATAAACTGGATTTGACGCAATTGAAATGGCGCTTTGATTGTCGGAGTGAAGTGTACACTGGGTTTCAGCATTGGTGGTTTCAAAAATGAGTTGTTGTATCCAAAGTAGGTCTTGAGCTGATTCAGTTAACGCATTGTACTCAGCCTCGGCTGAAGAGAGGGCAACTATTTTTTGTTTATGGGCTCTCCAACCAAGAACACCGTGGAAATAAATAAGAGAGCCAGAGAATGACTTCTTCTCAGTGCCGCCACCCCAATCCGAATCGGCGAAGCCCAGGATTTGAGTTTCAGAGTGTTTCAAAAGATTTTTACCTAAGTTTAAAGTGAAATGTCGAGTTCCTGAGAGATATTTTAATGTGTGCATAATGGCTTTTGTAGTGTAGATCTTTAGGGTCTTCTAGAAATTGAGAAAGAAAAGAGACAGCAAAGGCAAGGTCAGGTCGGGTGCATTGAACGATGTATTGAAGTAATCCAACAGCTCTTCTATAGTTGAAAGGTGGTGGACCAGTAATGAGTTCGCCGGAGCTTTTTAAATCTTTGTAATTGTATGGTAATGGAGATGATGGTGGTTTGATTTGATTGGTGTTGAATTCAGTTAGGATCTGTTGAATAAACTTATCTTGAAGTAAGGAGATGTTGTCTTTGTTTTGAGTTATTCTAATTCCCAAAGCATATTTAACCACGCCTAGATCTTCCATTTCAAAAAACGTTTTGATTTTTAGTTTGAATGACTGATTTCAGGTGCCTCCAAAGATTAAATCATCCACATGTACAAAAAGCCAAAGGGGTTGTTTTTTATCTTGTGAATAGTATAAACAGGGATCAGTGAAACAAGGTGTGAGTCCAATGTCTATCAGAGTATTTTTGAGTACTTTATGCCAGCAACGGGGGCTTTGTTTCAGTCCGTATAGTGATTTATTCAGGACAAAAACCCGTGCCTCTGGATGATCTGAGTATCCTGAAGGTCGGTAAATGTGCAGTGTTTCTTCTGGTTTTCCATTTAAGAAAGCACACCGGACATCCATCTGTTCAATCGGATATTGATAGATGTGGCATAAGGTGAGTAGTAATCGTAGTGATGCCAGTCTTCCTGTGGGAGAGAATACTTCGGAATAGTCGATACCTTCTTTCTGAGTGAATCCCCGTACACATAGTCTTGCTTTGAATTTTGAGAGATTACCATTTTCGTCAGTTTTTCGCTTAAACACCCATGTGGTACTCAAGGGTTTCACGTGATTTTCTGGCGTGGTGGGTGACCAGACATTATGATTACTCATATTATCCAGTTCTACTTTGATGGCGTTCTTCCATTCTTGACTTTTGGATCCAGTTATCGCTTCTTGATATGTCTTGGGGTCTAAGGAGAAGTGATTGGCTAGATTTGCATGATGTCGAGATCGTCTTTGATAAGGGAGAATGTTATTAGGATCCCCAACATCTCCATGTATCTCGTTCTGAGGGCCAGATTCATGTTCTGGAATCCATGAATACCCTTTATATGTTGGTAGTTTGGGTTGGATTGGTGAGTCTTCTTCGACAGGGGAAGGCATGTCTCTTCTGAGGTATTCCTCTGGTTCACATGGCTCGGTTTCTTGAGTGGTGATCAGAGGGATATCTTTATCGACCGGAACAGTTTCCGTTTCATTTGGGACTAATAGGAAGGAATTTTGGTTAGTTATAGAGGTATTGGGATTAAAAGAGGGAAATTCGGTAGGTAGGAATTTAACATGATGGGTAATCTTGACGTTACCTGTTCCTGGGTCCATAATCCTATAAGATCGATGTGTCTCTCCGTATCCTAAAAAGATTCCTTGGCTGCCAGTTTCATCAAATTTTCCATTTCGTTTTTGTATAAGCACAATAGCCAAGCAACCAAATGGTTGAAGGTGTCTGAATGAGGGTTCCTTGTTGAACCATTTGAGAAAAGGAGTGTCGAAATTAATATTTTTTGATGGGGTAATGTTTTCGAGATAAACAGCTGTATTTGCGGCTTCTGCCCAAAAGGAAGGATCTAACCCTGAGTCCTTAAGTAGGCATCGAGTTTTGGTTATGGTTGTTCGGTTTCCCCTTTCAGCGAAGGGATTTTGTTCGGGAGTGTAGGGGGCAGTAGTAAGATGAGAAATGCCTCTTTTTTCAAAGAAGTCTTGTAAATATGTGTTGACGAATTCCTTCCCATTGTCAGAAATGATATTCGCAACTTGTGAGGCTGTTTGGCATTCGATCTTGATTATATGCTTTTTTAAAATTTCTTTGGTTTCGGCTTTTGAGGTGAGAAAGAAAATCCATGCAAAGTGTGAAAAACCGTCGAGGATTTTGAAGATATATCGAGCACCAGAGGCGGAAGGTGGAGAGATGGGTCCACACAGATCCATGTGGAGAAATTCCAGTCTTCTGGTGGCTTTAGGAAAATTTCCGGGAAATGGTGTTTTGGTCATTTTGCAGGTGGAACATGTGACACACGAAAACTGAGGGATATTAAGTTTGGGGAACATCTTTCGGAAGTAGTCGAGAGAAGGATGTCCTGCTGCTTTATGTAGAGTTGTAAGTTTAGAGGTAATAGTTGAACAAAGGAGAGCTTTTGGCGGATAGTGTAAGGTAAGATTTCCAGAGGTTAGGGATCCTGTTACCACTTGTCTTCCATTTTGATCTACCACCTCGAATTCGTTTTGATTGAGTAGTTTGATAATAAGGTGAGTTTTGAGGAATGTAGTCATGCTGATCAGATTAGTAGCGAGAGAAGGGATGAATAAAGTGTTAGAGAAAGTGAGTATGATATTAGTAAATTCAAGTCGGATAGTTCCATGACCCAGTGCTTCAATAATGGATCCGTCTGCTAGCTCTATCTCTTGCTTCTTCATCTTGATGGATTGAAAATAACTTAAGTTGTTTACCATGGAGGTGGTAGCGCCTGAATCTAATACAAAGTTGGAGTTGCTTGTGGAGTCATTCCGAGCCATGAGTGCTTTAATGGGTTTGTCGTTCTTGGGACGTTTCTCTGGATGAAGTTTCCAACAGTCTTCTTCAGAATGTTGAGCTAGTGGGTTGTGGAAGTTATTGCTGCATCTAGTGGTGGTTTTATTTCTGTTTTCGTTTTGTTGGGCAGAGAGTGCTTTTTCGGTTTCAGCATCATCTTCTGTTTGTATGATGTATGCATGAAGTTCTTCAATTGTGTCTTTTAAGGATGGTGTATTTTTTTCTATTTCGCATTTCTTTAACCAGAGTTCTCCTATGGTTTTATATTCGTCAGGAAGGTTTCTGATTACCCACATAGCTACCACAGAATCTAGTAGTGTTGATGGCTTTACAGTTTTATCATCTATTAGACTGCATAATTGTCGAGTATTTTCAAGTAGTTTGTTGAGAGCTTCTTCCAGTTTATTTTTCTGAAGGAAGGTTGAGAAGATACGCTTTAAATAAGTCGTTTGATTTTGAATAGTTTTCGGTTGATAATATTTATCAATATTTGTCCATAAGATGGTGGGATCGTTGTTTGCTTCAGACGAGAACTGTGCCGCTATTTTGACATCACAGTTGATACATATAATTTCAAATGCAAGTTCTTGTCGTTCAGGATCTAGTTTGTCTCTTTCAGCTTCCATCTCGATGCTTTCAGTACCAGTAGCCAAGGCGTAGAGCTTTTTGAAAGTCAAAATGGATTTCATCCTGACTTTCCAGTCGATGAAATTGCTTCCAGATAGCTTGTACTTCTCGGCTAGTTCAATGCTGTATTCAACCATGTTTCTGGTGTAAGGGAGTCTTTTTATATCAATTTATCGTAGCCTTTTTAGAGACCCGGTCTCATAATCTGTGAGAAGGAAAAGAATCTTAAGAGGAGGCAGGACTTAATTAGTCTTAGCCAACGATTAGGAACAGGGAGACACAATCGAACCTTAAGAGGAGGCAGGACTTAATTAGTCTTAGCCGACGATTAGGAACAGGGAGACACAATCGAACCTGGAGATAATAGCGATGAGAGAAAACAAACACGATGAAGATGAATTTCAAAGATGGAGAAGAGATATAACAAAAAGAAATTAACAAGTAGCCACCTTAAGAGGAGGCAGGACTTAATTAGTCTTAGCCGACGATTAGGAACAGGGAGACACAATCGAACCTGGAGATAATAGCGATGAGAGAAAACAAACACGATGAAGATAGACTAGTTACAGGAAAGTGGTCTGTTTATATAGACTATCTGGACTATCTGAACGGGAAGTTTTAACTCATAACAGCAACTATCATAAGAGACAGGAGTAACATAATCTGAGAACAATGGAAATGTAGTTTAAGAAGAGGTACTAATAGTTACGTTTGATAGGGGTTTTTAAGAGTAGGTTTTAGTCTAAGAGTTGAGTCGAAATAAGATTTTCATTCTATCATTAATCAATACTTTAAACCTTCAATTAAAAGTATATACCAAGAAAAAAAAATATTCTCCTATTTTATGGCGGAAAGAATTGAAACAACTACATATATAGAATTTTCAAATATGATTTAGCAACTACTGATCATTAAATATTTATTATTATTTTAAGATTCATAGATTTAGAAACCAATCTAAACCTATCAAATATCTTCAAATATTTATAAATAAATTATGAGAAAGAAATTTGTTTAAAGAACCTGTTTATAGAAGTTATTTTTCCTTGTTATAATATTCACATCATTTCAAAACAACTCAATTAAATATTTAATGTACTTATAGATATGCAGTTTCTAATTCTTGTCAATTAATATTGAGTTTGTAATTGAGCTCAAATTAAATTCTTAATTAAAGTTTGTAAAAGAACTCCCTATAGCTATGAGGGAAATTTAATGTAGAGAAATTGGAAAATTATATTCTAAATGGTTTCCAAAATCTATTTTTTTTATTTGTTATCAATGACAAAGTCAGAAAGATATTTTGAGATAATTAATGTTATCAAAACATCAAGTTCAGATACAATCTTTAATTTTTTTAGTGCATGAAGAGATTTCAATTTACCCAAATAATTGAGAATTACATTAAAGAGTAACAAGTCTAAAGCTAAAATTCAAAAATCCCATAGAATACAGAAAAAATTTAAATAAATGAATTCCATAGAAAGATATCTTAATAATATGTCTTAAAATAATTAGATAATTTTTGAAAATAATAGCTAGCCACATTGATAGATGAATATTACCTTTCAAGAAATTTCACACAAAGGTTTGCATTATTTCAGCTTTATTTTATATCTTGATACCGCTCCTATGATTCTTTACTTGAAATGAGAACTTGAATGATCTTGCTTCACATATTCAAGGAATCCACGAGATCAAGATCGTCAAATCAGAGTTAGTAATTTTACTAAAATAATAGAAAAAGTGGAGCGGATTGGTATCAAGAAAGAGAAACATTGAATTCCCCAAAAAAATAAATAATCTTATGTTTTTGATCATTGTTTATATTTAGAATTATATTATCATTTCAGGTTCTTACATGAATATCACAACAATTTATTTCAATTTAAATATTTATATCATCTTATTAAAAGTGTAAGAGCCTCCTCCAAATCAGTTTATGTGTTGAAACAGGGGTGATATTGTTTCAATAAATACTAAATTTGTGTTAGCCTCTTCTTTAAATGACATTGTCACATAAGTATTTACAGAGTTTCTCACTTTTGATTATAACCCAAATACAAATAAAGCAAAAATAAGGCATATAATTTCTCACAAAATACATACTTCATAAGAGAAAGAATTTTAATGGTAGGGTATAATTATGTATATTTTCAGAAATTCTGTAAGCCATTTCATCAATAATGAGACATTTCATTCAAAATCAAAGGGTTCCAATTCCAATATTACAGTTCTATGGGTTCCCATAAGTGATCTTTTTAGAAAATTCATATTGAAGCTGTATTATATATGTCAAATTACATAATAAACACTCCAAAGGATGAAATATTTGTCAATTAAATAATAAAATTGACAAATAAGATTAAAAAAAGGGAAAATAAAGATAAGTATGTTCATAATCTATTGTTTAATTCTGAGCTTTGACAACCTGGACCAAACACTGATATTTATCAAACTGCATTAAGGATTTGTGTCTTAAATGTCTTCCAAAACTTCTATTTCAAAATTGAATTTTTTTCTATGTTTAACCTGCCTGCAGTGTATACCCATTGTAAAATCCAAAAGTAAAAACATGATGCCAGGTGGAGCCAATTTGCTCATGGTGATTTCTTTGTAGAAAAGCAAAGAGCATTGTACTAGCTGGTTTCCATAAGGCAAATGCATGGATACTTGTACTAGAAAGGTTTTAATTAATTTTTGAAATTTTATAAATGGAAAATGATTAATATTAAACATGGTTACAGGAGTCAGAGTTGCTCATTACCCCTTGTCATGTCAAAATAGCAGCTTATTTTCCATTTTATCATGATTTAATGGGACTTGAACTATATAACCAATTTTCAAAAAGGTTGTAATATACTAATTGGGCCATGATCACCCATGGATCCAAGCTTCAGAGCTATCCAGGCCTCAGAGGCCTCAGAAGCTGGGTACCCTGGCTCTCTTTGATGTCTTTTGTCCTCCTTACCTATTTTCACATCAAAAATAGTACTTCAGGCTTCAAAAATGAGATGCACTATGGGTGTACCAAACCTGAATGTAAAAATACTACATTTTTAAGTCACACAAAAATGCATAACACTAATGTTAGTGTATATGTAACATGGGATTTCTCACATTCCAGTTATTTTGGCATGGAATTGAGGAAAACAAAGATTTTCACGATTCTTTTTATTTGGTATTGAATTATTTTCCATATTACCACCTCATAGAGTTAATTTAAGCTTATTAACTGGAGCTACCCTACGTGAATTCTTTGTGTAGAATCCAAATATGGCCTTCAATCCTTGGATTTACTTACAAAAAAAGGTTTTCATCCTTTCTTAAATCAAAAATGATGAATTTTGAATATATGCATGACTTATAGGTTCTGGGTTTCCCTAGGGTAATGGAGGAAATTTACAGCTTCTGCCTCAGGGTTGGTGCTGGGATTGTTAAGAAACTGAGAAAGAGACAGGGAGGAATAGGCAAGGTGACTGGATGGATGCTTGAACTTATCAATCTTGGATTATAGATGGAAGGTGAAGTGGAACCAATTTCAAGGGAAGCCTTTGCTCATATATCCTGAATTAGCTGCTAAAATTGTTAAAATAGAGCTCCTGAGGCAAAAATAAGGTTTGGTATGATGTATCCCTTGAGAACTCTATACCAAGTACAAATTAAATTTTATCAATTTAATTCAGAAAAAACAAGGAAATGATTTCCAGACCTTCAAAATGACTGATTTTAATAAAGGATTCCCACCTGCCCTAATCAATAGGAATGGTTAAGTCAAAAAAGGGAAAAGGAATGCTCCAGGAAAGAAGGCTTTCATGCAAATTTATCAATTGTAAGGGTTTTTCACAACCTTGGGCATGACCCCCATGGATGGATTAATGGAAATCCTAACTATAGTAATTCTGTGGCCAATAGGCCAAATTTATCATCTTATAGGAAAATCTACATTCCAACCCTTGGTGTTGCTCTGGGAAACACCCAAATTATTTTGCAAATATCTCCTCAACCATCAAACATGGGTTCATTTGCCATTCCCTCAGGCTTGGACCTCCATAGTTTATTTCATCCATGAGAAAATCATTCCTCATTTGACCCCTAATGGGTCTCATTAGCTTTATATGGACCTATGGTTTCTCTAGTCATCTTGAGAAACTCTTCCTGACCCCTTACTTTTATTAAGGGGGTGTGTCCCAAATGCCCCCCTACAGCCTCTATTACCTGCAAAGTCATTGTCTGAAGGCCACAGGCCATAATCTAGGCACCACCACCAGTGGGACCCCTAGCTTTCTTTTTGACCCAAATAAAATGTGGAAAAGAGGGCACAGGCCTGCCTTCCTCAATTTTGGCCCTCAAAATTTTCATGGCCAAGAAACCTCAATGTTAAAAAACCTAGAATCATCCAAATACCTTCATTGTGGGCCTTGAGCTATATTTTACATACCCAAATAGGCCACAATTATCTTTAAGATAAATTCTGAACTATGCATAACCCATTAGTCATGCACATGTTCAAAATTCATCATTTTGGATTTCAGGAAAGATGAATAACCTTTTTGTGAGTAAGTAAATACATGGATTTAAGGACAGATTTGGGTTCTACACAGAAATTCACCTAAGGTAACTCCATAGAGTGAATAAGCTTAAATTAACTCTATGAGATGGTAATATAGAAAATACTTCAATACCACATAAAGGAATTGTGAAAATGTTTGTTTTCTCAATATCACACCAAAATAATGGGAATGTGAGAAATACCAAGTTACATAAACACTAAAATTAGTGTTACACATGTTTGTGGCAATTAATATCATGGTATTATTACATACAGGTTTGTACACCCATAGTGGCTATCAGTCTTGAAGCCGGAAGTACTATTTTTGATGTGAAAATAGCTAAGGGGGAGAAAAGACATCAAAGAGAGACAGGGCACCCAGCTTCGGAGGCCTCTGACTTGTGGATAGCTTTAAAAGCTTGGATCCATCGCTGATCATGGCCCAATTAGTATACTAAAACCTTTTGGGAACCTGGTTACCAAATTAAAATCTCATTAAATCATAAGAAAATTGCAAATAAGCTGCTATTTTGATGTGAAAAAGAGGTAAAGAGCAGCTTAGAATCCTGTAACCATGTCAATTGTGAGTGATTTTCCATTGATAAAACTTAAACGAGTAATTAAAAACCTTTTTGGACTAGTACCCATTGATTTACCTCATGGAAACCAACGATATTGTGCTATTTGCAATTTTATGTAGAAATGAGGTAAAAACTTCAAAAATTGATTAAAAATGAAATTATTAATTAATCTTTCTTAAAATTTCAGGTCCAATTTGAAATGGTATTACAAAAAAAAGAAACAAAAAATAATTATGGTTTCATAAGTAAAATTAAAAGTTCTACTTACAGTCCATTTTGATTATTCCACTTGAAACACTGACCCTTCAGAAATTCACAGAAAATACAACCTATGATGAAATTTCCTTAAAAATTGATAACCTTTAGAAATTAATGTCTATCTTGAAACAAAAGAATATTTAAAGCTTTTACTCCTTTTATTCTTAACCATAAATGGGTTGGTAGTCAGTTAAAAGCATTAATTAAGTAATTATGACAATCTTATGTGACAAAAAGATGATGAAATCAATAATTCACTAAGTATTATTGTTTTCTAACTAGCTGGTTTTTGAGTTTTATGCATGGAATATTTATGTGAGCTGTCTTTGATTTAAAAGAGGCCCCTGCTTGCTGTTTTTTCCAAATCATCTTATTATACAATTCTATCTTTGTTATCAACAAGTAAGTATTAGTTGAGTCTTTTATTAAGTGTTTTGAATGTTTCAGAATCAATCAGAAAAATTTGAAATAATAGAAATCAACTATATATTTTTGTAATACTGCTATAAAATCAATTTTGATCCTTTAAATCCACAATTATCCATCAAATCTCTCTACCAATCTCTTTCCAAGGTTCATTGGAGTATTAATGAGCGATTTATTATTAATTCTTGAGAATCTTTCTCTAGTAATAGCCTTCTTCAATAATTATATTCATAATTGCTCTTGCAAAAGATAATTATATATTAAAATAGTTTTATTATTAAATACTTGTAATTGATTCTTACAGACAATTACTTCTTACTGTTGTAATTACTAGTAGTGTATAACAATTAAAAGAAATAAATAAATAAATAATTATTTATTTAATTTTAGCTATAATAATTTTGATTATTATATTTCATAAGAACATTCATAGTAATTTTGATTAGTAGTAATATTATCAACAGTTTCATAGACACATCTTACATTCATTAACCATGAAAAAGGCTACCCCCTTTGGAAGGGGTAGCAGGCCCAACCTGAGTCTCAACCTTGGTTATACCTTGAGGTATTTGTGCAGATAATTTCAGCCACATTCTCAAAAATTTAAAATTTTACTCAATTGAAATAGAATATTATGTATTTTCCATTATATTTTTTTCTCCTTATACATACTATGTTAGATATTCATTAGCTTAAGGGAGTCTTGAATGGAACTCATTTTGAAAAGTAAAAGAAAATTATCTAATTAATATCTGTGGAAAACATTCAAATGGATTAAATTTCCCGTTTTTATTGAAAGAATAAACTCACTTCAAATGTGCAACCATTACAAAAATATTAACTTTTGACTTTTTTTCAAAGAAAAACTGAAATATTATTCAGCCAAATTGTCCAAAATATAAATTTTTATATCCTCTTACATACTTTATGAAGCTTTGAAAAGGTCCAACCTAAGTATTAAATGTTGTATTGATAAATACACAATTATTTTTCATATTATTCATTAATATCCCATATTTATGTCAAAAACGTTCTTTTCACAGGTGTTTGAAGCTTAATTTGTAGCCATTGATATTTGTATATCTGAAGTATTATTATTTTTTTCAATATTTTTACTCTTCTGTTGATCATTGAAAATATTCATCCAATTATATTCTTGAAGCTTCATAAGCGTTTTTCAATGTATTGAGAAATTTTAGCTATTAAAGGTATTCTCAAACTTCAATTTACTAGTGTTCTGAGTTAAATAATCCTTCAAATAAGTCACAATGGTACTTATAAAGGCAAAATTTATTTATATTACAAATTGCTACATGTTGTTTTTAATAGCTCATCATTCTTTGCATTGAATCCATTTTCTAAAAAATTTGCTATATTCAAGTTTGAAAACAATGCACATATTTAATTTATGTGGTTCCCATTTCTGGTTCAATATCTTCACCTCTCATATCAGTTATTTATTTCCATAAAGTTAATGTCTTCTTTTGTATTCTTCTTTGCAGCTGAAATCTTATTAATTGTTGAATTTCTTTCCAAAAACAATTTCCAATAAGAAACATAAGAAAGCTTGTTAAAAGGAAAAAATAACATTTATTTTTCAAATTTCAATTTTCTCTTTCTATTCTTATTTTTTTAGAACTGGGTTTCTTATTAACTTTTGGGTTTTTCTGATACTTCTACTGACTTCTTTTTTAATGATTGGAAGAAATTGGCTTTTGTTTTCAATTATTTATAATTCGCATAATTTTGTCCAAATCTTTCTCACATCTTTTCCTTTTGGTATCTTTGTATTTCTTATTTTATTATTTTTCTTTAGTATTTCAAGAAAAAATATGTCTTCATTTTTTATTTCATTTCATCCATTTCTTTATTTATCTTTTTTGAATTCTTCTACCTGTTTTTTTATTTGATTTTATTAATTTTTTTTATTTTGAATTCAATTATTTATTCTTCAATTTCATTTTGATTTTCATTCTTTTTAATTTATTTATCTTTTCTTTCAATTTCATTGTTTTTTCCAAAAAAAGTCAAAGGTGAATTTTTTCAAATTTCATTCTTTTTTGCTTTCTATTTCTTAAGCTGTTGTCTTGGGGTGCAGATTTGCTTCACCCCTCCAAAAAAAAGAAATTAAGCTTATAAAAAAATATAAAATCACAAATAAAAAGAAATAGATAAAGATTTATGAAATCTAATTAAATTTAAAATTTGAAAATCAAAAAAATTGTCAAAGAAATCAAAATACCACATGAACAACCAAAAAAATCCAAAGGATTTCCAATATAAAGAACAATAAAATAATAATAGAAAAAAATTACTCAAACTGACTCAAAGTGAAAAAAATGAAAGAAATTATGAGAAAATCAAATGAAATGAAGAATTAAAATAAGCCATGAAATCAAAAAAGGTTTCAAAGTATAATAGAATAAGATAATTAGAATTCAAAAGAAATGAAGGAAGTAGTGACAAAAGCCATGCTCATATTACAAACATCAAAATGACTTCAGCTTCATTGATTGAATATGGAAAATATGTAACAAAAAATTGAATAAAAACGCGATAAAAAATTGTCATCAAGATAATATCAATTACAAAATGGTTAATAATAGTGTAGATGAGGGGTAGCTTTCTTATTTAGAAATTGTTACATATATCACAAAAAATGGAGTTGGATGTAAACATTGCCTGTAGATTGAAATATGTAGATTTTGAAATTTAATTCAAAATTAAGATTGATATCCCATAATCATCAAAAGACATTGAAAAAAGGTCAAAGGCCAAGTATGTAAGTTTTTTTGAAATGATTGACCAGTCAATAGGGGATTGTCATTACAAATATTTGAATAAATGATGTGTGTCAGTAATCTAAATTAATAAATTAAAATGGGATTTGGTGGTTTTTTAATCTGATAGTTTAAAATAAGATTCAATTTCTAAAAATTCCTTATCCAAACTGTGTCCAGCTTGACTACAGCGTAGCCAGTGAATATGGGTTGGACAAAGATTTAATCCAAATTTGAATGAAGTTGAAAATAAGATTTATACAAATTTCTAAAGAGATGCAAAAACACCGCAGAAAGGTCTTTAGGAACCAATTTCTAATATTATCACTTCTAGGGGCCTTATTGTTTTTAAAATTGAACAGAAAGTTTGACTGTTTACCAGTTCATTTAATAATTTGTAAGGAAATTTCAAAGAATACTCTGATCTTCATTGACTCAGATAGAAGAAGAGTTTATAATCAGTGGATTTACTGATAAAAGCATTTCTATCAGATTCCAATCTTTTACATAGAGAAATTTATTACAATATTCACTTTGTCAGAATTTGGAAATCCTCCACTTCAAAGATGCCTCCAATAAATTCAAGCTATTTGAATCTCTAAAGCCAGATCTTATAGTGATGATAATTTGATAATTGTTTCAGCCTGGACTGTGAGCCTTTGAGATATTACCACATATCCAAAAATTTCACAAAATAACTTTACAATCATTATTCTGATAATAAGTATTAAAAATATTATCTTAAAATAAGTAAAAATGCCATAAATAGGCATAAATTCTTGATTAACTCAGAATACAATGCCTGGAATGTGAAGGAAACTGTACCATTAGCTTCCTCATGGTAAAATACACATATAACATTTTTATTCCATATCTGTAATGATAATACTTACTGTGTAATGAGAAAAAATGCCATAAAAAGGCATAAATTCTTGTATATCTCAGAAGCCAATGAAAGAACATGTGAAGGAAATTGTACCATTGGATTGCCCATGAAAAACCACAAATATAACACCTTCATGTAATATATGTAAACTCAATACTTAGAGAAATAACCTGATTATATGCACTTTTATGATCAGTGCATATTTTAATGGTTTTTAGCTCATAACTTCTGAAAAATACATGATAAATAGTAAAGACAAAGAGAAATTTACCACGTGATTACTTTAAGAATACAGATATATACTTCATTTGAAAAGCTATAAAAAAGGTTATAACTTGTAGGGGTATGTTGAGCAAAATTATGATAGCTGTTGACCACTTTGTTTTAAAAGTGGGCCAAACTTAAAAAATAGCTAGATATTCAGATTCTACTAGTTTATGCGTGAAGAATTATGCAATTTATATCATTATATTCAAGGTAAAACCCCTTGAAACTATAGTTTGAAATTTAAAATAGTGAATTTCAACAGAAACAATGACTTACAAGAAAAATCATCAAAAATAGAGTTTTGATGAGAATTGAATCTCTTAATGGCTGTAGCATGTATAACTGAAAAAGTATGAATGATCAAAGTTTGAGCTCAAAATTGATTATTTATGATCACTCACCATAATCTTAATTTTAGTTTAACAGTAATATAAGTGATGAAGGGGTGAACACTAGTCTATTATAATGAAAGTTAATAAAATAGATGAGGTTTAGTCTTCTGCCAAGCCTATGATGGCAGCAGACTTTGAGTCACAGTGAAAAATCTAAATAAAGGTTTAATAATGAGATAAGATGGTTTAATTATGATGCAATCATTAGTAAACCTTAAAATACTGATAAAATCCAGTGGATACCATTAGTACAGGTCTACTAAAAGTCTTCTGGACTCTAGGAGGGAGGAATTTACTATATATAGAGCTCTTTTTACCTCTATTTCCCCCTCAGAAACAACAAAAACATTAAATTATTAAAACCAAAGGTAAAAGCTTCATTATTTTCATAAAAACCTATTATATATTCAAAGACTCATATTCATCTCTATTTTAATCATAAATTTTTGATGTGATTAAATAAATTTTTAATTTTTTTTGTTGAATTTCTCTCTAAAATATCCAATTCCACATGAAAATAAAGAATATTTGTAATTTATTCTATTTTCCGTGTAAATAAAATTCAAATAAGTTGTATGGACATTATTTGGTGTAAATGTATTCAAAATTATTATATTAAGTGTCAAAATCAGGTTATTTTCAATTTTTTTTCATAATACTTTTTCTTTATTATTATTTTTAATAATAATTCTATTAACATAAATAGTATTTATATTAATTAATAACATTAATAGTACTTATATTAATTAATAACATTAATACTGGTAATATTATTCTAATAAATTGTTTTTTATTATTAAATAACAATTTTATATGCCTTTATTGTTTGTTTGTAACAATAATAAAGCTCCATAAATATATTAATTATTGATTATTAATATATTTATTTTTATTATAGTATTTTTATATGATATATTTATATTATTTTATTTATTGAATAGTATGAATATTTTAACCCATAGTTATACCAATTCTGTATTATTATAATTTTTTTATGTTATGATTTAATTTCTTAAGGACATTAATAGTACAATAAGTAAAATATTAGTAATATTTACTTATTGTTTCATAGTCAAACCTTACATTTGGGGGGGATGGACGTGATATTTACTTAAAAGACCTTTTGAAAAGATTCAAATTGGGTTTATACAATGAAAATTAGAATTATAATCATAAAGTTATATAATAATTTTATGTTTATTTATTTTAAGATCTATTTAGGCATTTTGAAAGCAATTGTACCATCTTACATGTGGTTTTTCACATACTCAGACCTGCAAGAACTTTCCTTGAGTGACTTCAGTAATTAAAAAATATATTTATAAGTTAAAAATAAATTTATATTATAATCAAATTTTTTGAATCATCTTAATTTTTTTTATTTTTTTGAAAAATAAACAATAAAACAAAAATAATGAACAATACAATAGAAAACATTTTGATTTCTTTTTATTCATTTCATCCATTTGAAAATATATAAGAGCAATTTTGACAAGGAAATTGCCATATCTTATCAAAAATAACATTTCTTATGAGAGACTTATATTTATTTGTCTTTTTTGGTGTTTAGAGACAACCCAACAGAAAAAAATCAGACTACTTTTGAGAGATTGGTGGAAGAAACTTGTCAAAGCTCACCAAACCCTGTTTTAAATCAGAAGAGAAAGTCCAAGAAATTAGTCTTTCCAGGACTCTGAAGGTGAGTACCTTGCTTAAAATTGCCATAAAAGGAGTTTTTAGTGTTCTGAAATTTTTTTTATTCCTTATTCCTTAATTATGACTACTAGGAGAGGATCTCAATACTCAATCCAATAAGATGGAACTGGACTCAGAAGTAGAATTGATTCCTCCAAAGGCAAAAGAACAGGAAAAAAACCCAGTGGAACGGACACCACACAAGGAAGTGCCATATCCCAATGGCAACTCCCTGAAGTGCCAATAATATATGAGCCAGAGTTGGAACTAAGTATGAGTAACTCCAGCAAGTACAACAAAGATTCAGAGGGCTCAAATAGACATATACATGAGCCAGTACAAGCAATACTACATGGTGTACAAGGAAAAGGATTGGGAAATGCTGCCACAGGTCCACAAAGGAGTGATGAACTCCTGGCATATCCTGAAGAAATTCCTCAAAGAGGTGGAAATAGTGAGATACTTCAATGGATGGAATCAACTATCATCCAAGCCTCAAATCAAGAGGATAAAGGAATACCATGACAATAAAGAAAAAGGCAAGCAAGGAAGAAGCCCCAGTAGCTTCTACCAGCAAGCCTCAAGCCAACCAGCTTGCCCAAGAAGGGAAGGAGAACAAGAAAAAGAATTTGAGGAAACCATATTTTCCAAGCTACAGGATCCCAAAAATCCAAAAAGATGCAATGGACAATGTCTTCAACATGACCAGAACCTTGATGGAATTCAAGGACAAAAAGGAACAAAGAATGAGACAACCTCATTTCCCAGAGAAATAACTTTGTCTCCTGATGTTTTAAACATTTAACTGAAATTAAAAATAGTATATTACCTCTTGAACACATTAGAAATAGTCTATTAAACTTACAAGAAATAAATAACAGCTTATCATCTTCAACAAAAATTTTTGTACAAAACAAAAAGGAAATTGCTAACATTAAATTTATGGCTGAAAATGACAAACCCAAAATTCTAATTGATGACACTCAAAATTTAATACAAAGATCACAAGAATTGCATAAATAAATCAAAGATATGAAAGAAAAAACTTTAACAATAAATTATGATGTGAGGATTGAAAATTTAGCAGAAGAATTGGACAAATTAAGTATTTCTGTTGAAACATTTGAAGAAAAGACTTCATCACATCAAAAATTACTTCTATACCATCTAAAAAATATTGATGAAGCAAGAATGAATCTCAAAGATGACATTCAAAGTGAAATAAGACTTATTACTTAAAAATGGATAAAATGAATGAGGCTAACTGAAATATGCCAAAGTTATCAACCCCATTTTCTCACATAAGAAGTCCTGTTAAACCAAAAGAGCAAATATCAAACCCATCAATGACAGACTTGAGTCATTAAGACAATAACCAATGATTAATGAAGGAAGCAACTCAATTAAAAGAATGGCCAACATTCACAGGTGAAGGTGAATATGACCATATGTCATTCATTAAAACAATTTATATGTTACAAGAAGATTGTCACAACCATGGCAATTCACCTCCTTGGATCCCCGTATGGAATATCAAGCCACAGTTCTTTTATGGCCAATTGGCCATATCCATCACCAGTGGCCAATATGGCCATGTCATCATCTTATGGACCATTTATGGCCATTTGTGTTTTGGGGCCTTCATGGCCCTTCACCTCAATCCAGAACCCATAGCGGCAATTTATGCCCAAATTGGTATTTCTGGTTATTTCCCTCAAAACCAGGGGAAATGACCCAAATGGTTTTTTTGGCCATTTGGGCTCATAAAACGCATTTGCGCATATTTGCGCATTTTGCGCACTTTTGCGCACTTTGTCGCAAAGTGTCCAAAAGACACTTTCCCGCCTTTTGGGCCAGTTTTTGGCTCAGAACCCAAAAGTGGCCAAAAACCCCAAAGGGCCCAGAAACACCTTTTCAAGCTCTGAAGCCATCAAATCCATCCTTTTCCCCTCTGCCTTTCCATCTCAAGACCTCTGGATGTAATCTTCTTGCCAATGAACCAATATGCCATAAATGATGTTATATATCATTGTGTATCATTTTTCAACAGAAATTCAATAGTGGCAATATCAAATGGTCATTTCAACATTCCAAAATCTCATCACGTCATCAAGGCACCCAATCATTCATAGGAATCATCAAGGCTCAAGAGCAAGTGTTTCAGCGTCAAAGACCAATGACGCCATCAAGCAGTCATTGGTTATTCTCACTCCAAGTATTCCTTCCAAGGGAATACTGTCAATTCATTCTCAAAGTGGATTCAAGAGGCAGTGCCAAAAGAAGTTGTCAAGTGTCAAAGCTCCACTCAATCCATCTTGGCAACCATATTCATTTCAATACAGTCTGGATCCATCAAGAACTGTATTTCATTTTCAAGCATGGGAAGTTCATTCAACCCAATTCAGTTTCAATATTAGCCAGCTGTATCAATTCCCAAAACAATCAATACAGATCATTTTTCAGCCTGAAGAACTCAAGCTCCCAACTTTTCACATATACCGGCTACCCTTTCCACCCTGGGGGGTTTTTCCCCAGTTAATTAATATACTTTGATTTTATTTTATCCTTATTTTCTTTTCATTTTAGTTAAGCAAATACTGATATTATTAAGTCAGTCATTTAACACTTTTCTCTTTCTCTTTCTTCGCCTGTCAATGGATATTTGGTGGTCATATCCTTACTAATTCCATTATTCATTTTTGGCAGGTTGAAACAGTGATTAAGGACTTACTTGGTTGGCTCTTTGGCCATTTGGCTTCCCTTTCCTCTTTTGCATCTCATCTTGTACCTGCATATCTTTTAGAGGAATTCATTCTTATTATTTTATTCTTTATTTTCTTTTGGAGTCTTCCAAGTGAGTTCCCTGATTGCTGAGTGCCAGGCCACTCTTGTATTTCCACTAGAGCCCCTGTGACAAAGATTATGCCATACCAGATGAATTATTAACTGAAAGATTACATTAGTTATTTGAGGAATCTTAAAAAATTTGGTATTATGGCATAAGAAGAACCAAAGGTAAAAATACTGTCAGCTTGTGATTCAAAACCAGAGCACAAGCATGACAGCCAAATAGCATAAATCAATGGTATAACCAAAATACCACCAAAACATGGAGCAGAGCCAAATCAGCTCAAAAGGTATTGAAAGAAAGAGAAAACTAACCCCTTTCAAATATACAAGTCCCATCACCATAGGACAAAGGATAGGAAAGGTATTCCTGCTCAAAGTTGTTGCTGAGCATAAACCTTAATTTTCACCTGTCATCTGAAATACAGAGTAAGAGGCTTAACCCCATCAGATGGGTATTCAAAATAAATCTCTAAGTAAGGGCTATCCAATGGTACCAGAGAAACTGAGCTAGCACCAGTATTGCAGAAGTTAAGGCCAAATTCAGGCCAAATAAGGGTGAATAAAATATTCACCTCTCATCTAATTTCTACAGCTTTAGTGTGAGATACCTGAAGTGGGGTCTTTTCGGAAAGAGAATAATCAGGGCTATTTGATGGGTCCATTCATTTTTTCCATATCTCATATAGAACAAAAGCTATAAGGCAAACAAGCTCAATAGAGCTTTTTGCCTAAAACACACATATGTACAAAAATCTTGTACATGGCATAACTTTGCCATATTTAATGATAGCCATATCAAATGAGTTACCATTGTGTAGAACACATAAAGGACTACATAATGAACCAATTTTGAGGTTGATATCACAAAAACGGAAAAGGGTATGGCTGTTTTAAGGTCAAAATCACACAGTTTGGCCAATACAGCCTTACCATGGGATAATATCCCATAACCATGATTATGAGATGTCAAACAGACAACGAAGCTTGTTTTTACTTCAATAACTCATAGGACATTCAATACTGGGGTCCCATACATTTTCTGTACAGCATTCTACGCGTCATACATGTCAGAATCAGGCTGTGTGGTCCCCAGATGAAATTTTTCACCCTGTATTGGTGAAACCTGCCCAGATGTGGTTTCAAAACCGCATCTGAGCCCAATACAGGCCATACAGGCCTTTTGAAAACCACAAGCCTGTCCTTGAGAGTGAAAAATCTTCACTTCCTCTATGTTAAAAGGTCTAGCAGCCATTTTACCCTATTTCAGGATAAAAGGAGGCCTTTTCACTGTCAGAAAAGGAATCCACATCCAGCTCTTAAATTACTACATAGTACAACTGTCAAAATAGTTATACTCTTGTAAAATAATCAGGTTATACTTTCAAATTAAGTATTCTAGCTCTTGTTATAGTAATCCAACTGGTAAGACTGCACCTGGGCCTTTCAGCAGTGCTCACCACCACTATATTATTATAGTAAAGCCCTTAATATTTTAATTAAACCATTTATAACTCAAAATAATACTATTTTCACTGTGTAAAAGTCATATTTGAAGTTGTAAATACCATTATACACCTTCATCACAGACTCAGCCTGACATTTCTGGGGCCTGGACATGTTTTTTTAACTTTTTGGACCTTATAATTGAGTTTTTCTCTTATTCTCTTTATTCTGACCAATTGTTTTATCTTTTTTAGGCGTCATTGTTTAATACAACTTTATATAATATATATCTTATATATATTTTTACAGTGGTATATGTCATATACCACCATTATTTATCTTTTTTAATCATATTGTTGTGTGGTTGATTATAATTTCATCACCACAAGACCCTTATTTTTGGCATGTTTTACATATAAGAACATTTTAAGCCATTAATAAAGTCCTTTTTTAATCAAATAAGGACACCTCTTACTGTAAAACCAACAGTTGAGGCATGATTGGGTGTATTGTTAATTCAATTAAACTCTTACATACCACTTTTTATCAGATTATACTTGCTAATTACAAGTTAATCTGTGAGATATTGGCATAAAAACAGTGTACCAGATATCTGTAAGCTGTATTTCTGATGTGAAATTGTTAATTAAATTACACTTTCATTATACAAGGGCATATTGTAGCAACATACAAGCCCAGAGGCCATTCTTAGACGTGCAAACAGCATTTTAAGGAGTCTTAACTGACATCAAGCCCTCTTTTCCTGTTTTATTCAGTGGGAGAAAACTACATACCACTAGAGACCCACTGACAGGCCAACACACCAGTGACACCCTCAGAGCCAGAGGGCAGCAAGGGAAAGGGAAAGAGCCACAGTGAAGGCCTTATTACAGCAAAAGGTTGGACACCCATTGCCACTCAGAGGAATAGAAAACCACAAAAATCTGCTTCAATACAAGGTAAACCAAACTTAACCACATGTACAGGGAAGATTACCATAATTAACCAAGCTGTAACCTCTAAAGGTAAATTTCCAAAATCAGCAGACAACAAATTTGTACAAGGCACAGTGAAAGGCAAATACCCTCAAAACATAAAGGTTTTGACTGCTTGAAAACACTGATATGTCGCCTGTACACCTTGCAAAGCTTGGCTTCCAAAGCAACCAACCAGAGGACAGAGAAGGCTTGTCCAGAACCAGAAGACCTGGAAGAGGACACCTTGGACACAGTGGTGGATGGAACAACACTGAGTGAAAACATACCCAATCTGCCAATCACTTTCCAATTCAACAGGAACATAAAACCAGAGGACTGGAAAGACATGGATCAAGTTATTCAGCTCCACCAACTCCTCAAAGATTTATTTCAATGGAGAATGCAAAACAAGAGGTTCAACCTGGCATCCCATTGGGAAGAACTTGGAAAAAGTTGCCAGAAGATTTGTCTCAAAGAGATATACTTCAGAGACCTTATGATAATCACCAAGGGTTGGAATCCCACCAGGAAGTTCAGATTCCTGGTTTAAGATGTGACTATGAAACTGATGATAATATTACTATTAATCAACAGTACTATGTCTGTTATTATGAAAGATAATAATAAAATATTATTATAACCACAATTAAATAATTAAAGAATTATTTCTTTCACGTGTTAAACACTACTAGTTATTTTAACAGTGAGCAGTAATTGTCTACAAGAATCAATTACAAGAAGATTTTAATAATAAAACTTCTTTCTTTAGAATAATAAAATTATTTTAATATATAATTATCTTTTGCAAGAATAATTATAAATATAATTCTTGAAGAAAACTAATTTTTTAGAGAGAAACTTTTAGAATTAAAGATAAATCACTCACTAATATTCCAAGGAGCTTATTGAAAGATAAGATAAAGAGATTTGACGTAGAATTGTGGATTTAAGGGATCAAAATGTATTCATAACTGTATTACAGCAATATATAGTTGGATTCTATGATTTCACGTATTTCTTATTGATTCTGAAAGAATTAAAACACTTAAGAATAGCTTTAACTAATACTTACTTCTTGGTAACAATGATATAAATGAATAATAAGATGATGATTTGGAAAAAACAGCAAGAGGAGGCCTCTTTTAAGTCAACAACAACTTGCAGAGGCGTGCCATGGAGCAAACTGAAAAACCAGTGAGTGAGAAACAATAAACCCTTTTGGATCATTGATTTCATCATCTGTTGTCAAGTAAGATTATCATAATTACTTAATTGATGCTTTTACGTGACTACCAACCCCAATATGGTTAAGATTAAAAGGAGTAACATCTGTAAATATTCTTTTATTCCAAAATAATCATTGATTTCTCAAAGTTATCAATTTTATTGGCAATTTAGTCACAGATTGTAATTACTGTGAATTTTTGAAGATTCAGTGTTTCACATAGAATAATCAAAAATGGACTGTAAGTAAAACATTTAATTTCACTGGTAAAACCATAAATATTTTGGTTGTACCATAGATAATGCAGTTCTCCATTGGTCCTGATTGTTTCAGAGAGATTCATTGATAATTTTATTTTTAATGAATTTTTGAAGTTTTTACCTCATTTCTACGTAGAATTGCAAATATCAGTGTTTTACTGGTTGCTATGAGGTAAATCAATGGATACAAGTCCAAAAAGGGTTTTAATCACTCTTTTGGGGTTTATTCATGGAAACTAATTAAGAATTGACATGTTTAAAGGAGTCTAAGTAGCTCTTTACCTCCTTGGCATGTCAAAATAGGAGGTTATTTGCTATTTTCTTGAGATTTACTGTAGTTGTAACATGGTAACCAAGTTCCCAATGTGCTTTAGTTTACTAATTGGGCCAAGATCAGCCAAGAATCCAAGCTTTGGAGCTGTCCATGCCTCTGAGGCCTCAGAAGTTGGGTACCCTGGCTCTCTTTGATGTCTTTTGTCCCCCTTGCTTATTTTTCACATCAAATTAGAAATTTAAGCTTCAAGTGAGATATCCACTATGGGTGTACCAAACGTAAATGTAAGAATAACATTATATTAAGTGTTCAAAACATCCATAGCATTATTCCTAGTGTATATGTAACATGGGATTTCTCACATTCCCATTATTTTGGCATGAAATTAAGGAAAACAGAATTTTTCACAGATCTTTTATGTGGTGTTGATGATGTGAGATTGAAGTATTTTCCATATTACCACCTCAAAGAGTTAATTGGAGCTTATTCACTCTATGGAGCTACCCCAGGTGAATTTTTGTGTAGAATCCAAATCTGGCCTTAAATCCATGGATTTACCTACTCAAGAAAAGGCTATTCATCTTTTCTGAAATCAAAAATGGTGAATTTTGAATATATGCATGCTTTATGAGTTATGCATAATTCAGGATTTATTTTTAAGATAATTGTGGCCTATTTGGATATGTAAAATATACCTCAAGGATCACATTCCCTCCCACCAAAAAATAAAATTGTACTACAATTTTAGCAATGGTATGAAGAATAAAAGGGCCAAGGGGGGTTAATGTCCACTGTCCAACCTCTTTAAATCACTCAGATCAAGTAATTTAAAGCACATTTATAGAAATATTCAGGCTTGTGGCCTTCTTTCATGTCTAAATCTTCTTAACAGTTTATCTGAGTCAGGTATTTTTTATTCTTCCAACCATTCATCTTCATGTACTGGATTTCTATATCTGACAAGATATTCTCTCTGATTTTTACCCCTAAGTCTCCTTTCTTTAATGAATTTCTGTATCTTTTTGTCTTCATTCTGTTCCACCGGTGGCACAGTTAAAGGAGTTGGGTTCCTTAAAGGAAGAAATTCTTTTTCAGCTGGTTGATAAGGCTTTATCAAACTGACTGGACAAGTGGGGTGTTTATTTTCCAATTCACCACTCAATTCCACTTGAACTGCATTGGTTCCATGTAAGGCAACAATAGCAAAAGGTCCTACATAAGAATCTTTAAGTTTCTTTGGGTCTTTGATATTATTAAAATTCAGGGTTGAAACTAGAACTAAGTCCCCTACTTTGAAGTCTGGTACTTTGTGACTCTTGTCCCACTTCTGTTTTGCATACTCAAAAGCATCATTCATACTTCTTTTGCATGATGTTTTACTTTATCAAGCATTATCTTGAAGCTGGAAGTTGTAGGCTGAATGTCAATCAAGTCTTTCCTCAGTGTGTCTGCTGGGAGTCTTGGATTCCATCCTTTTTCTAACATAGCAGGAGTTAGTCCTGTGGAAGAATGAACTGATGCATTATATGCCAACTCTAATGCAGGTATCAAAGTGCACCAGTCATGGTTGAAGCCATCTGAGTCTTTGTATTTTAACCCATAAGCACAGAATCTCCTGATCATGTCTTCTAAAGTTTGAATCATCCTCTCTGCTAGCACATCTGTCTGAGGGTGATATGCTGTAGAGAATGATAGCTTAGTCCCAAACAATTTATGAAGATTGGTCCAAAGTGCAGATGTGAACTTGGGATCTCTGTCACTTATGATATTCTTAAATAATCCTGTATGAAAAATAACTCTACTCTATAGAAGGAGAGCTGTATCCATAGCAGTGTCATCTTTATGACATGGTAAGAATATGGGAGTCTTGATATATCTGTCTACAAGGACTAAACAAGCATTATAGCTTTTGTCACCACTTGGAGGAAGTGCTGTGACCCAATCCATGTGAACAACTTCCCAAGGGGATTTTGGTTCTTGAATATGGATCATAAGTACAAATTTCTTGCCTGTACTCCTGTTTTCTTTTTGACATCTGTCACAGGTATGGCAATATTAAATGCTTTCTTTTCTCCAAGATGGCCACCATGCACAGTTCTTCACTTTTTCAAGTGTTCTTTCTTCTGACAGGTGTCCAGAGTAGATTCTATCATGGCATTCATGAAGAATGGTATTGATAAGCAACCTGCTGCATATTGTCATTAAACAAGAATGTTTGGTTCTATGGTAAATAATCCCATCAAACAAGTGAAATCTTCCTTCAGAATAGGAATTTTTCCAAACTTCATCCAGTGCATTGACTAAAGATGTATTGTTGCAGTCTTTATCTAGTAAAGAAGTCAAGATATGGAAATTCTTGTCTTGCTTATAAGATTCTCTGATCTCTTCAAAGAATTCAGTTCCAATATCAGTTATGTTAGTCCCTTCAATTGGAATCTGTGGTTCAGCTTCCAAAGGTACATAAGCTGGGTTATCAGGAGTGGTGGCTAATTCCCACCTGCTAAGTCCATCAGAATTCTTGTGAATGTTTCCAGCTTTGTGTATTATGTTCATGTTTCCTATATATTCTTGAATAGCTATTTGCCATTTCAACATATGTCTTTTGGGAGTTTTCATGTTAAGAAGTGATTTTACTGCATTACAGTCAGTTATCACTTCAAAAACACTGCCATCAAGGTAATAGTGTAATTTCTCAAGTGCCCATACCAAACATAAGTACTCCATTTGGCTTGCACCATATCTGGCCTCTGTTGGTTTGATTTGTCTTGAGATATAACAAACTGGTCCCTCTGTAGGTTTGCAATCAAAAATTTGGACTTGATGTAGGGCTGCCCCTAATCCATCTCCACATGAATCAATGTACAATTTAAAAGGAATATTCCAGTCAGGAATGAGGAGTAAAGGTGCTTCTGTAAGAGCTTTCTTTATCTTCTCATAAGCTTTAATTCTCTCCTGTGTCATGTCAAATACAGTCTTTTGATCACAGATTCTATATAGTGACTTGGCTAGAATTGCAAAGTCTTTCAAGTGTTGCCTATAATAACTGGCAAACCCAAGAAAAGACATCATTTCTTTTTTATTCTGGGTATTAGCTTAAGTAACACTCCTGTTACTTTGTTTTTGTCAATACCCAAGCTTAAACCAGAAACAACATGTCCTAATGCTTTGGGTTCTTCAAAACCAAAATTGCATTTCTTAAGTGAAATTTTCATGTTCACTTCCGAAACCTTGTGAAGTACTCTTGCAAGTCTTTCAAGGTTCAAAGACCATGAATCAGAAAATATGATAATATCATCAATATAAATGATAAGCCATTGTAGAACTCCTTCTGGTGTGGGATTGGATAAGGCAGTCCTTGAGGGGGAAATCACAGGTAAACAGTTTTGAATTGCTGAAATAATCCTGTAACCAAGGGTGCTAATGGTGTTTTAGCTTCCCCTCTGAATATACTAAACAATCTCCCTACAGAGCTCACAAATCAATATTTAAGATTGTGGCTTTACAACTAGAGAAGACTTTTTAGCAGTCGCTATCAGACCTATTCAATAATAAGCCTAATGATAAAATAATAATACTAATTTAGATAAAATAATTTCAAAAGATAAATTTGTAGGTGATTTTAGGATAATAAAGTAATAATTGAGTAAAATAAATAATAGATATAATAGTACTTAGTGGTGATTTTAAGTTGTTTTCTTTGTTGAAGCTATTTTGTTTTAATGGATAATAGCTCAATATGAGAAATATTTAGTAATAGTGATAAGATATAATAATATTTTTTGATAGTTTCAATAGTTGTTGTTGGTAAATAATTTTGATAATATGTAAAATATATTGTGTGATAATAATAATAGTGATATAGATTTTCTCCTAGTGAGAAGAGTATAATATAAATATTTTGTTTAATATGAGTATTTCACTAATAGATGAATTTATGATATAGGAAGACCTACTGTTAACTACAGCTATTTACAAACAACTATTTAGTGTAATTTAATAATAATAATTTCTAGACTAACCTACTAGTAAGGGATGAATAATTATTCTCCTTCTTGGTATATAATTTTTTGCATTCATGGGGAGAAGGGGAGAAAATAAGAGAGAGAGGCCTCCTTTTATGTTGTGAGAAGTACCCATGGGCTCTCCATGTAAAGCTTTATTCTTTCCCTTGAGATAATTTTGCTGGTGTAGATTTTTGTAACAAAAGTCAGATGACCTATCTGTTATACTGCATTAGTAATCTCGCACAGCCTTGAGAGATTAATGCTAGTGTGTAAAATTGGGAATGGTATCATATAACTGAGATATTTTCACCATTTGTTTGGTGGAAATAAAGATTAAGATGTTTTTTGTTTGGTGGGGTTTTTGATAAAAGTATCAGATGACTCCTCCTTTACACTGCTTTAGTCAGCTTACACAGTCTTGAGGAATTAATGCTGGTGAGTAAAGGATGAAGATGGTGTCATGTGAATAAGCCCATGTATAATTCGTTTGTAAGATTTATTTAGTTCCAGGTGATTATGCTGTGTAATGTGGGGATATCCTCTTGAGTTTTAGTTCTTTGATTACTGTAATTTCTGTTTACTTTACAGTTTTAGTGTATTTTCCTTGCATGCAGCTAGTTGAATTTCAATTGAGTTGAATTTTAATAATCCTGTGGCTGTGTAATTTCCAGATCTTATGCATGTGAACTGCATAAGTCTTATTTGGGCTCCTGTATTTTTGTGTAATTGTTTTAAGTTTTTAGTGGATTTTCATGTATTTAATTGGATTTGATACTGTCAGATGATCCTTGTGTCATATGAAATGTATTGTGTATTTATTTTTGATGTATTAAGTTGAATTTGATACTGTCAGATGTTCCTTGTGTCACATGAGCTGTATTTCTTTTCGATGTATTGGATTCTTAGTAATATAATCTTCCTGATGGATTTAGAGTGGATATAATGTTACAATGTTACTTTTCCCATGTAATTTTGAGTTTTCTGTATGTATTAAGCCTATTGTTGATCATGTAAGCCTTATATGTAAGTTTTATTGTGAAACTCCATAAGATTGGACTCCTCTATTATTCGTTTAATTATAGAAGTATATTGAATATTTCAATTGTGAATGCTAAAATCTTCCATTCCTCCCTACTGTTGATTTTGTTCCTGGGTGTGTGTGACTTTTAATGATGTCCTTTGAGTGGTGGTTTCCTGAATTAGTCATTTTGATCTGGATTTTACAACTGTAAATTTTCAAAACATTTCTTGAAACTGGTAAAAAAGGTATGGAATACCACATCCCCCTCTCCATTTAATGCTGTCCCCAGCATTCCAGTTTCAAGTACAGTATTCTGGGTTCATAAGTGAGAAATTTCTTTCTTTAATTTTTTACTTCAATAAATTCAGTTGATAATTCCATTTTGTAACAACCATCCATCAGGGGTAAGGGTATTCATTCATACACCCACTCAAGCATCTCAAATCAGCAGATTCAGCACTTGTATCAGCATTCAGTTTCAGAAATCTTCATTCTGAAACAGTTATACAGCTTGGTACCTCAATACAGCCTGTCAATACCTGTACAGGTTGGATTCACCCAATACAGTTTCAATACACCAGTGTGAAACTGTATGATCACACAAATACACCACACCTCTTGTACAGGTTCTGTACAGCTGTACAGGACCTGTATTGGCCAGACTCAATTCAATCATCAATTATTCTAATGAAAATTCTTCCTCTGGATCAGGGCTGGTGGTTCTCACATATACCAGCCCCTCTTTCTCCCCCCTGGGGACTTTTCCCCAGTTAATTAATTTAGTTTATTTATTATTTAATAATTATTCTTATCCTTATTTTTGGTTATTATAATTATTTAACTTTAAGTTAGTCTTTGCATTTCTTTCTTTGGCTGTACAGTATGAGTTGGGTGGCCATATCCTTATTAGGCCTTCTCTTTCCATTCTGACAGGTTGAAACAGTGGACTTGGACTTGTTTGTGGTTGGCTCTTCTATTTCTTACTCTTATTTCTTTGTTGCTGCTTTTCTAATATCTTTTATTATAGTAGTTCATTCCTTACACTCTTAAGTGTCTTTAATCTTTCCATATCCTTGAGCCCTCCATAAGTGAGTCCCAGTTTACTGAGTGCCAGGCCCTCTTCACTTCAAAGAGCCCCTGTGAAATTAGATTAATTAACTCATATTGATTCTTTCTTTTCATTCTTTTAAATTCATTTCTCTCATTCATCAATTATGATCTCTTTTATGACTTAATGATCTTTAATGATTATGATTCTTCTCTCTCATCAATTTCATCTCATTCATTTCATTCATATGAAATTGATTCTTCTCTTTCTTAATCATTGCTGACCATTTCATTCACTTCATTTCATTTTATCAAATCAAATTTTTTCCGTGTTCTTATTCAGGTCTTATTCAGGATTGATTATTGGTTTAATTGATTGGATTATTTCATTGGGATTAATTGGTTTATTGATTCAGCGGCTCAGGATTCTTATTTGGATTGGATTGATTGATTTTGACTTCTCAAGATATTGATTGATCCTCAAGAGCTGATTTTGATTATTGATTGACTTTGGATCCTCAAGATATTTTATTGATCCTCAAGAATTAATTTTGATTATTGACTGATTTTGACTCATCCAGATATTGAATTAATTTCTGAATATTTTAAATTTATTGATTGATTCCTCAAGACCTTGATTTAATATTGAAGACACTGATTTATCGATGGATTGATTATTGATTGAATATTGATTGATTTTTGATTTACTCAAGATTATTTATATTTGATTTGAATTGATTGTTGATTGTTGAATCGATTTGACTGTTGACTGAATTTGATTTCACCTCAAGATTTGAATTGATTCCTCAGGATTCATCAAGATTTCATTGTGATTGATTTGGCCAATTTTTGATCTCTGCTCTCATACCATCAAGTTTATTTCATTTTTATTCAAAATGTCAGTTCAGCATAGCCCCCCAGCCAGAAATACTAGATCCCAAAGAATTCAAGCTGTTCTCGCTCCTACAGCAAGGGCTCCTCTTGACCGCACGCCATCAGTTCATCAACTGAGTGCAAACTTGGACAGAGGACCACCAATGGAAGGAGCAGAACCCTCAAGAAGAGGTGGAATGAAATCTAGAAGATCAAGATCTTTCTCTGGACTTTTGGGTGGCTACCCTGGCATGTCTGAAGGTGCAAGAGAAAGACAAGGGGAAGTTGAAGATGAAGAGGGGGAAGAGTTTGTGGAAGAGGAAGATTCTGGGGAAACTGAAGTGGCAGATGCCTTGGCAAATGCTCCAGAGGTGCCTCAGGGTTCTAATCTAGCCCTTTCTAGTCAACCTCTTGTCTCTCAAACAAATCCAAGTCTCCTCAAGATGATGGAGCAGATGACTTAATTCATGGGGCAACTCACTCAAGCAGTTGCTCCCAGGGACAATTCTAAAGCCCCTGCTTTCAAGACTCCATCCATGAAGGCACCTCATTCTTTTGATGGTACTCAAGCTCATAAATTGAGAGGATTTATCCAATCCTTTCAATTAATCTTCCATAATGATCCAGCAAATTTCTTCTCTGACAGGAAGAAAGTTCTTTACTCAACTTCTTTTCTCACTGGTAGAGCTGGAAAGTGGATTGAACCCTATCTCTCAAATATTTCCAATGAAGACCCTTCCTACCTCCTCAATAATTGGCCATTATTTGAATCTAAATTATTCACTCTTTTGTTTGTTTATCCATATTAATGTTGTCTTATATCATTAATACTGTTTTAGGGTAATTTTGCTCTCCATTTGATAAAGATACTTCCAGCTACTAATAAATTATCTTGATTAAATCTTTCCACCAGTGTTTCCATAAAATAAAATAAATGAATAATAATAAAAAAGGAAATTGGTACAGTTTAAGGTCTTATCCAGGACCTTTGCTTTAGTCCTGTGACTGTAATTAGCATAAAATGATGTTAATGAGGCAGTTTAAGGTCATACTAAGGACCTTTTCTTGAGTGTTTGTTTTTGAATAAGTATTATAAAAGAGTTATTTAGATAGTTTCAGAGTCTTCTCAAGGACCATTTATTGAGTTAAGTTGTTGATGATAAATAAAAAAATAGAATATTTGAGACAGTTTAAGGTCATATCAAGGACCTTGTCTGATGTAGTTTTCTTTGATGATGGACAAAAATAAAGAAAATTGAGATATTTAGACAGTTTTAAGGTCTTATCAAGGACCTTTTCTTGAGTTGAATTTTGTTGAAGTGTATTGATGAAAGATAAATCAATGATTCAGACAGTTTAAGGTCTTATCTAGGACCCCATCCTGAGTTTTGAGTTGTGTTTTGAAATATTTGCTCAATTGATTTTGTTTTGTCCCCTCCTTCTTTTTCTTGATTTTATGGACTAGTTTCAAGGCCTAATATCCTCCTTCTGTAGCCTTTAGTAATATTAATATCCCTGTCATCCTCTTCATGAAAACTCTAGATTACATATCCATTGATGATTATTAAATGGATGGTTACCCCCCTCTCTATTTAATAATTGTGACCTACTTTCCACCTTTTATAATAATGATGTTTTTTTTTTTTTAAAAAAAATGATAATATAATAATTTAGAGTATAAAAAATGATAATAATAATAAAATTTTTCAAATAATAATATAAAATAAGATAAAATAAATTAAGAAAGTAATAATTATTAATATAGATAATATGAAAAATACATGAAATCCCAGTGTAATCATAATAATAATAATAATAATAATATTATTATTATTATTATTATTATTTTTTTTTTTCATTTTTTTTTGTTTAGTAATTAATGAATTAAAAAAATAATAATTCATAATCTAAATAATTTTCTCACTGATATATGAAAAAAATGAATAAATTAAAAATATGTTTTTAAAATTAAGTGATATTTTTTTTTTTGAAGTGAGCCAGTGTAAATACTTCAAATTTGAAGTATTTGATGATTTGTTTTCTAGCCACAGGTGTTGCTTTTCTTGACTGTTTAATGTGCCTTCTATTATTTTTTTATTCATATTGTTTTTTTTGTGTTTTTGTAGCTTCTACACTGTACTGTATAGTACAGTACTCTTCTTTTCCTATCGCAATCAATGCCAATTTTTTTCTACAATTTTTTATTAATTTATTATATATATTTTTTTTTTAATTTTTTTTAGAAAATAAATAAAAAGTAATAATTAATTAATTGATTTTTTTTCTAATTATTGTACTGTACAGTAGTGTACTCTTTGTTTTTAGTTGCAATCAATCGTCTCCTTCTTTTTTCTTCTTTTTTCTTCTTTTTTTTTTTTGGTTATTATTATTATTACTTTATTTTATTTTATTTTTATTTTTTTTTTTAGAAAAAAAAAATAAATAAAAAATAAAAGGTAAATAATTTTTTTTTTTTACTAATAATAATTTATTTTTTAAGTTTTTTCTTTTTTTTTCTTTTTTTTTTTTTGAAAATAAAATAAATAATTTTAATTTTCATTTTCTCTTTTTAGAAAATAATAAAAATAAAAAAAAGTATCATATTTTTATTTTTATTTTTTTATTTTATTTTTTATTCATTGTATTTTTTTTATATATGGATATTTGAGATTTAGAAAAAAAAACATTCATGAGATAAGGAGAAATAAAAAAATTTATTGAGGATGTGAAAATTGGTTGTTAAGACTATTCTTGAATTTGTTCTCTTTAGCTGTAAGCTCATTTCTTCTTTCTTTATTGAGATACTGATCTTGAAACCCTTCTTTATTTCCCAAATGCTCAAGATTTGTCTTTTCATTTCTGTTATTATTTTCTTTCCTGTCCTTATTTTGTGTTGAAATTTGATATTGCATTGCCAAATGGGCTTGCAAACTTGGCCATAGCTTTTTATTATGAGTAATCCAAAAATATTCCTTTTCTTCCTTGGTGAGTTTTTCTTTTTGTATTTCAGTTTTTTCATTTGGTGCTTTCTTTATTTCTTCTAGCCATTTTACATGTTGGGTTGAGCATTCATAATCTTTTTCAGTTATTTTGTACATTTCCAGGTTGCAATTTTCATTCCTCAAAGGCTGCCAATTGGTATAGCATTCCCAGGGAAATTGGTCTTCTGTAATTAAAATTCCATCTGATTCAATTTCTTCCATATTTTGTTGTTTTAATAAAGCTTCTTGATCCTGTTTCTGCTGTCTGTTACTGATGTCTTCATTTATTTCTTCATTTTTATTTATTTGTATTTCTTTGGCTTTGTCCAAAGAAAGGTACTTTATTCCCAGATTCAAATTTGGATTATCTTTATCAAAGTGATAGTGTGGGGTAGGCGAGTCTTCCTCTTTGGCATTGGTTGAATGATTTATAGAATTTGACCTATATATCTCATTTGGCTCTGATTTGTTTTCCATAAGATAGTGTTCTATAGGATTTCTGGTGTTGGTAAAATCTTGAGGTTTTAGATTAATTGGATCTTCATTTTTGGTAATTTCACTTCCTTTTTCTACAGTTAACACTTGCTTGATAGCTTCATTTCCAGATTGAATCTGTTTTTTCACTTTGCTGTTTGGGTTGAAAGATTTAAAGTGCTGAGGACATCCTAGGAATATTGGATCCTTATTGGATGTAGGAATATGAAATAGGTCATTATTTTCTGGAAAATAAGTATCTGATTCTCCTTTTGGGTCCTGAATTAGCTCTTTGGACAAATCTTGTTCTGATTTTCTTATTTCAATTTTTGACGTAATAAGGTTTTGGTTTATAATATCTTTGTTTTCCATAATAAGCCTTGGGTCAATGTTTACCATATTTGAGGGGAAAAGTTGAAGTTTCTGAATTTAATAATTGTCCTTTTTGAGTTATGCTTCTGGTTTGAGTAGCCTTGAAAATAAATTTGGTGGACTGGTTACTTCTTGTGGTAAGAGTGATTTATCTTTATCCCCATTATTTTTGATGTTGGGTTTTCTGGATGCTTTCTTTAAGGTTTCTTGACCATAATAATTTCAATTTGTTGATTGAATTTTCATGATATATTCCAACTTTTTGTTTAATTCTTCAGATTCTTGAGGCTTTGAAGTTGAGCTAATACTTTCTTCCTGAATTATATGATTTTCTTGAGGTTTGATGTCTTCATTTATGGTAATTTTGTGTTTGAGAGAAATTTCTTTTAAGGAATTAAATGCTGATGTATTAGAATTAGAGTGCAAATTCCTTTCTCCCACTTTGAAATTAATTATTGACATAATTGGCTTTACACTTGATTTCCATTTATTTTTGAATATTCCTTTTGAAAGGGACTTTAATGCTTTGATAGGTGAGGGAACTTGGTGAGTGGTTTTCTTTTTATTTATTCAGGATTCTTGAAATTATGATAGTTGATAGCTTGAGTTAGTTGGTTACCAGTATTTCCATTTTCTCTTTTTGAGGTTGTAATTCCTGTAAGATTTATTTCTTTAGGCTTTGGCTTGATATTTTCTGTATTAACTGGGGCTAATTCCACTTTTATTTCCCTTTTTTCTGAGATTTCCTGATTGTTGAAACTTGGTTCTTTCTCTAATGGTAATTCTTTCCAATCTTCCAATTTAGAAACTGCACATGTTTCCATTCCTGCTGGTGGGTTTTTTCTCCATCCTACTTTCTGTGGTGAGCAAATTGGTAAGCAAAGTCTTCTTCCATCTGGCTCTATATAACTGAATATTTCCCCTTTTGTTGAGAAAAGTCTAATCTAATGTTATTGTCTGCAAGAAAGGGCCTTCCCAATACTGTGTGTACTGCTCCCCTTGCCACAAAGAGGTGTATATTTCTTTCTTCCCCAGTAACTAGAGTAATTGGGGTAAATTCTACTAATCCCACTATTGAAGTACAGTGACCACCAATTCCTCTTAAATTCATGTTGAGACATCTTGTGGCGAGTCCTGCTTTTATTTCTGAATCTTCTGGTATTATGTTCAATTCTGATCCTGTATCTATCAATGCCATTATTTCATGTCCTTCTTCACCTAGGTACACTTGCATAAATCCCAATGGACAGGCATAATGTAATTTGGGCTGTTCATAATCTCCTAAATGATGGTTTATGAGTTTGGTTTGAATTTCTTTTGTGTCAAGTGAGCTTATTGAGTTTCTTTCTTCTGTTGTCAAATTTTTAAGCTGGTTGATAACTTTGGGTGACATGATAAGAACTTGTTCTAAGGTGAGATTTATTTTCTGATCCAAAACGTTTTTGATAATTTGACTCATAACCTCTTGAAATTCTGTGTGTTCTTGCTTGATATTCTTGTTTTTAACAGTACTTCTAGTCAATTCCAGCTTCTTTCCAGAATGCTGTTTTTCTTTAACTTCTGGGCTAACTTCTTCTTCACCTTTGATCTCTTGAGGTTTTTTAAATTTGGTGGGAATAATTCTTTTTTCCACTGTACCATGTTCATCTTCAATATAGGCTCCAGGTATGTGTGGCCTCTTCTTTAGTGGTGTTTCCATTGTTTTTGGTGATGATTTTGTTGGTTCTTGACTTGGCTGCTCATTTATTGAGGATCTTTGTTTGGGGTTTTTCAATACATAATTATTGAGAAATGGATCATTGGCTGATGATATGGTTGGTAGTTGCCAGCTTCCCCAATCTTCAATTTTGGCTATAGCTGTTGCAATGTAATTTTTCTTTGCTTGTATTATGTTTACTTCTTTTGGTTTGTGTGTTGATTATTTAGCTTCATGTACTTTCCTTTTCTTGGTAAGTTCCTCTTGTTCTTTTGCAAATTCTTCAACTAACTTCTTTGGAGATATTTTTCCATCTGTTGGTACTCTTTGCCAATTTTGAAACAAAAATCCACCTCCTTTTCTGCTGACCCATTTCCTATTTTGATCATCAAAAAGGTAGTTGAATCTATTCACTGAATGTCCTTCCTCCAAACAGTAATAACATTTGACATAGGGTTTTGGTATGTTTTGTGCTGGTTTATAAGGAATATGCCTTTGTGAAAAAGGTGGCAAGCTGTCCTTTGGGTACCTTGATTGATTTTCCTGCTTAAGTACCTGACCTGTTTTGTTTTGAGGTAGTACTGCTTCTGTCAATTCCTTAATTTGCTTAATGAAGTCCTTTATTTCCTTCTTTTCTTCTTGATCCTGAATCCTGGGTCTTTGTTGTTCTTGAATTTTATTGTTAAGTTCCTTTAGTTGATTTAAGGAATTTTCCATGGTGTCATCTTCAAACTGTACTTTCTTTGCTTGTGGCTGATTTAATCCATAATGGGAGGTTGTGTGTTCAGCTCTGTCCCTTGATATGGTCACGGTTTCTAGCTCTTGCTCTATATAGCTCTTCAATACTTTCATTTCTGGTACAATATATCCACCATCCCTTGCTTGGATCATGACCTTATCTCTTCTCATCTCCTTAATTATGGAAGTCTTAATTTCTGGCAAAAGGCTTGCATAGAGTTCTTCATTATGCTCGAATTCTCTTCTAATATATCCATATTTATACAGATAATTTGTGATCTTTTCATATTCTCCAATAAATGTCTTGTGTTAAGCTAAGTTTACAATTCCTCCTGCTCTTTTGGTATTAGTGAAAAGCTTCTTCAAAGATTCTGGTCTATATCTTCTTTCTGGCTCTACTCTTCCCCATTCTGTAGTAAGTTCTTCTTTAAGTTTTGTCCAGTTCTTCTCTTCATAACCTTGCATTGCTTCAATTTTCTCCTTAACTTCTTCAGATGCTGACATAGACATAACTTGTCTTGCTATATCTTCTCCACCAGCTCCTTCCATTTCAGCTGCTGCTTCCAATATTTTTTATGAATTTTTCTACTTCATTACCATCAAAAACAAGATTATAATATTTAGCTCTTATCTTAACAATAGGAGATGTTACCTTAGGAATTTCCTTTTGTAATGGGCTTGGATGGTTTGGTGTAGTTAAAAATACCTTCTTTGGGATACTCTGTGATCTTTGTTCTGTTTTGGGTGTGGATTTTGCTCTAGGGCCAGGTGTAGGTGATATTGGCGAGTCTTCAGGCCTCACATGCCTTGGTAATGTGGGTTCACTTGGACTAGCTGAAGTTGTATAAGATGCTTGTTCTCTTCTTTTGCCTTTCTTTTTACTTTGTGTTAATAATAAATCTTGCATTTGCTTCATAAGACTTCAGATCTGTACTATTTGACCTTCCTCTTCACTTTCTTCTGCATACTGTCCTTCTACAGTATCTTCAGGTAATGGTGGTAAGTCAGATGTTGATTGTTGATTCATTTCTACTTGATAAACTGATCCTTTAAATTCTTTTGTACTTCTCTTGTTTTTCCTTGCTTCTTGGATTAACTTGAAGAAAAATCTCCTTAATTCTTCCTTTTCCTTCTGTTCTGTTCTTGGTGTTGCAATGAGTAAATCAATATCATTGGGTATTTGATATTCTGGTGTTCCTTCTTTTACTGGATAATAAAAATGATATGATTGATTTGAGGATTGTGATGGTGATGATGATTTGGAATGGGATTTGTTTCCACATTCCAGATTGTATGAGAGCATTGATGGTTAATTCTTGATAATGATAATTATTTTTTGTGAGTTATGTTGATTTGGGTTTCTTCTTTTATTGATGATTGACTTATTATTGAATGTTGAAGTTGAAATGCCACTGTTGGGAGACCAGATGTGGAACTCTTTCTGGTGTGGGATTGGATAAGGCAGTCCTTGAGGGGGAAATAACAGGTAAACAGTTTTGAATTGCTGAAATAATCCTGTAACCAAGGGTGCTAATGGTGTTTTAGCTTCCCCTCTGAATATACTAAAAAATCTCCCTACAGAGCCCACAAATCAATATTTAAGATTGTGGCTTTACAACTAGAGAAGACCTTTTAGCAGTCTCTATCAGACCTATTCAATAATAAGCCTAATGATAAAATAATAATACTAATTTAGATAAAATAATTTCAAAAGATAAATTTGTAGGTGATTTTAGGATAATAAAGTAATAATTGAGTAAAATAAATAATAGATATAATAGTACTGAGTGGTGATTTTAAGTTGTTTTCTTTGTTGAAGCTATTTTGTTTTAATGGATAATAGCTCAATATGAGAAAGATTTAGTAATAGTGATAAGATATAATAATATTGTTTGATAGTTTCAATAGTTGTTGTTGGTAAATAATTTTGATAATATGTAAAATATATTGTGTGATAATAATAATAGTGATATAGATTTTCTTCTAGTGAGAAGGGTATAATATAAATATTTTGTTTAATATTAGTATTTCACTAATAGATGAATTTATGATATAGGCAGACCTACTGTTAGCTACAGCTATTTATAAACAACTATTTAGTGTAATTTAATAATAATAATTTATAGATTAACCTACTAGTAAGGGATGAATAATTATTCTCCTTCTTGGTATATAATTATTTGCATTCATGGGGAGAAGAGGAGAAAATGAGAGAGAGAGGCCTCCTTTTATGTTGTGAGAAGTACCCATGGGCTCTCCGTGTAAAGTTTTATTCTTGCCCTTGAGATAATTTTGCTGGTGTAGATTTTTGTAGCAAAAGTCAGATGACCTATCTGTTATACTGCATTAATAATCTTGCACAGCCTTGAGAGATTAATGCTAGTGTGTAAAATTGGGAATGATATCATATGACTGAGATATTTTCACCATTTGTTTGGTCAAAATGAAGATTGAGATGTTTTTTGTTTGGTGGGGTTTTTGATAAAAGGATCAGATGACTCCTCCTTTACAGTGCTTTAATAAGCTTACACAGCCTTGAGGAATTAATGCTGGTGAGTAAAGGATGAAGATGGTGTCATGTGAATAAGCCCATGTATAATTTGTTTGTAAGATTTATTTAGTTCCAGGTGATTATGCTGTGTAATGTGGGGATATCCTCTTGAGTTTTAGTTCTTTGATTACTGTAATTTCTGTTTACTTTACAGTTTTAGTGTATTTTCCTTGTATGCAGCTAGTTGAATTTCAATTGAGTTGAATTTTAATAATCCTGTGGCTGTGTAATGTCCAGATCTTATGCATGTGAACTGCATAAGTCTTATTTGGGCTCCTGTATTGTTGTGTAATTTTTTTAAGTTTTTAGTGGATTTTCATGTATTGAATTGGATTTGATACTGTCAGATGATCCTTGTGTCATATGAACTGTATTGTGTATTTATTTTTGATGTATTGAGTTGAATTTGATACTGTCAGATGTTCCTTGTGTCACATGAGCTGTATTTCTTTTTGATGTATTGGATTCTTAGTAATATAATCTTCCTGATGGATTTAGAGTGGATATAATGCTACAATGTTACTTTTCCCATGCAATTTTGAGTTTTCTGTATGTATTAAGCCTATTGTTGATCATGTAAGCCTTATATGTAAGTTTTATTGTGAAACTCCATAAGATTGTACTCCTCTATTATTCATTTAATTATAGAGATATATTGAATATTTCAATTGTGAACTCTAAAATCTTCCATTCCTCCTTACTGTTGTTTTGTTCCTGGGTGTGTGTGACTTTTAATCATGTCCTTTGAGTGGTGGTTTCCTGAATGAGTCATTTTGATCTTGATTTTACAACATTAAATTTTCAAAATATTTCTTGAAACTGGCAAAAAGGGTATGGAATACCACGCCATCCTTCAGACAATTATGTGGGAAAGATGGTATTAATAATTCTTTGATAATGGGATGGAGCATTTTTAATGCCAAATGGCATTCTAAGATACTCATAAATACCACAGTGAGTGATAATTCTAAGTAATTTCTTGGCTTTAGGAATCAAAAAAGCTTGATGAAAGCCTTTTAATGCATCCATTGATTTTATATACTTAGCTTTAGACAATTGAGTCAAGGTTTCTTGAATTCTATGGATCGGATACCTATCTGGAACTGTGTAGGTGTTCAATGCTCTGAAATCTCCAACCATTCTTGACTTATCATTATGCCAGGCAATAATAACAGGTGTTTTCACTTCAACCTCCTCATTATGGCCCACTTTCCTTAGTACACCAAGTTGGGTTAACTCTTGGATATGTTTCTCCAAGGCTTCTCTAGCTCTGGGAATGGCTGGTTAAGCTGGTCTTCTAAGTACTGGAGGATATGGTCTGTCAATATTAAGAGTAATATCAACTTCATGTCCTTTTATAGCACGTAATGGTTCATTACCAGAGGCAAATGCATTATTGTATGTGTATAACACATTAATAAGTTCATTCCTCATCTTTGGTGACAATGATGGATTAATTTGTGCTTCAACAAGTTGATTATACACAAATTCCTCCTTATAAGGATCATTTTTAGAAGATACAATTGATATTTGTTTTGGCATATTGGAAAAAACAAATTTTTGTCTTTCATTCTCTCCAATTGTCAAATATCTATCTTTATGGTAATTGATGTCAATACCATAAATATTCAAGTAATCATTTCCAAAAATGATATGCTGAGATGTGCAATTGTCCATCACTAAGATCTCAGTTTTCACTCTTATGCTTCCTGCTGGGTGTGGAAATACAAGATTAGTGTCTAATATACCCAAGAGGTACATATTGTTACTGGAACTACTAAATTGCACACCTTCTATTAGTAATAGATGGTTTTTCCATTCAGGAAGTATAACCTGGAGATAATCTTTGCCCACACAAGTGCAAAATGCCCCTGTATCTAAATTGACTTTGGCTTCAATATCATTCATCAAAACGTATGTGATACAGGATGCTCCAGCAGTATAACCTTTTCCTCTAGCAGGTTTGGTCTTACACATCCTGGCATCCTGGATATTGATCAGGTTGTAGCAATCTTCACTGTACTGTGGTGAGTGGGTATGGACTTCTGTGACCTCAAAGAAAGCTGTGATGTTTTCAATGGGATAGTCCCCCACTGGTGTGTCTTCAGAGATTGCAGAATCTTGATCAGATTCTTCTTTCTCTTCAGTACAATGAACATCTTCAATGACTTGAACTTCATTGATTTTTGTCTTTTTGGTGCAAGTGTTAAATAAATGTGAAGTATTTCCACATTTATGACACTTCAAGACAGATTTTTCTGGTCTTCTGTCCTCTCTGGGAATCATTGAGACTATCTTGGATTCCATAGGGATTTTAGTCCAAGTTTTACCAATTATTGTCCTGGTAATGTTATCTTCCATTGAATTAATGTAGTCCTCTGTTAAACAGGATTCCATACATCTGCTTTTGATAGCATGTTCCAGTTCTCCTCCACAATTTCTTAATATTTTCATATTAATAATAGTGTCAGACATAACTGGGTGTAAAGCAGATAATCTGTCTTTCTGCTTGAATAACCAAGTAAGTGGTTTATCTTTCTCTGAGTTGAAAATGGCATTTTCAAAAGCATTTTCCATTTTAAACCTCCATGAATTATTGGCCCATTTGGTAATCACTTCAGACTTCCACCAAGACCAATCATGTTTCCCATGATCCATTCTCATCTTGTAATACCATTTCTTTGCAGTTCTGGTAAACAAAGAGTGTAATTTTCTCACTATGATTTCATCAGGTATATGAAAGTCTTCTTGAAACATATCAATAGTCCTGATGAACTCAATATTGTTGTATTCACCTTCACCAGAAAATGTTGGCCATTCTACAATTCGGAAATATCTTTTGCAGAGATAACATTTTCTCCTAGGAATGGGGTCAAACTTCCTTTAACAGAAGGTTTTTCTTCAGTAAAAGGTGTAGAATCTCTTGGCATATGTGGTACAAAATTCTGATGAATTTGTTCTACATTTGCAATGATTTCATTCTTTAACTTCTGCCTTTCACTGTCACTTTTTGCTAAATGTGTAACAAACTGATTGGTATTTTCAACTATTTCTAAGACATGATCTTGTAGAACTTTAAGTTGATCATTCATTTTAAAAATGGAAAGATCTTCCATTTCATCATTCTGAACCTGACATGTACTTTCAATTCTGTTACATGTATTAATAATTGGATCAATTCTGGAATTTGCCACTTGATACCATTCAGTATATCTTTTGTCATTTCTTTTTAATTCACTTATGTCTGATGTAAGTTTATTTATCTTTGCATCAAATTTACCAAGGGCTACATGAATATCAGATTGAACAAAATTTATCTGATTTATGATTTATTTGGAAAAGCTCTGTTCATACTTTCCTGCTCTTTGGCTGTGAATTCAATCAAAGTCCTGGCCATGTTGAATACACTGTCCACGGCTGAAGGCTCCAATTTGGGGATCCTGTACCCTTGTGGGTAAGGTCTGTGCCAATTGGCTTTGCCTTTTCCCTTGCTTTGATGTCTCTTGGGACCTATCTGCTTCTTCTGAGGTCCTTTGGGCTTGTCCTCAGACATTTCTAGAGCTGGTTTGAAGCTGTTAGATGCCACTGAAGCCTTTGTCTCAAAAGCTGGAGTCATTTCCAACTCTTTCTTCTGGTCTATGGATAAAAGAATTTGGTTCTTCAACCAATTCTTTATCTTTTTGACCTTGTCTTTGCAAGACAATGGGCTCCAACCTCCTAAAAGGTCTATGGTCTTCTCCTGACCCAGAAAGCTCTTGATGTGTAAGTAAGAGTTCATGGCCCCCTGACAAAGGCTTGGGAATATTTTACACTCCTCTTTTTCGACTTCTCTGAACCAATTTGTGTATTGGAATTGATATATTTCTATTTCTGCTACTTGAAAATTGTTCAGCCCTGGAAATATTATCATTAATCAGTTCAGGCTCAGAATTCACGTCAAAATCTGTGGGTACAGACCTTGGGGAATGGGGGGCAACTGTGGCATCCTCCAAATGTGTCTTTCTTGAGGAAGACTTGGGACTTCTGGATTTGGTCTTGCCCCTTCCTTGTCCACATCCATCTGTTGGACTGAATGGTTGCTTACATTTCTGGTATGCACCATTTTCACGTCAATTCAAAGATAAAAAAGTGAAAATATAAGATAAACACACACCTTTTGGTGGTAATTTATTCTTTTCTGAGTTAAATAAGGGGCCTCTTTTAGCAATTTGCACCTTTATACTGTCTTCAGATGCTGGACTAGTGATATATCTTTTACTGAGTCTGTTGCCAGCTGCACAGTATTTGATTAAAGACACTAGAAAAAAATTATAAAAGAGAAAAATTATTTTTTATACTTTTTAAATTATTTTTAAAGATTTTTTATGAGTTTTATATTTTTTAATATTAAAGAGTTATTCTTTTTAAAGAAAAAAAATTAAAATTTAAGATTTTGAATGAGAATTAATTCAGAGTAACTCAAAGAATAATTTCATAAGTTTTTTGGATGTGAAAAAGCCACATGTAAAAACATTACAAAATTAAACCAAATTCCTCAATGAAAAAGATTTCCAAAACAATTTCAAAAATAAAACTTATTTTAACTTCAAAATGAAAGAAAAAAATATTATCAAATTAATATATTTTAGAACTTAAAAATATATTAATTAAGGGTACAAGGTTCAAAATACATGGCCAGGCCCCCAAATGTAAGATGTGACTATGAAACTGATAATAATATTACTATTAATCAACAGTACTATGTCTGTTCTTATGAAATATAATAGTAAAATATTTTTATAACCGCAATTAAATAATTAAATAATTACTCCTTTCATGTGTTAAACACTACTAGTGATTTTAACAGCGAGAAATAATTGTCTACAAGAATCAATTACAAGAAGATTTTAATAATAAAACTTCTTATATTAAACTAATAAAATTATTTTAATATATAATTATCTTTTGCAAGAATAATTAGAAATTTAATTCTTGAAGAAAACTGATTTTTTAGAGAAAAACTATAATACTTGAAGATAAATCACTCACTAATATTCCAAAGAGCTTATTGAAAGATAAGATAGAGAGATTTGCATAGAATTGTGGATTTAAGGGATCAAAATGTATTTATAGCTGTATTACAACAATATATAGTTGGATTCTATGATTTCACATCTTTCTGATTGATTCTGAAAGAATTGAAACACTTAAGAATAGCTACAACTAATACTTACTTGTTGGTGACAATGATATAAATGGATAATAAGATGATGAATTGGAAAAAACAGCAAGAGGAGGCCTCTTTTAAGTAAACAACAGCTCACAGAGGCGTACCATGGAGCAAACTGAAAAACCAGTCAGTGAGAAAAAAATAAACCTTTTTGGATTATTGATTGCATCATCTGTTGTCACGTAAGATTATCATAATTGCTTAATTGATGCTTTTACGTGACTACCAACCCCAATATGGTTAAGAATAAAAGGAGTAACATTTGTAAATCTTCTTTTATTCCAAAGTAATAATTAATTTCCCAAAGTTATCAATGTTATTGACAATTTCATCACAGGTTGTAATTACTGTGAATTTTTGAAGATTCAGTGTTTCACATAGAATAATCAAAAATGGACTGTAAGTAAAACCTTCAATTTTACTAGTAGAACCAGAATTATTTTTGGCTGTACCATATATAATACAGTTCTCCACTGGTCCTGAACGCTTCAGAGAGATTAATTCATAATTGTATTTTTAATGAATTTTTGAAGTTTTTACCTCATTTCTACGTAGAATTGCAAATATCAGTTTTTTTACTGGTTGCTATGGGGTAAATCAATGGTTACAAGTCCAAAAAGGGCTTTAATCACTCTTTTGGGGTTTATGCATGGAAATTCATTAATAATTGACATGGCTACAGGAGTCTAAGTAGCTCTTTACCTCCTTGGCATGTCAAAATAGGAGGTTATTTGCTATTTTCTTAAGATTTACTGTAGTTGTAACATGGTAACCAAGTTCCCAAAGTGTTTTAGTTTACTAATTGGGCCAAGATCAGCCAACAATCCAAGCTTTGGAGCTGTCCACGCCTCTGAGGCCCCAGAAGTTGGGTACCCTGGCTCTCTTTGATGTCTTTTGTCCCCCTTGCTTATTTTTCACATCAAATTAGAAATTTAAGCTTCAAGTGAGATATGCACTATGGGTGTACCAAACGTCCATGTAAGAATACCATGATATTAAGTGCTCAAAACATGCATAACACTATTCTTAGTGTATATGTAACATGGGATTTCTCACATTCCCATTATTTTAGTGTGAAATTAAGGAAAACAAAACGTTTCACCAATCTTTTATGTGGTATTGAAGTATTTTCCATATTAACACCTCAAAGAGTTAATTTGAGCTTATTCACTCTTTGGAGCTACCCTAGGTAAATTTTTTGTGTAGAATCCAAATATGGCCTTAAATCCATGGATTTACTTACACAATAAAAATTCATTCATCTTTTCTGAAATCAAAAATGATGAATTTTTGATATATGCATGACTTATGAGTTATGCATAATTCAGAATTTATTTTTAAGATAATTGTGTTCTATTTGGGTATGTAAAATATACCTCAAGGCTCACAGCATATGTGGCTTAAATTTCTTTCAAAAGTTCTATTTATGAATTGAGTTTCTTTCCTATGTCCAACATGAATACAATACAGCTCCCATGTCAAATTACAAATGAAACACCTGCAGTCAGGTGTAGCCACTTTCCTCATAGTGATAGTTGCTTACATTTCTGGTATGCACAATTTACACATTAATTTCAGAGAAAATTAAGAATAAATACAAAGAAAACACATTTTTTGGTGGTTGTTTGGATAACTCTGCTTCAAATAAAGCTCCTCTTTTGGAAATTTTCATTTCAATACTCCCTTCATATTTTGTACTGGTAATATATCTTGACTTGAGCTTTTTACCAGCTAAAACAAATTTTATTAAAGACGGTAGAGAAAGTTTTTAAAATAAAAATGATTTTTCAAGGGGATGTATATTGAAAAAAGACACCATTCACTTATCTTCAACCTCCCATGTTCTTCCAAGCCAATTTGAGATGCAATATGGGCTATGCCCTTTGGAATAATGACTCAATTCATTTTGTTTTGTATTTTTTGCTTTTCTTAATCTGATAAGTATTCTTGAGTGATTTGCTTTATTTAATCCTTACTTGTTTCAATAGCATTGGCATTCATTGATCAGGAATCTGTATCAGATTTACTGGATTCACCTATTTTTTGATTGAAAGAAGGATCATTGGAACCCCATTTAAATTGGAATTGATTTTGCAAAACCCCTTCCTACCAATTATGCATAGTTCCCAGTGACGTGAAAATGACAGGACCCCAGTATGGTAGGTGGTTAATTTCAGACCATTGCATTCCAATTTTTTTGCAATTGTTTGTCTTGCAGTGGCTGATTCTGTTTATTTTGAATTCCAAGATAAAAAAATTATGTTTCTTCCTTGAAAAGGTTTTTACAACCTCAGCCAACATCTCTCATCACTTTTGATATCAAATCATGAATAAAAGATTTTTCAGAGTGTGACATGAATCCCAAATCCTTGTGTGTGGTGACAACATCTCCAATAAAGCTTTCAACACGGATTGATACTTTGCAACCATTGGGGTATTTTGGGGGTAAAATTTGAATTCCTAAGTTCAACTCCCTAAGCTAATCTACTATTGGCTTAAGTACATTATTCATTTTAGGTATGTTGGGTTGTTTGGGTGCAGGTATTATTCCAGAAAGGAAAGTATAGAAATTTGTGAGTAAAGGCCATAGTGGGAAATTGAGGCAATCCAGTGTGATGAAACCCATCAAAATTTTCTTTCCTTAAGGGTTGAACCAATCAATTAAAAGGCAGAATCCCAAATCAAGGCTCAATTTAGTTCTATTATTTCCAAAGGTCATTCTCCATACCTTTCTCTGTAAGACATCAATGATTAGAGGAGTGCTTTGTGACAATATTGAACAGGCCCACTCATCCAGTTGTTGCTCTATTCAAGGGAAATTTAAGAAAAATTTCACCCAGGTGGATAGACCTTGTGAAATGAAATTAGGTTAAGGGACTTGTAAACAGGGTTGACCTGATTGCAAAATTCTACCACAGTATCTAGGAAAAGAATGCTGGGTGGAGTGAATCTTTGTAAAGTCTATAAGATGAAGATATTTAAAATTTCATTGAGGAAAGAGATCAGTTCCACATGGGTAGCTTTGGGAATCTGGTTGATAATCACACTCATATGTAGAAACTTCAATATTATAAAGTGAGTAGCATTTTTTACAACAAACAAATCACTCAAATAAGACTAAATTTTGAATAATTTCATAATGGCTTGAAGAGCATGAGGGCCACACAATGTCATCTGCTAATCCAAATCACATCTTCCTGAAACTAGTTGAATGGCATATACAATGATATATTGTGCTTTTAGAAGCTCTACTTACCAAGTCCACATACAAGGTGCAGCCACAGAATGAAGTATAATAAAATAGCTGAGCTGAAAAATTTTCAGTTACAGTAAATTAAGACTAGACTGTCTTTAAATAAGCATAAAAATCATTTCAAAACATTTTTGTTGAGTTGGCTTAGGAGTATTTTTGTCTTCATCATTCTTCTTTTTGGTTTACAATAGCTGTTTTACCTTTGAAGTTGATGAACATAAATTTGAAACTTCTGAAATCATAGTTTAAGAAGACTTAGAACAAGATTGCGGCGAATGGCAAGTTCTGGTGCTGCAGTGAGCCAACAGGCTGTGGAGAATGTTTCCAGTATCATCATTAAGGGTGTTGTGGTATTCCATACCATTGGTATCAGTTTCAAACTTATCAATAAAAAAAAGGTAATAGAACAAATGACACAAAACATATTTACACATTACAACTACAGGTTTCAAACAGAAATATACAATACACAGACTCAAGATCCTATCAAAACAGTATAGTATCAAAGGATTTATCCACCTTATTGCATCATCAAAAACAAATTATGCAATTAAAAGGAGTTAATCTAACTAAAGGTATATGAAGATGGACCACAGCATCAGAGCTGTATTTTCCCCACCTTTATTCAATAGAAAGAAGAAATACCTCAAGCCTATGCATAAAATTACAATATATTGTCCAAAAACAAATGTTTTCTTAGTAATAATGACACACATCAAACTTGATAGAAATGATGCAATCTCCATATGAAATGATACAATACTAAAATAAAACCACCAGCATAATTCTCTCAGAACATATGTAACCAATATAAACAAAAAATAATTTTTCCACTTTCAAGAAAACATCACCAGCCATATTATCTCAATGACCTCACATGACTCTGGAAAAAAGAAAACATCACCAGCCAAATTATCTCAAAGACATCACATGATTTTGATAAGAAAAAGCACCACCAGCACAATTCTCTCAGAAAACATGTAAAAAACTCGCCAAAAATGAAAATGTCACCAGCCAAATTATCTCAAATACATCACATGATTTTGGTAAGAAAAAGTACCACTAGCATAATTCTCTCAGAAAATACGTTGCTACACCAAAACTACACGTCTCACCAGCTAAAACCTCTCAGCTATAATTTTTTCTAAGTACCCTGTTTTGAGAAGCTCTATGGAGGCCCAAAAGCTATAAATAGAGGTCCTCACTCCCTCATTTGTCTCATCATCATGGAACAAGTTCCCACTATCTAGGATCACCACCATGCCTGAACTAGCATGATATCTAGAGTAGTAGTAGTAGTGTTTTAGTAGTAAATTTTCAGTAGCCTTTCTCAGTAGCCTAGTATTGTTTAAGAATAGTATTATAAAAATAGTAAAATCTCAGTAGCTTAGTATTTTTAAAGAATAGTAGTATAACCATAGTGAAAGCTCAGTAGCCTTGCTCAGAAGCTTAGGATTATTAAAAGAAAAGTAGTCATGATATAAACCCAATATTAAAAGAAATTATTATGAAAATTTTAAAAGAATCAAATCCAGTAGTCTTATTATTAGTATTCATATCAAAAAAACTCATTATAATCAACATAAAACCATAAGAAAATATATATTCTTATCATTCTTAATAAAAAACAAAAAATTCTTCTTATTAATTTTATTCAAATAACAGAAAACCAAAAATATAAAATATATATATTATCATCACTTTTATTAATATAACATAAAACAAATCTTATAACTTCTTTTATCAGAAATTCTAGTTTAAAATCAGAGGTTTACTGTAGTGTTATTGATAGGTCTGAATCAGAGACTGCTGATAAGTCTTCTCTATCTGTGGAAGCCACAAATCTTATTTTATTTTGTGATTCTCTGTAGGCTGACTATTCACTACTATTTAGAGGGGAAGCTAATACACCTTAGCACCCATGGTTTTTGGACAATTCTGAAATTCAAAACAGACTTACCAATAATCTTGCCCTCAAGGTACTGCCTTATTTCATATCAAACCAAAAGGAGTTCCCACATCTGGTCTCCCAACAGTGGCACAGCTTCAACCATCAATAATCCATCAATTATCAAAAAAAACATTCAAATTCAATCCATAAAACGCCTTTTATCAATCAAAAAAAATAATTCAAAATCCTATCAAGTCAATCCAGAATACAAAGAAGCACAGAATTCTAAATCATCATCACCATCAAGTTCTTCAATGAAATCATTTCATTATTATTATCCAAAAAGAGGAGAAACACCACCTGGAGAAGAATCACCTATAGATTATAGTATACCAGTTGGTACACCCAGAACCAAGGAGAAAGATCAAAAGATAGTTACAAATTATTTTCAAAAATTGCTCAAGGGACTATTTGAAATTAAACAAAAAAGTGAGCAACAGAAAATAAACAAATAAGCTATCAATATGGATTAAGCATCATCATCATCAAAGATACCAGATAATCCTGATGAATCCAAAGAGGAAATTATAAATGAAGAAACAATTCAAGTACAAGAAGATATTTCTGATGTTGAAATACTTCATCAAAGGATGTTGGAAATGCAACAATAACTAATTTAACTCCTTAAAAAAGAAGGAAAAAGAAAAGAGTCAAGCTTTACTGCAGAAAACAGCCCAATGGAAGAAACTACAAGCATGCCAAGAATCCTTAGACAAGAAGGGTCACCATCACCATTTTCAAGGCCCATGGCCTCATCAACACCATTCATGTCACAAAGACCAAATACTATACAAAAGAGGGTTAATATCTATGCACAGGTTTCAAGCCCATTGCAACAGGGAGTCCAAAGAAATGATACACCCATTTTCAAGATGAGACCAAAGGATTATAATCTATGGTTTGATGGAAAGGAGGTAGAAATATTTATCAAAAGAGTGGAAAGTATAGCAGAAACTGAAGGAGCAAGTGGAAGGGATATAGCAAGACAAATATCCTTTTGGACTAAAGATAAAGATATCAGTTACCATATTGAAGGAATGCCTAAATATGAAACTGGAGATTGGGAGCAATTAAAATTGGATATGAAGAGAAGATGGGGAACAGTAGCACCTGAAAGAAGATACAAGCTGTCCTCAGTTACTCAACTATTCACAAAGATACAACAAGAAGGAGGAATTAGAAATATGACACAATATAGAAAGTTCATTGGGGAATATGAATCCATTATTAATTATCTCAAGAGGTATCAATATATACAAGGAGATATTAATAACAATCAAGAAATATTGGCTAGTCTTTCCTCAAGTGTTCAAGAGTCTATTTATAAAGAAATGATAAAAGATAAGGCCATGGTGCAAGCTTTGGATGGTGTTTATATCATTCCAAGATTGGAAATCTTCAAGTTATATATTGAACGAGATTTAGAAGCCAAATTATTAATTAAACAGAAGGAATTTTCACAAGAAAAATCAAAACAGAAGAAAGCTGGGAAGAAGTCTTGAAGCAAATGAAAGATCTTACTCAAAAAAATCAAAATCCTCAGCCACAAGAACATCAATCAAAGGATACTGGGAAGGAATCAGTTAAGGAAGTATTGAATCAGCTCAAACAGTTTTAAGAATTAGTTGAATCTCCAAAGAAAACACATGCAAGCAATAATCAAGATCAGAAAGTTACACAAAACTCACAGCCATTCAGGCCAAGATATTCTTTACCACCCATATCTTCAAGTTATCAACCATATGTGCTGGCTCAAATGGCTTCAAGACAGCTACTGATGTGTTATTACATCTTAGAAGAAGGACATTTTGCAATAAGATGTAATCATCTCACAGAAGACTTGGAGAAAAGAATTGCCTTGAAGTGTGGAGGAGCATATATTTTTCCAAATTTTCAAAGAGTACCCACAGAAGGCCCTACATCTGAAAAGTACTTGGTTAAACAGTTTTCTAAATAACAGGAGGATTTTACAAAGAAAATGATGGAAAAACCAATTCAGCCCCAAATAAGCAAGAAAAAAAGTAATTGAGGAAAGCAAAGGTGAGAAGGCAGCAGCTATAGCTCAAAAAGAAGAATGGGGAAACTGGAAACATCCTCAAATATTACTAGCAAATGTAAATATTCAAATAAATATTGGGCTTAGACAGACAAGTCAAAGAGCTGCAAGACAGGAAAGTCAAAGTCAAACCCAGCAAGAGGATAAAAATGAAACACACAAACCCTTGAAAAAGAAGATACCAGGTTCCTACCATGAGGAAGATGAGGCAGAAGAAGAAATAAGAGTTCGAATTCCAACAAAATACAAGAAAACACAAGAAGGAAAGGAAGTAGATAATGACAATATTGAAATCATTTCCAAGGAAAAGAATAGAGAGTTACTTAGACAGGATTCACAAAAGATGGAATTAAAGAACAGGGTAAAATTTACAGCCAATACCCCAAAGCTAATAATTGAACATGTGATGAAGAAAATACTTGAACAAAAGATAAATTTTAATCTTAAAGAAATATTATCAATGTCACCAAAATTTATTGACAAATTACAAAATTTAACCACCCAGGGAAAAGAGGTGATAAAATCAGTCAATACATCAAATATTCAAGAAAGACTACTTTCAGTAAAGCTCAGGAACTATGATACACAAAGATTACATTATGCATGCCCACTTGAACGTATGGAAGTATTTATTGGAAGAGAAGAATATCCTACAATGGAATTGGTGGATACTGGATCAGAAATTAACATAATACCAGAGAAAGTTGCAATTAAAGCCTCACTTACAAGTAGAAATCTCAATATGAATCTCAGAGGAATTGGTGGAAATACAACATCTTTGGTTGGACTTTCAGAATTTACACCAATTACTATGATAAAAGGAGAAGAAAAATAAATTTATTTATTAATAGCAAAAGGATCTGTACACACCATACTTGGAAGACCATTTTTGGCAGATAATAATGTTAAATTGGAATTTTCACACAAGCAAGGTGAAATATTTAGTTATCCAGAGCAAGATGGACTTTGATTATTCTTACCAATATGTAACCCTCAATCTCTGGGCTGGGAAAAGTTTCCACCCAGTGGTATGGAGCTTTGTGCATCTTCAGAGACTGTAAAATGGTCAGTAAATCAAGCAGAATCATCCAAAAGAAAAGAAACAGAGGAAACAGAAAGTCAATCTTCAACAAGAGCAAAGACAATATTTCTTGGACAAAACAAAATAACCTTCTCAGCTATTTTGATGCAAAAAATGACTTGAATTTTATAACTCAGGAAATAGCCCTGAAAGCAGAGTTAAACATCAGCCCTTACACATCAAAAACAACAGATAGCTATTTGAAGACAATTGGTCAAATTAAAAATGTTGAAGTCACTTTTGAAAGTGAAGAAAAAACCTACCTGGACCTCTTAGTATTTGAAAATTTTAATCAGATAATAATTGAAGAAAAGTCCAGCATATTATCTTCATCTAAAGAAAGTATGCCAGCTGTAACTCATATGAAATCTAAAGGAAAGGAGACAGAAGATAAACTGGAGGTAGAAGATAATGAAGTAATAGAAAAAATCAAAGAGGAACTAAAGAAGATGAGAAGAAATTTGGACATAGCCATAGAAGACCCAGAGAAATGGCTAGCCATTGAGCTAAGTGGTATGCATAAATAAGAACAAAGAGAAAGCCAACAGAAGAAATTTAAAATGGATCTGAAGCCACCTGAAGCAAATTCCTCGGGAATTGCAGAAGATTATCTCAATTTATTTCAGGAGGAAACCGGGTACATTAGTGATACTAACAAAGATTTACTAAGTGAAGATCCAAAAGAGAACATAATCAATCCATTGGCAAAAAGAAAATCTGAAGAATTAGAAAATGAAAGTGCTGTAATTACTGAGGAAAAAATGAATCAAGTTTGGGATAGAGATATCAAAAAAGGGATTAAACTAAGAATGGAAATAGTTCCAGAAGGAACATTGGTAGAATCATAAGATGACTTGAAGCTATATCAACAAAAGAATGGAGATTTGGAAGATAAATACAAGCAAGGAAGAATATTTGAAGACATAGAGTAAGGAGACTTATCAGAAAATACACAAAGGCTAGCTGGACTTAGCATTCTAGAAGAATTTAATGATGTCTATGACCAAATATTCTGCTTTTCAAGCTCAACTGATTTGTTTAATCAAAAGAAAGGAATTACATCTGGATTAACAAATGACTTCCAGAATCAAAATGACATATAGGAAGACATACCAGAATATGAAGGAGAGGAAGATTATTTAATACTTCCAATGATAACATTTGAAGAATTGTATGATTATGAGCTAGATTCACCAATAATTCAAACCAAAAATTATCCAGATCTACCTGGATCCAATCTTAAACATTTTGTTTTTTGGGAATTACTAACCACTATTGGAATCAAAGGAAATTTACAGAATCCTTACTGGAAGAAGCCTCATGGATATTATCAATTGACAATAGAAGGACTATATCACAAAATGTTATGGGCTCAAGAAGACTTGAATCTAGATGGTTTGGGAATCTTGGGGGGAACCCTTTTCTGGTATGATTTTGGGTACATTTTTATTCATGAAGTGAAAGGTTTTGCTTCAGAATGGAAAGGAAATACACAAATAAAACAATGCAACAAGATATTTGGAGAAATATTGAAGGACATATGTCTTTCAGTAATTCACAACAGAAGGTTGAATATTTCTCAATAATAACTGAAGTAATCCAATTTCAATCACCAGTTAATAAAAAAACTACCATAAAAAATAGCACAATAATAAAAGAAATTACCCAAAAAAAGAAAATTATTTTAATATCTGTATTATTATCAGGGCAGTGGCCTCCTGCCTTTTCAAAGAGGAATTTCAATTTTTTTTCAATTCTCTTTCAAGAGTCTTAACACTCAAGGGCAGTGATTTCCTGCCTTATCAAAGAGGAATTTCATATCATTCAAACTACCTTATAGAAGGGTCCTTTGTAAACACTCTTATCACTCGGTGGAAGTGACCTCCTGCCTTAGCAAAGAGGAATTTTGACTTATTCAACATTCTTTTTATGTATCAGGATTCAATAAAGCACTCCAAACTCAACATTTACAAGATTTTTTTCTTCAATGTACAAGTATCATGATTTTATTTTTAAAAAAACAGGTGTGGTTATCTGTTCTTATGCCACCTCATACTAAGAAATGGCACAGGTTTGAGGACGTTTGGGCCCATAGGCCTTTATTGATGTTATTTATCTTTTTTTTTTCAAAAAAATCAAAAGATAGTGTGCAAATACAGCAAAAAAAGATACAGATAGCTCAAAATGTCAGAATTATGACTTCCGGTAACGATTTGGTTCTTTGAGACAGGAAGAGATAAAATATTGAATGGGAAACAAGAAGAAAAAAAACAACCAAACAAGCTAGGCCATGCAGATACAGAAAGAGAAGATATAAGAAGTTCAAAATTTCAAAATTATGACCTCTGGTTATAATTTTCCCTAAAAGCAAGAAAAGAAGAAAGACCAACCAAACAAGATAGGCTATTCAGATACAGAAAAAGAAGATAAAACATTTATAAATGTCAAATTATGACCACCTCAATACAGAAAATAATTCAAGTCACCAAAAGGCTGCTACCATTTATACTGGATGACTGTCACAGGGGCTCTTATTTTAAGGTGTGGATATGAAACTTTGATTAAAAATCAAGTACTTTTCCTGTCCTCAAAAATTTGTATAAGGTAAAAATAAATTACAAATAGTAAGAAATATTATTTTTAGGAGAAAACACGCCAATTTTATTGCTTATAACCTTATTAGTATAAAACAATAATATTATAAAAATTTATTGTTTTACCAACAATAAAAATTTATTCAAAAAATACTCTACAAGAGATATTTTAAGGCTACAAAAGAAATTTCTTCAAGAGCAATTTCAATTGGAATTAATTGAGCAATGAACTGCAAGCAATTAATTAAAGAACAGAGTATTTAAAAAGAATATTAAAGAAAAGAAACACCCAAAAGTGACCAGCGTGAATTTGGAAACAAAGTGACAAAGTTAACAGTGATGAAAGATGCTTTAATTCACTTTTGCGGTGGTTCAAGGGTAAAAATGATTAAAAGAGTTACAAACAATGATTATAATGATTTTTTCACGTGGTTAAAAGGTTTAAAATTATTTAAGAAAGTTGGTTGGAATCTTTTATTGATTGGTTTAACAGTGTTTAAACTCATTATAAAAGGAAAAGATTCTAACATGAAGAGAAAAGTGGGGCAAAGAAGAAAATCTTTTATAGCCATCAATTTTCTTACTCCAAAAGTAAAATTACCTTTTGTCAGTCGTGAAAAACAGTCTGACAACAGAAACGCCAATTATGGCATCATTGAACCCTGGTTTAGACTAAAAAAGGGCTGGTTTAAGCCATTTTTAGCCATTTTAGACCCTTAAATCAGCCATTACTATAGAAATACCTGGTCTAGAGCCTTCAAAACACGTCCGAATGTGTGTAAGAGACGTAGAAACCAGTTAAAACTGTTTTTACTATGATTGTTTTATCTTAAGGGTAGTTTTACCCTCTTGGCAACAGCTAAAACTACCCCAGTTGGTATCAAAACCTCATCATCAATTGAGTTCACAGACCCTGTAGCTCAATTCCAGGCCAAAGGGGATGAAATTTTGTGTGAATTTTGACACCACACACCTGTCAGCAAGGATTTTTGGGGTCTAGCTCCCCCTTAGAGCTGGAATTCCTTTTCCCCCCCAAATTTAATCTTTCCAATTAATTTTTTCGTTTAATACCTCATCATGTATTATACTTATAATTTACATATGTAATTCAATTTAGTTGTACAGTTCAATACAGCAATAATTGATACCTCATATGTAAATCAAAGCTCACTTATGTAATACATGTGCACATTTTGACATTTCAATTGAATTCAATTGAAAATACTTTAATTCCTCATAACTTCTAAAATATACACAACACCTCAATTTTAACACAAATTTTGGTGATTAACACTATATGTGATGTGAATTGAATTAAAGTTTTGAGGATTTTCAATATTCATACAGAAAATACTAAAAACTTATTTTAAGCTTATTTAGAGTTGAGTTACACAATTTTCACTCAGAGGTGACCCCACCTGATTTTTTATGAGGAATCCAATGGTGAAATAATTTTTATATGTTTATTTATTGGATTAAAAGTTTTAATAATTTTTATTTAACTTTTTTCCTAATTTGTTTATTTTTTTACAATTTTGTTAAAAATTCATTTTTACTTAATTTTTTCAAGTATAAATGTAATTTTACAATTTCAAAATTTAATGTAATTTTATTTTTAAATTGTAATTAAATTTTTAATTGTGAATATAATTTCATATTTATATTTTGATTTTCATTTTAATAATATAAATAAATTTATTTTATTTATATTTATATGTTAATTTTGTATTTGTGGTCTTTTGGGTATATGAAATTACCTCTATGGCTCACATTCCCTCCCCCTAAAAGAAGAATATTACTTTGTAATATTGTTATTTCTAGTGTGTCTGACCCTTCTGAGAAGTTTAGTAGCTTCAGGTATGTCTTTTTCTGGCAACCATTCATCTTCACAAGCTGGGTCACTGTACCTAACAAGGTATTCCGTAACCTTGTTGGTTCTCAACTTTCTTTCTTTGAGAACCTTGGTAATTTTATTACTGCCAGATGGCTCAACAGGAGGTATAGCTTGGGGAATTTTATTCCTTAAGGGAATTTTTTCAGCATCACTAGACTTATATGGCTTTATCAAGCTCACTGGAAATGTAGGATGCTTATTGCTAAGTTCTTCAGATAACCCTACTTCATCAGCATTTTCTCCATGGAGGCCCTTAATAACAAAAGGTCCTGCAAAGGAGTCTTTCAGCTTTTTACATCCTTTGATGTTTTTGAAGTTAGTGGTGGATACAAGAGCTAGGTCCCCCACTTTGAAATCTGGAGTTGCATATGATTTAACCAATTTGTCTTTAGCATATGCAAAGGAGTCTTCCATGCACCTTACTGCATGCTTCCTAGCTTTGTCTAGCATTCGTTTGAAGCTAGCAGCTGTGGGATGTATTTCAATCAAATCGATCCTCAAGGAATCTTGGGGTAATTTGGGGTTCCATCATTTTTCTAGGATAGCAGGAGTTTGATTGGTACTGGCATGGATTGATGTTTTATATGCTAATTTCAGTGCTGGTAGCACAGTATACCAATAATGGGTAAATCCATCACAATATTTGAATTCAAGACCATATGCACAACATCTTCTTGAAATGTCCTCTAAGGTTTGGATCATCCTTCCAGCCAGTCCATCAGCTTGTGGGTGGTAGGCTGTAGAGAAAGACAGCTTAGTGAAAAATAATTGGTGAAGATTTGTCCATAGCACTGAAGTAAATTTATGATCCCTATCACTAATGATATTTGTAAATATTCCAGTCCATGACACTACTCTATTCCATATCAGAAGAGCTGTATCCATGGCTGTATCATCCTTGTGACATGGTAAAAAGATTGGAGTTTTACTGAATCTGTCCACAATTACTAGGCAAGCATTATAGCTTCTGTCACCTCCTGGTGGTAGTCCAGTTACCCAATCCATATGGACAATTTCCCAAGGTCTGCTTGGTTCTTGGATTTTTATCATATTTCCAAGTCTCTTGCCAGTGGATTTATTTGCCTTTTGGCATCTGTCACAGGTTTTGCAATAATCTGCAACATCTTTCTGCCAAATTGGCCACCATATGCAGGTCTTTACTTTCTCTCTTGTTCTGTCTTCAGACAGGTGTCCTGAAAAGGGGCTATCATGGCGTTCTTTTAGTACAAGATTGATTAATGACCTTTCAACAACTGTCACGACACATGTGTGCTTGGTTCTGTGGTAAATTATACCATCCAGTAGGTGAAATCTTCCTTCATCATAAGATTTTTTCCATACTTCATCCAAGGCATGTATTATAGAGTTGTCTTTACGGTCTTTGTTAAGTAATTGGCATACAATGCTACAATTCTTATCTTGAGTGTAACTATTCCTGACTTCTTCAAAGGAGGTGGTGTTCAAGTCTGTAACACTTATTCCTTCTATTGGGATCTGTGGTGAAGCTTCTTCTGGCACATAAGAAGGATTATCAATATTATTTGGTAATGGCCATCTGCTTAGTCCATCTGCATTCTTATGAGTATTCCCATCCTTATGGACAATAGTCATATTGCCCTTGTATTCCTGTATGGCTATTTGCCATCTGAGCATATGCCTGTTGGGTGTTTTCATGTTCAAAAGTGATTTGACAGCTGTACAATCTGTTATCACCTCAAAAACACATCCCTCTAAGAATTAGTCCAGTTTCTCCAAGGCCCAGACAAGGCATAGA